>JAWWML010000032.1:4836415-5003264 GCA_035047165.1 Ormyrus rosae
GAGAGAGAGAGAGAGAGAGAGAGAGAGTGAGAGAGAGAGAGAGAGAGAGAGAGAGAGAGAGACTACACGACCGCCTTTCCCTTTGTGCCAGCCTGAATTTCCTCGGCTTTTTTTCCCCATCCCCTCTCGGGGCCGAGCCGCCGATTACAAAGAAGGAATTACCGAAGAGATCGGTAATTAAACGAGCGCGATTCGGTACGGTCAGGAGAGTACTCCTCTTCTCTCTCTCTCTCTCACTCGACCCCTGTTTTTATGCCAAGACGTTCGGACTGCCGGCGCAGAAAGGAGGGATCGTTCTTCGACACCGCTCGTTCGAACCCGCCTCGATTCGCCTTATTCCCGCGACTCTCGTCTTCTTTATGAATATTCCAATGGCTATCCATAATGCAAAGTCTTTCCGATGTTTTTTCCGTTCCTTAATTACTTTTGCGAGAGGGGGGGGGGAGAGGAGGGGGCCAAGAAGACGCTACTCGACTCGCGGAGCATTTTTATAAATATAAGTGGCCCCCCGGGTAAACAATCGCCAGATTCCTTCATTGTTTTATCAACAACGGAAACGTCGAAACCGAGAGCTTTTTCCGATGTTGCGTCGTTAATTTTTCAGACAAATTCATCCTCCGGCCTCTCCTTCCGCGCCTCCCGCCGCCTAATGAGCGAGTCGAATAATCTCATTTCCCAACGAGAGCGCGCAAGAGTCAATAGAAATTCCGTAATTTTTTTTATCGCGCCCGCGGCGCGCGGATTGAAAATCCATCGCGAAATAATTAAGCCCTTTAACTCGGCAAAAAGCGCCCCTCGCGAGAAGAGAGCCTCGCACGGAGCTCGGGGCTGCCCGCGCGCGAGTGATCTTGCAGAATCGAGAATTTATTTGGTCATTACAGACGGGGGCCCCGCGATAATGTCGAAAGAAAAAAGGAGGGCAGGCCACAGGTAAAAAGCCGCGATCCAGCCGAGAAGCTTCGCACTCGCGGCACTAATTTCAAAATAAATTCGGTTCACGGTTCGGCCTCGAATTAACCACCGCTCGCGATCGCGGAGCCTCTCTCGCCCTCTCTCGTTAAATTCCTCCGCGGGGCTCTCTCTCTCTCCCGTCTTTCGTCCGGTGCGCGCGAAGAAACGGCCAGAAGAAGCGTGCGTGGTGGATGAGGGCCGAGAGTCTGCGCAGTCATGGCACGTCTCTCGTTCGCGCGCGTGAACGGCTTTTTCGCCCCGCGCGATTTTTGCATCCTTTGTCACGCTCACCGACTCGACGACGACGACGACGACGACGGCGACGAGGACAGGGGGGAGCGCGCGAGAACGAGGGTCCGAGGATATAGTCTCCCTATTTATATTCCGGCTAACCCTCCTCATCAGCGGCGTTCATCTTTCCTATTAAAGTAGTAATTTAGCAGGAAATTAAGCCACGCACACTCGCAGCCTCGCTCTCTTTCTCAATCTCGCTCTCTCTCCACTCGTTGTCGCCCTTCCTTCGGGTTATCACTCGGCGCGGGCGCGCGGCTTTGTCTCGGATTATGGTAGCCGGATGTTGGGCGAAAAATTATTTTTTTCTCCACCCTCATTCCCGTTATTGCGCCACTTAGTCCCGTGGCGACTTTTCCCTCCCGATGAAAGAATTTCCCGGCGGCTGTTAAATCGATACGTAAAAGGCGATTGCGTTTATTGAAAAGTAATTGCAGCTCGTTTTTGCGACAACCGGGGGAATCGAGGAGCTCTTGATCTTGCGAGTTTTATTCTTCGAAATGAGCCAGCAAGTCTTTTTTCTCTGATTTACTCACGCCTTCGGCGCGCATTGCTTTTGACTTTTTCGCCATTGTAAACCCCAGTTTTTTTGCCCCGCTATACAACCCGCTCGTTTCGTCTTATCCTCCTCTCATTCTCCTCGTTCGCACGCTTAAAGCCTAGCTTCATCATCAAAGAAAAGGCGGAGAAGAGAATAATGAAGAGGGGATTTCTTTGTCTCGTTCTCGTCGCACCTAATAAATTAATGTCCTACTTATTTGTTGCTGCTGCTGGATTGGCCCTTTTCCACAAATTGAAGAAAAAATTTATCGAAAATTGCTCGCTTAAACTGCCAACACTTCTCGAAGCGAATGTAAATGCATATTTTATGTACGATGAGATATTGCTGCTGTTCGTAAAAGTGTATAATTAAGAGGCGCATTAAAATAAAGAGGTACAGAGTCTATATAAAAACGCGCTTGATAATGAAAGGGTTTAAAAATATATATATAACACTTCTTACACGTAAAACAGCCATTATGACTTGCTTTAAAATTTCATATTAATTGCAGCGGAAAAAACGTCGAAAAATCATTATCTCCATTATATCTCCGCTCCAATCACCGATAAACTTTCGTTATATGATAAGTAAGACAATTATACAACGCGTATGAAAAATTGATGCGCGATAATTAACGATAATTCACCCCGCTCGCTAAACGAACTCTCCCCGAGCATTTCTCTCGCCGACAACGGTATCGCATCACTTCAGGAGTAATACAGCGAATTTATGCAATATATACGCAAAAGGAAAACAAAGAGCCGCGGACACGGGAGAGACGCACGATCAGGAGGTAGTCGCGCGCGAAAATTTAGTCGACCGATGCGCGAATACACCGACACATATATATATCCCTCTCGGCCTCAAACGCTCGCGCAGCCGGTGAATATTTTAATTGTCGTCCGACACTTCGATTCGTGCTCTCGCGTCGTTATATAACCCTAAAGGGGTCGCGGCATTCAATATAAGACAAAGAACAAAGAAAATTGACGAGGGGCCTCCGGGGCCGCGCGTGCGCCCGAGCCCCGCTAATAGCAGGGGGTGGTAAGACGCCAGAGAGGATAGATTCGGCCTCTCCCGCACGGATGAGCGGGCGGAAGAGAGAGAAAGAGAGAGTTGATCCGCGAGCGAAGGCCTGTCAAAAAGCTAATGAGAGGTGTGACTGCACATGGCCGTAATTACTCGGATACGGGGAGAGAGATTGAGCGAGAGAGAGAGAGAGAGAGAGAGAGAGAGGGAGCAGAAATTAAAATTCGAATATGTACGTGACTCAGTTCGGCGCGACCCCCGCAGACGCCGGCAAGTGCCCGGCTGTAATGCGCCGCTTCATTAGGGAAGGGTCGTAGAATCAGATTAACGCCGATAATAAAGTTCGAAGGCTCATCTCCTTCGCCCCCCCCCTTCGCGTTCCCCCTCCCGCCGCCCCCTCCGGTATACTTTTTTTTTTTCCAAGGCATCATTAATGGCCGCGTTAAGTCGCGTAATTTTATAGTTATACAGCGTCTTTATTGCTTATAAACACACTCCGCGCGGCGCCGAGTTCGTTTAATTATTACGAGCGAAGGTCCGGCGCGCCATTAGCATTTTATTGAATTTCAACAATGAGCGCATAATGCGACGACTCTCTCAGCCGCGTTTATCGGCCGGCGGTTTGTGTGTGGGAAAAAAAAAAAAAGAAAAAGAAAGGAAGCGGCAGCTCGGAATTTAGTTGAATTAAGTCGCGCGTGAAAGTTTGAAGAGAGGGATGTAATATTTATCCCGGCAACAACCACTTGTTCGAGGCGGCGACTTATGACGGTTCCGGCGCGCCGCGCGGCCGGGATTAATAAGTGCCCGAGAGTCCCGCGGCCGGCCGCCCAAATACATAAATATAATAGCACATATCCATCGGCGGAAAAAGCTCTCGCGGCGGCCGCGCTCTCCTCTCGAATATGAAATAAGCGGCCCGCCGCTCTGCGGTGGCTCCCTGAAAAATTTAGCTCGCCGAGAGCGACGAAAATTAAAAACCCAACGGGAAATCCGCGCCGCGGCACCTTTGAGACTCGTTTATGCATATTTCAACAACGGGGGTATTTCGCGCGCGCGCTGATTTTTTTCCTGCCTTTTTTTTGCCGCCGAGAGGCCCGAAAATGGAATGGAAGAAAAAAGTCGTCCGTATATATATATCCGCGACGGGAATCGGATTCTCTCATGACGACGATCATCGAGCGCCGCTTTTTTTTTTATATAAGAACCGCTCTGTCGGGCGCGCCGAAAAAGCGGGCAAAAAGTTTCGCCGGAGAGAGAGAGGAGCGGAAGCCTGACAGATAGAGAAGGACGTGCCAGAGGGGGAAATGTAAGGGAATGAGGTAAAAAGAGTTTGAATATGGTATGAGTTTGCGAGCGACGCGCGCGCTGTGTAAATGCGCGGCTAAATTGCATTTGAATTTCGGCCCGGAAAGTGGAGTGAAAAAAAATGTCGTTCGAAGCTGCGCGACGGGGCTGAATTATTGTGTTTTTGTAGCTTTATGCTTTCTATAAATATTAATCGCTCCTTCGCTGCTCCCGAACGAATGCGTATAAGCGTTATATTTCCGAAAGTGGACTAATTAGTGTCAAAGTTGCGGGGTAATTACAGCTTGCGCTCGTCGAATCTATTCCAGCGGGTCTTAATGATTCCTGATATTTTTGGTAATTGAAACTAATGTACTTAGGTTTAATTAAGTTGAGTAATCATCGCTAAAGAGTAGCGATTACTTGTAATTATCTGACGTAATTTTTTATTAGCTATTAAATAATAATTTGAAGCGAATTAATGCTCATTTATTATAGCACTTTATGCATCGTAATTTTAAAACATTAAAGTAACATGCGCCAGCAGCGGTGGGAAGGTCTAAGAGCTTAAGGACTAGTAAAAGGGCTAAAAAATGCACAATTTTCTTGGCAAAGTTGGTTAAAAATACTGGTAAATTAGATAATGAAAGATGCAAGAAAAAAAAAAAATAAAATAACACGTATTCGAAAAAACGCCAATCTCCAGCAGCATCAAGCCTTACGGGAATCCCTTTAAATACCGTCCGGGCGAGCATTAAAAACGGCAAGCCGTTTTCCCACATTTCTAAGACTTCATATAATAATTCAAAAGCAGCCGCGCGGTCCATTCATCGCGCGAAAGAAAGCCAGCAGGAGCCGCAACACAAAGCACATTAGTCGTCCGTCGAACAAAGATAAGCAGCGCGCTCCGCGCGGGGCGACAAAGCACTCTTCGCCCAGAGCTGGAAACAAAAAAGGAGCTGCTGCTGCCAGCGGTTATCGGTCGAACGTGCCTCTCGCGCGGATCGGCGCGCACGAAAATCGCGGCGGCTTCTTCGCCGTCGTCGTCGTCGTCGTCGTCGGCGGCGGCGGCCGCCCCATTTTAAATGACGCCGCGCGGCGGTTCCGCGTGCTCCCCACGGCGCGAGGGGCTGCTGCGTAAAACAATGCTCCCACATCTGTCAGCCTCTTCTGCTCTCTCTCTCTCTCTCTCTCTGCCCCCTACTTTTCTCCGTCGGGCAATGACGGCGCGGCCACCCCTTCGAGTCCCTAATTATACCACCCCACCCGGGCTTTATGTGCGCGTACGTCTGTATAATGCGAGAGGAGCACTTGGGCACGCACGCAGCGAGTGTATATACGGGGAAGGGGCCGCCGCCGCCGCCGCCGCCGCTGCCCCCTCTGCGGAGAGCCTGATTTGCGGAGCGGAGCTCGGTCAAGGCGCGATGCACAAGCGCGCGCGCGGGGAAAGTGAAACTTCGAACGAGCTGTATGGGCTGCGCTCGCTCGCGGCGATTTTATTGCGATTATAACTTCGGAGCTTGTTTGCCGGACCGCTAAGCTCGGCCCTCCTCTGATGAGGATTCTGCTGAGGCGAGCAGCTTTGGGCTACTGCTCGATTTCTTAAATTGCCTAGCGCCTTGTGTATATAATGAGGATGGTAAATGAATCTTTCTTTTTTTTTTTTACAAATTCATCGTTTTACGAGGTGTACTTTAAAATGCATTAGCATTCGCTTATTGGTTATTTTTAATGAATAGAGAAACTTTTGAACGAGTACTCGTTAGCGTATCATCACGTGTTAATTTTAAGACGACTAATTTTTTCACAAAATTTGTCTGCAGCATATCCGCCTTTCACTGTCTCAATTAATTCGACAGCTTTCAAAGTAAACAAAGAATCGAATTTTCGTTCGAAACTTTTTTCATCCGAAATATAAAGCCTCTGTCATTGAAAAGTTGTCCAATATTAGTAAGGACCTTACAACGACAGGCTTACAACCTCGGCTCTCTCTCTCGTCCGATTGTTTAATTAAATTCGTCCGATTTGACCGAGAGGTATGCAATTTGCTGTCCGTACGCAGCCGGTCGTCCAAGTATATAGAATCACGAGCATTCAGCGAGTTCGATTAGGCGAGGCTCTCTCTCTCTCTCTCTCTCTTCGAGCGCGGAATTACTAATCGATTGATTCGAAGGGGGTTCTGCTGCTGCTCGAGTCTCTCGGCAGAGCGCGAGGGAAATTAACATCGTGTTTTTAATGCCGGGGATAATTGTAAGGGTGGAATTATACAAGGGCGCTGCCTGCTGGCCCCGAAGTAGGGTTGCAGCGCACCGAAGCCGGCGGCGCTGCGAGAAGCGGTTCCGTACTTTTCGCCGAGCTGTTACATATTACGCGCTTCGAAATTATTTATTTACAGGGAGATCCTTGGCCCGATTTCGGTGCCGCGCTCGAGTTTTGTTTGTTTCGTCGGGTCGCCGTGAAAATTCTGAAATTTTAATGCGACACTAATAATGCTTATATCTCGGAGTGTAAGGAGATTTTAATTTACTGAATTATGGAGCTTGTCGTTATAGTTTCATAATTATCCCGACTTAGGTTTTTAAATATTAAAATTGTGACGTGCTAAGCAGTACGCTCGTACGGTAATCAAATGCTCGTTAGAATTTCCAAGCAAATCCTTTCGACATTTTTAAGAACATTAACACGAATAACGAGCATTAAATATGAAAATGTGTATCGAAACTGTTAATTCTAAATAAATAATTTCAACAGTAAAGTATACATCTTTTTAAAATTAATAAATTTATAAACAATTTTGATCATTCACAAAATACACAGCGCCACCTAAGCGAGGCGAAAAGCATTTGTTGCGCGAACAGCTTGCGCTTAGACGAAGAAGCAAATTTGATCCAAAAGGTGACTCACGAGCACTCAAGGGCTCAACTAGGCGCGAGAGCCCTCCACTCGACGCGGAGCCCCGGAGTCGACGCTAGTTATGCGAGAGCCACGAAAATCAGTTCCATTATTACGGCTCCGCAATCTCGAGCGCCAGGAATCAATGTCGGCCAGCTCCTCTCCGTATCGGTAATTATTTTTTGCAATTGTCGCGCATCGCTTGGCCCCGGCGCGCAGCTCGATTCAACTTTTATAACACGACGCTCGATCTGGCCGCTGCGTCCTCTCCCGCCCGAACTATAATACACTCGATCAGCATGTGTGTATATATCAGCTTTGTTGCCCGAATTGGTTATTGGTAATTTTGCGAGATTAACGTTACGTAAGTAATATTTAACTTTGGCCGCGCGGCGACCGGCCGGCATCGACGAAGCTTGTATATTCGTAATAAAAACTCGTTCGCAAAACTCTCTCCGCGGCTCGCTGACCGAACTTGGATTTTATCAATTGATTTTCGAATAATGGAACGCGGCTGTTTTTGAATATTCCGCACGATTTTTTATCCGTATAATATGAATTTATATTAGAACACAGCGAAATAGTCGCGTGCGATAATGCTTTTTTTTTCTAACTTACAGCGTCGACTATTTATCGGCGGATATCCACGAGCAATAATTAAAATGTACAGCGCGGCCAGTTTTATTCATCTGTCAGCATCGACAGCCCGCGGTCCTTCTCCTCCGACGCCCCCGCCAGTGCGACTACTTACAAAATAAATTCGCAGCCCTCCCGCGGAAAAAAACAAAGCGAAAGAATGAAAAAGAAAAAAAAAAAAAAAAAATCCCCGCGGATATCATCGAGCTTCAAAGCCAAAAAGGTCTTCGCAAATTGTAGATGCTACATCGTAATCGAAGCCGGTAGGATATAAGCCGCGGCCCCGGCATTGTATTCATACGCGTTCGTTAGGCTGCCAATATTAGATTAGGGAGAAAGAGTCGGGCGCCGCCGCGCGCCGCTCGCCGGTAAATGTAAAAATATTGCTGAATCGGTGCAGATAACGGCTTCATATGGGCGGCCCGGGCTCCGATACGGGCAAGTCGCGCGGGCGAGCGAGAGCGCAAAAATGTGTGTGTATATATATCTGAACGCACGAGTGAACGGCGGCGGCGGCGGGCGCACCACGAGGACCCGCGTAAATATAACGCCCGCTCAACGGCGCGCGGCCCGCGAATCGCATAAATAATCTCGGCTAAGGGCGGCTTCCCGCGCCTGCAGCTCTCTTTGCCCTGGATAAATATATGCGCCGAGCCGCGGGGGTGCCTTTACTCCTCGATCGGATTGTAGTTCGGAGAGGATCGCGCCGATGTCTTGATTAATTTCGGGAGATTGAGATATTACCGAGAGAGTTCGCGGCTGTAAGTGGCCGCGATTAGCGTCGCGCGAAGTTTCATGGAAAATAAGGCGTAATTTGCATGTAATTACCACCGGCTTGCCGGGTGGAGAAAATGCCGCTGCGATGATCGCGCGTAACGCGATCAGTTTCCTGTAAATTGTGCGCGACTTTGTTTTGGCCCGTTCGCTCGTTTTTCCATGTTATTAACATTATTAATATTCCTTATCATTCGAGGCGACCAGTTCTGGAAAAGTGACTCGGGGCTCATGAATATTTATCGAATTACACCGCGAGGTCCGTTCCAATGATTTTTATACGTTCTCGCCGCGGCACAATTAAAGTAATTTCCCCGTCAGGAGTCTCACTTGCTCGCCCAATAAAAAGGGACTTGCAAAGAAGCATAAAAACAGGAGAGATCTCTCCTCATTATGAGGCTCGGGGCTTTTCCCCCCGACCAGCGTCGTCCTTCTCCGATAATCGAAAAAGAGTAGAACGAGGAAGGGAGCCGCCGCGCGGCCCCCGCGAGAAAAATTTGAAATGTTAACGAGGCAACAGGATATTCATCGTTATAAAGCCGCGCCGCGGCGTCCCGCGCATTAACATCGTCAGCGGGCGGCTCATTCCTTCCAGCTCGTTAATTATGAGTCTTAGTTTCGCGACATCGAAATCTCGGCTCGTCTCGCTCGGGAGAGAGGATATTCTTCGTTTACCCTCGGCCTTAATTCCCTCATTGTTAACCTAACAATAATTATCCGCGAAGAGAGAGAGAGAGAGCGGCGTGTATTTCGCAGAAATTAAAGTTCCGGCCATTAGAGGATTGATCCAGAAGTTGCGGGGCGCTCTTGCTCTCTCTCTCTCTCTCTTGCAATGGAATGTAATATCAAACGGGCCGGGGCTCTGTGGAACGAGGTAATGCGATGACGAGGAAAGAGAGAGAGAGAGAGAGAGAGAGAGAGAGAGAGATAGACGGTGGATCTTAATTATAATTCTTGGCCGGCAAGTGTTCCAGGCGCAAAGCTCGCGCAAATGAGGCTGGCGCCCATCTGACACGGCACCACCAGCGACTTGGGCAGCCCCGTGAAGGATGGCGCGGCTCTCGGTTCTCACGCCGGCCGAACCGCCACCGCCGCCACCACCCCCCATTGCTATTCAAAACGTACAAAACCATTTAAAAATGTAATACCCCCCCGCGAGGCGGCAAAAAAGCGCCGGTGATCCGTGTGACTACGTAAGTAAAATATACTGCCAGCGGCGTAAAGCTTCGGTCAAATAATCGTGATTTATCGCGCCAAGGCATTTCGTCGCGATATGATATGACGTAGTAGTCGAGAGAGAGAGAGAGAGAGAAAGCGCCGACACCGGTAGCCAGGAGAAAAAACACACCCGCCGCTGGACGAACACTCCGGGGGCTGGGAGGGAATGGTGTGGAGAGGGGAGGGAGAGAGGGGTAACTCGCTCTCAACGAGCCGATCTGATCGATTGGCAATCGACTGGTACGCGAAAGCCGGACAGCGACACCCTGATGTATACGTATGATTATATTTTTTTGTAAATAATTTATTTGCTCGAGAGAGAGAGAGAGAGAGTGCTGGACGCCGCGCGCTTTTTATTTATGCCGGCTATACCGCCCGCTAAAGAAATGCGAGATACGGGTATTAATCATGCTCGTTTTTAAACTTTATTTTCGTCCCTCTAATCTAGTTTATGACGTCTCTCGTATTCGCTAAACTTTGCTTTTCGAAAACGCGTTTTAAGATAAAAAAAAAAAAAAGCCTGCAGTTGACAGGTTTATTTTTCAAAATTTTGCAGTAAAATCGAGTTGAACGTTGATTGCGCAGACATCCATCGCTGCTATTATTGCTTACGAGAGGGAGCAAATACGTCCGTGGACAACTTACTCCTTCGACTAAATCATTTGCGTTCCTTAAACCTAAAAAATTGACTACAATCCCCTACTTTCAATATTCGACGAAGATTATTGTATGAATTTCATGATTTGCCGTTAAATACAATCTGCAAACGATAGTCCAAAAATTCGAGAAACAGCAGGGAGAAAAGCCGGCCGAGGCGAGTCCGCAGATTCCCGCTAAGCGCCGCTAAGATCAGTAACATTATCCGACGCCTGATCCGGCCCTGTTAGCTTTGCGTCGAATTAACGAGTGGAGGCGCCGAGGCGGAAGGTGGCTCATTTATCTTCGGGAGCGTTCCAGCTCTCTGTGTACGGATCCACATTAGCGTTCAGCCGCGGCTCCATATGATTATATCGGCCAAAAGAGAGAAAGAGAGAGAGAGAGAGAGAGAGTTCTCGCTTGATATTTCGAGTCGTTACAGAGCCCTCGGGGCTCTGATGCTCGCGCTTAAAGATGTTTTAATCGGCGCGATTACCGGCGCAGCTGCTTTAAATGCGCGCTTCTTATATTATACGAGTTTCGAGCGCTAAATTGCCCGGCTCAGAGCCTCGACTTCCTAGATTATCTCCCTCCCTCTCTCTCTCTCTCTCACCTCCTGCGAACATTTATTTATGCCGTAAGAGAGCGCGTGTACTCGCATATATTGTCTGGATGCGCGGAGAGGCACGAACGAGATTTTATAATGCGGACGATAATGAGAGTGACAAGGAGCGAGTTACGGCCGATTTAAGGTATTAAGACGTCGTTATTATTGCGGCTCCGCGCGTCATTTTGTCCCGGGCCCCCTTTTTTTTTTCTCGGATGGGCATTATGCGCGCGCTGTAAAAGGGATGGCCGATCCTAGAATTATTTTCAACCGCTCTGCCTTTAGTAATTCAGGTTTTGTATTTACATGAAGAAGCGATTGAACTTAATTGATAAATAAATTATTTCGCTCGAGGGATCAAATTTCGTTTTTAAAATTAATGCCTCGCTTTCGCGGAGCGCTCTGAAAAATGTTAATGGAATAATTAGTCGTTTTTTTTGCGAATAAATATATATATATATCAGTTGGCTGCAGAAGTTATAAAGTGTACTTCTTCGCTTTACAGTCCTCCTTGGACTGCTCCAGAAGCAATAAAAACCCACCTGCAATCAAGAGACAAAGTTTCTAAATTGAAACGTCTGCATATACCGTAGACGAGTTAATAATAAAAAAAAAATCAATGTCTCCCGAGCGATATTCAGCGGCTTGTTTTAAACCATAGTGGCGGAGAAAAGTCTACAAGAGTTTTGCGTCAGCCGTGTATTACAAGCTGTAACGGCGGCGCTTCCCGGGCACATAAAGGCCCCCGACGTACATCGGCGGTACTGGCATACCGACAAAGACGGAAAGCCGCGGCGCGGTGTCGTTATTGATCGCTAACTTTATTTCAACTTGGCTAATGGAGGCATAATTTGGCCCTTCTGACATTAGCTTCCGTTAAACAGGGCTGCACGCGGGCGGCTTGCCACGCATCGCGAGTTTGTTGTTCTCGCCCCTCCACGTTGGCGACGGCTGCGGCCTGCCACTCTCTCTCTCTCTCTTCGGCCCCTGATGAACTTTAATTACATCCTAAGCCCAAATATTGCGTTTAATTACGCGAGAGGAGCCTCTTCGGCTCTCGGCTCTGTGTGTGTGTGCGCGCGTGTACACTCTGCGCCCCGGCCGGTACACTTTGAGCGATTAGCCGGCAAAGTGTGCTCGCTCGTCGCACGTGCTGGGCGCTGTGCGGCTCTTTTTGCGCGGCTGCTCGCTTGACCCAATTGTCTTTTCTGTGCCTGGCCCGAGCCGCCAAGCGTGTATAGGTAGGTGTGCCCGTGTGTATTTTGATGGATAACCCGCCGATCGAGAAATTGGTCCACTGACCGGCGGCCGAGCGACGCTCCGGACGCCGCGACACTGACGATGGATTTTTTTTTTTTTTGTTTCTTTGATTTACACTTTGTTCGCTGCATGACTTTACTCGCGCAGGGGGGGCCGAATTGCTATCATTAGAATAGCTGCGTTACGAAAGGCGGTGAATTTTGAAGATTCGAATGAAATAGGTTTGGGTATTGAAATTGGCAAAAATTTAATTGGTAGATTGAATAGATGGTTTTCTTTTTGAACAAACGTATTAATGCAGGAGTTATTTTCCTACACAGACCGTAATTTAGAACGTAACAGAATGTTCTGTCTTCTAAAAATAAATAATTGTTTTTAGTTCAGTACGATAGAAGATTATTTGAATAATTTAGCTGATGCAATAGTAAGGTTTCGAAGCATATTATAATTGATAAATAATTGAAATCTCATAATTTCATATGCGAGTATTTATTCGATTTTAAGAGCCGAACCTGTTAATTTTTAATACACTTGATACGTACGGAACAATTCAATTAAAACAAAATTAATTTTAATAAGAGATGCAAAACTTATTTCGATATATGACAAGGCAGCATCTCTATCAATTACTAAACTTAATATGCATATTCAAAATTCTATAAAACGCCAGTCCTTTGAATATTATTTCGGTCGTCCGCCAATATCGATGAAAAGCCAAGAAGCGCCGCGCCGCCGATAATTTAAAATATGAATCGTCCCCTTAATCAGAAAACCAGAAGAAGAAGAAGAAGAAAGCCGCTCCCCGTTAGACGTATTTCCATCGGCGATCGAGAAAATAGCTTCTTAAATCCCCGACGACTCGTCATTGTCAATATTTGAGCAATCAAAGCCCTCCGAACGGCGTATAGTATAATTCATTTCCCCGTAACGCTCCTGCGTACACGATAATCGGGCCATTGAAGGAATAAAGAGGATAATTTACAGGCCGCCGCGAATAATTGATGCGTCGTACGCGCCCGTATGCGCGTACATACACTGTATACCGGCCGCGGCGTGAGATCGTGCGGCGAACCGCTTGCGCGTATTTCCGGCGGCGAGGAGCTGCGCACAGCTCTCGGGTGTATGGTTACGTAATACGTACAGGGCTATTCTTTTACGCGAGAGAGAGAGAGAGAGAGAGAGAGAGAGAGAAAGCCGGGAGTATCGAAAACCTTTGGCTGGGGCGGAGAGGTACGAGATTTTTGTAAAGCACATCTCTCGAGGACCCCCGTCCGCGGTCCGCGCGGAATCGACTTTCTATAATATTCGAGGCTGCTTTCAGCGGGTGAAGCGATTTTCCCGGGAAACTTGAGCAATTAAACGCGTAATTCCAGCTGGCTTCTTTAAATATGTAGCAGAGCGCGTTAAATAAAAAGGCTTTAATTATTTCTGGAGAGTCGCCGATGCTTTACCGCGAAAAGGGGGGGGCAGTGGGAACCCCCGGCCGCTGAAATATTAACGCGCAGTTAGACATTTTTCGTTTTAATTACCGCGCAGCTTAGGGAGAAAGAATAGATTACTTTGCCGGAAAGGGCTTTCCGACGAAGCACTCGTAAAAAAAAAGGCGGCGATCGGAGCGCTCGATAATGATGTAATAAGAGGATAAATAAAATCCATTCGGGTTACATATCTAATTAACGGATTGGAAATTTCAATCCGCGCCGCCGCGCGAGACGATATTTTTCCTCGAGGAGGCATTAAACCGTTTTCCGCTCCTCATCAGATATTAATGAGAGCTCTCGACTTTAATTAATGTTCTGATTATTCATTGATCAAGCGTTCGAACGACGCATTGTAAAATTGCGTTTGGAAATATCCTTCGAAATTCGCCGGCGGAATTCTCTCCGTATATAATTGCCGCGCCGATCATTAAATAAGATGAACTGTTTAATTCGCCGATCGTCGCTTTATCATAAAATTAATTGTTCGGATATTTTATTAAATAATGAAAACCCGCCGCCGCGCCTCCGTAAAACTCCGCGGAGTAACTAAATCCGCGCGATAAATCCGGCCGGACGATATAAAATCAGGCGGCCGCCGCGTGCAAATATATATGTATACGCTCTCCTTACGTTCATATTCCCCGAAGAAGCGGCGCGGGGGGCTCTTTATATGGAGCTGCGCTCCGAATTTATGGCTTAACTGAAATTCGGTAGCTCGATATGTGCGCCTTACAATATTATGCTAATCCGAGAAAGCATCGGATAGGAGAGATTACGCCGAGAGAGAGAGAGAGAGAGAGAGAGAGAGAGAGAGGGCGAATCGATTATAGTAATTTGCGGGCCGTAAGTTTATTAAATTACACGGGGAGGGCCGAGCCTCTGGCCGTATAACGCCGCGCGGCAAAATTGAACGGTAGGTACATCGGGGGATTGTTTTATACAGTCCGGATGAATGACGGTAATTTTAATTTCATGCATCGGGCCCCCGATACCGGCCGGCCGGCCGGAGCGTTCGGCAGTATTTCATTAATATTATCGTCGGAATTTCTGCGCCTCTTTAAATCGACTCTCGCTAATGTCGTTATGTGTAAAATCGTTTAACGGCGAAGGCTTTTCCACGGGTTTCGTTAACAAATGCCCGATGATGATCATCGTAACGTATTTATCCTTGGGAGGAACAAGTTTTCGGGTACACTAAATGCGTCGAAGCATTGAAAGCAAAATTATGTTGAAACGTTTGATGTTCGTCGTACATTTACGAGAAAACGAATAAATTTTGCAGTTGGCGACTGTATATTTTCTTATAGATTAGCTTTGCCGATAAACGCAGCTGCCTTTGGCGCGGCATTACATTATTTTCCGTCCGAATGTTTCATTGTTTGACCGGACTATTATTTTAAAAGGGGCCCGGGAGGAGACGAAAAAAAAAAGAGTGGAAAAAGTAACAGATTTTGACATTTACAATGGCAATACGTATACGATAACGCTCGGGCGCGATATCTATACGCAGGGACGAAGTAAAAATAGTACCCGGGCAAAGTGACATCGAGTAATTTAAGCACCGCTAAATCCGAATCCATAAACCGGTTTGACTTGCCGTCTCCGCACCGCGGAACCTAAAAAGCGCTCGGCAGCGAGACACATCCTTAGGCATACACGGGAAGACTGCGGATTCGCGGCGAGTAGCTGAATTTATTAATTGTTCGAAACGCGCGAAACCCCAATGAAAGATTCAAGCCGCAGATATGAGAGTTTGATGAATCCGCTTGGTTACGGCAGCCGCGGCGTCGATACATCGATATTAATATCCAGCATAGATTATCAATTATTAACTGCGTTAACGCGGCATCGAGACGCGGGTTTTCTTCGAGCGGCGGATAAATGATTCAGCCGCCGGGGGTCTATATTCTCTCGGTATCGACTGGCAATTTATTTCCGACGAGCAGCAGAGAGCAGCAGACGCAAAGGGTCGCTCTCTCTCTCTCTCTCGATCGGCTAAAATGTCGCGCGCCGCGCTGATAAACAATTTGATCTTCGACGAGGGTCGGAGTAGCGGAGGATTGAGCAAAGGCTGTAACGGAGAGTACAGAAGCACCGCAAGTGCGTCCTCTCTCTCTCTCTCTCTCTCTCTCTCTCTGTGCGGCGTAAGTTAGTATCGAATGCTATCGCACGGAGCCTGCGGAGAACACGAGGAAGTGCGGCTATAGAAATTACACGCCTAACTTTCCTGTCCTTCGCGATGGCTCTTATTAAGGCGCTTATTAACCGCCTCGTGAAAGCGCTCTGATAATTTAGGTGTATGTGCTGCTGGCCGCTATTGTTGTAAATTTTACGCGGCTTGAGTTACTGTAGCCGCGATCCATTATGAGATGTATTCTTGTCTCTTGCCACGGATCGCTCTCTGTAAATTGTTCAAGTTATATCGAATTAAAATAAATTTGAGATTAATTTGTGATTTGTGTAATTTTCTTTAAAACATTCTTTTTAAAAAAGAATATTTTAAAGAAAAAAGAATTAATTTTTTTCGTTAAAGCAATACGCGTTTTCCAATAAATATATATTCATCTATATACTTCACGGCGAAATATTTTTTCAAGTATTTTAAAAAACTCTGTTTTTCTGAAAAAAAAAAAATATATATATATACCGCTGAAAGCTATATTACTCTGCGCTCTGTAAATAAAGGGTAGAAGCTTTATTAGCAATCAATGAGTTAAAATTTAGAAGGGCAAAGTTAATCGGTTCAGTGGAAGTTCATAATGTATTTTGTAATTTCCGCGGTCCGGCTACGTACGTATATATATACGCATGCGGAGGCCCGAAGAGCGCAAAAAGTTTCATAATACACAACTACTCGAAATTCGTTTACCGATTGATCGCTAATTGACGAAACAAGGCTTGTTTCCCGCTTGATTCCATTAATATTAAAACTTCGAAAGTGCCCTCGCGCGCCACTTTTTTTTTTTTTTTTTTTTTTTTTTTTTCGTCCTCCTCTTTAAACGACGGGGCTCTGTAATCAAGTTGGAAAATCAGATTAGTCTGCTTGAAAGGGGACCGCACATCGAGAGCCGAGCCGATGCGACGTCACGCGGCGAGAGAGCGCTTCTTTCTCTCTCCTCCCTGCGTCGATGTCGCGCGACTCGCGTTTAGACTGGTTACGGAAAAAAAACAACAAAGTTATTGAAGAAGTCTCTCGTCTCTACCGCAAGACGTTAAAAGGGACGACCGCGCGACCCCACCGAGCAATATTATGCGAAATTCAATTTTAGGGGAGCCATCAGACAATGCATTTTTTTCGAGACTAGCGGACACTATTATCGATACGCCTTTTTCGCGCTTTTATTGGGTTTTAGTTATCGAACTGTCTGCAGCCATTAACGAAATTAAAAATGGTCTTTCACCTAAAATACCAATGGCCTTGTTGCAAAAAAAAAATTTCATCAAAGGGCTCGAATTTTTTTAACGAAAACCTCACAATTTAGTTGTAAAAAGGTTGCCGTTAAATGGATTAAAAATTTTTGCCTGCAAAAAAACGTTTTTCACGCGAATATATCTATTAATACCAGAATATCGTTAAAAGACTAATATTAAGAAGAAACATTGTTACGTCTTTCTGAAAGAATTATACGGCAGTTCATAAAAAGCTCGCTAAGGTAAGAGCGAAACATTTTCCAGCAACAAAGGGGCAGCTCGAGGAATTCTTTTGTAAAAAGCTCCGAGAAAATAGTCCAAATATTAAGAAACATTTAAGAAAATCGAGCGCGCCTCGGAAAGAGTCGGAGCTAAAGCGTTTCGCGACCGGCGGCGAATTATACGCCGGAGCGCTTGCTTGTTCCTCAAAGTGAATTTAAAAAACGAAAAGAGACAAAAAGCGTGCAAAAGGAGAGAGAGAGAGAGAGGTAGGTAGGGAGGCAGCGGTGGCGGCGGAAGAAAGCGGGCAGAGGCAAAAAAGGAAGTCGGACGCCTTATTGTGCGCCGGTGAGACGTCCGACTCAAAGGCTTAAGCTTTGTACATGTACTGGAGCACGCGGGCTCAAGGTATATAGGAGGAGGCCTCGTGACTAAAGGGGTGGCGAAAAACTCGAGGCGCGCACAGGTCTCGCGCTCGCGTATATAACGGACGAGGGCCCAGATTCGGCATTGTGTGTGCGAGAGAGAAAGAGAGAGAGAGAGAGCGCGCACGTCAAAGAGGTAGGGAGAAAAATATACCTAGCTACCGCGCCTCGTTCATTTTTATCCCCTAAAGCAATTTCAGCATTGTTTTAAAATAGTACTTAGCGGGGTCATTGTATTATGCATGCGCGCCCTCCACCCTCCGGTCGAGCTCGGATCCGTGTCTGTGTCTGTGTCTGTGTCTGTGTGTGTGTGCGTGTGTGTGTGTGCGCGAGAGCTGCCGCGCGCGCGAGAGAACACTTGATTCCTCGCGCACGTGAGCCTCGACCCATTGTTAACCAGGGCCAGAGGCTGCTTTCTCTCGTCCGAGATTTTTTAACAGCCTCGTCTCCCTCCAGCCTCGACTCCACCCCCCCCCTTCCCCCTTCCTACCCCCGGCGTTTCTTCCTATGCTCGGCCAGGATCCGCAGGGGGCGACGACGCCTCTTTGCTGCTAAGCAGCTCCAACTAGGCGTCCTTTTCACTTCTCTACCCTCTATTAATGATGCTCTCGTACGCCGAACGAGGATTTCGACCAATTTTTTTTTTTTCGAACCGCTCCTCTCGTCTTTCGCCGTAATGTTTTTTCGCTGATTTTAACGAGACGGGCCGTACGAGGTAAGCCGCTGATTAATCTAAATTATGTAAACACTTGCTTGAACGATAAGATCGCGAGGACCCTTGTAAAATCTTTGCCGGTTTAATCAGCTAAAGTAATAAGTACTTATTGGTTCAAGACGATAAGGCGTCTTGGATATAACATATATAGAACGTATTACAGCCGAGAGAATCTAGTTTCAAACCCAAATTATAGTTATTAATTAATCAATATATTAATAAGATCATGCCAAAAGATAATTATCTTTTAATTATTCATAATTATCGCTGCATAAATTATAACAACTACTCCAATAAGTATAATTATAATAACTGCCCAAATAAGCGTTATATTTCTATCCCGTATTTTTCAAAGTGTATGATGCACTTACAATCAAATATCAAAAATCTTATCTTATTTTTTGTCAACAGTATTAAGGAAATTGTACTCAGGCACAAAAGCTTGCTTTTTCTCAGTGTTCAGACAGTCTTATTCAAGTATCCGCGTTAAAATGAGTAAAATCATCCTATTGTATTTTGTGCTGTTCGTCAGCGCGAGCTTGGGCGCGGAGGAGGAGAAGAAAGGTATTGAAAATTACAAGTACATGCCTTCCCTGGTAGAAATCTTAAGCAGTTTTTGAATAAAATGAACAGTCAGAAATGCGATTTCTGATTTATCTTTGGCTATTCGCTGGCTAATAATTTTTTATTTTCGTCACGCTTTTGAAGCTGAAGATGGCTGCTTTTTATTTGGTGATTTTAAATAAATTAATAAATAAATTAATTTATAAATTAATAAATAAGTTTTGTTATTGAAAAAAATAGTTTTTAAGAGGTTAATGTTACCTACAAAGGGTAACTTTAGCCTTCAGCACTATCGCACTGCTCACTAAGAGGTGCTTAGCCAGAAATTAGAAAATATAAATCTAATGATTAGCTTAAAAAAGTTAGGTAGTGCTTAATATTTTAACCAGCAGGACTGCTCTATTTCTTGATGAGTCTGAGAATAAGATTTTTTTATTTGAATAAACATTCATTCCGTTAACCATGATATAATTTTGAATACTTTTATAAAAAAAAAAATTAATTGTTTTTCTGTACATTTTTAGCAGCAGCACTAAACTGTCCATCAAATTATGTCCTTGAAAAATGTGGCCCGCTGTGCCCCCGACTTTGCGGACCGTCACTTATCACTTGTAAATCACTTGCAAGTACATTATCATGATATAATGAAATCTGTTAGTTATTTTTTAATTACTTAAAGTAACATATAATTTTTTTTTGCTACTAAAGATTTGCACCCTTAGACCTAGGTGTTACTGTACCGGAGACTATGTGCTTGTAAAGCCGGGTGGCGCATGTGTTAAGAAATCAAATTGTCCTAGACCTGGATAATAAGCTGTTTTCTTTGACATATTTATCTTTGTTTCAATCCTGGTAGCAAGTTTCCGATAATATCGCTAGAATCTAGCTAGATTTGGACATTTTAACTAGATTCTAGCGATATTATCGGAAACTTGCTACCAGGGAAGTATCGCAAAAAGTGACAATGTATACTGCCAACGTAATTGTTTTAATTGAGTGTCAATAAATAAAATTCTGTATTAATTGTAAAATAAAAATTTTCTTAACTTTTAGTGCACCCATCATACACATATTTTTCAAGAGTACGAGAAATCAATCATCGACAGAAACGTGATTACGCATATTCGACAAAGATCGCGAACCGTCCTCGCATTCAAATTCAGTCTTGCTTGTCGCATTTATAAGGCGTGGAAATGCATCGAGAGTGTCAACGATTAAAAACACCTTAATTGCTGCAAAAAACGAGAACTCGCCGTCATAACGGACCCGCCGACGAGTAAACAAAAACTTACACCTCCTAATTACCTGCGTCTATTTTGATCGCGATCCGGACATTAAATCGCGTTAATCACAGCGCGAGTATATCGGCGCCGAATTCCGAAAACAAATTTCCCTATTTGCACTCGCTCCCCGGAATGAAAACACGGCCCCGGCGTAAGTACACACTCGGCCGCTTCGATTCCTCGGACGCTCTCCTCTTTCCCCAGGGGGGGTTAAAAAGGGGGCTAATTACGCATCGATGAAAAAAAAAAAAAAAAACAGAAAAAACAGAAAGAAAGAAAAAATGTTTGCCCGGCGTGCTCGCGAATAAATTTCGAACTCCCGGTGCAATGCGCGCGCGCGCGCGAGCTGCAGGTGCCCGTGGCGCTTAGCGCGAGATGACCTCGACGAGTGCGCGATATTACTATTGTCTTCGGGAAGAGGCAGAGCGCCGCCGCCGCCGCCGCGAGTGACGCCCGCGGTAAGATCGCACGAGAGGGCACTCGTGCCGCGACTCGAGCGAAGGCTTGCATATACTTACTGAGTACATATCCGCCTCGCTGCTGGTACATTCCGCGGCTGGCAAAATTTTGTCCTCTTTAATAAGATCGACGACGAGCGCGCAGGCAGGCTGCAGTGTCTCTCGCTTTTGTCAGCGGCATTTTCTCGTTATGCGCGGGGCTTTCGAGAGAGGCGCACTTGAACTATATTGTCTAATTGTCGTGCTGCTTCGGAGAGATCTCGTGCATTATTCCTCGATGCGGTGGAGGAGAATCGTGCGCGAGTTTTTTTTCTTTTTTTTTTTGGGCGAGAGGATGTTTTGCAAGGCAAATTGTCGATTCGACAGAGATGTTTCTCGTCTAGAAAATTACTCGTTTTTATCTGAAAATAGTGGAAAATTAAAAAAAAAATCAATCACAGAATAAGTAGACGAGCGTCTATTCCATTATGCAGAAGTGGAGTAGCAGGGAGAGGCGGCATCGAAGCCGAATAAACGCGGGGCGCCGGGCGCGGTATAAGCTGACACGGATGCAATCGGCGTCTCTCTCTCGAGGGGAGGCGAAGACAGGCAAGGTATTGCTCGGCGAAAGTTGCTGGCCTGTGCAGCGACAATTCCAAAACTCCGGCGCTAAGTACACGGCCGTGGGGCGCGTGGCCAAAGGCGCTACGGCGGCCCTCTCGTCTCTTCATTGTTCGGCAGCCTCTCTCGCTCTCCCTCCTATAGCTATTCATTCACCCCGAGTATGTTTCTTTCGCCTTCCTCCTTATCTCTCGTATTTTTTCTTTCCTTCGCTACAGACGTTTGCCCTCCTCGCTCTTTGTTCCTCCGCGTTTGTTGTACATTTGCCCCGGGAAACGTTTTTCATTATTTTCCAGCGTTAGATGTACAAATGAAATTCCAGGCGTTTAATTCGAAACTATCGAGGCGCGTAAATTTAGATGAGAAAATTTGAATTTTTAATTTAATTTCATTGAAGAGTCAAGTGCGCGCGCGGGGGATAAAATTAAATATGTTTATCGCCGCGCGCGCGGAGAGAGCAAATAAATTAATGGCTTCCCGTCACAAAAATTTTCACCGGAATCATCCGTTATTTTATCCGCGCGGCGCGGCCGAGGTTATTTATTCGATGATTTTATGTATCGACAACTAAAAATGATTTTACCTCCGGCGCACTGACGAAATGGAAAGTAAACAACGCACTCGTAATAACTTAATGACTAAAGCCTGATTATTTACAAGCCCCAGAATCGAACTGCTTTAAAACGTTTTGCGAGTACACCCAGCGAATGTCGAAATTTTTCCAGCGATGACATTTCCGTTAAAAAGTAATGATGTGAACGCGGGAAATGGGGGGAAACTGTTTTACATCATCATCGACGGGGCCGCAGACGCGGAAAAAAAATTCGACTAATGCCTATTTCGTTGATTAAAATCGTTAGCATCGATCTCGAATGCATGAGCGTACAGAGCGCCACTCTCTCTCTCTCTCTCTCGTTCTCTCGCAGCATCGCTTCTCATTTACGCTTCGCTTTGTAACAATTTTAAATTAATGACCAAACTCGCCATTACTGTAATTAATACTGCGCCGACATTATGCTGCTTGTTTTATTCGTATTTTCGCGCGCGAGCGAAAGAGAGCGAGAGAGAGAGCGAGACAGAGTCTGACGCATCGCGGCGGCGGCGGCGAAAAAAGCGGCAGCTGGGAAAAAAGTTTGCCGAGGCAACGAGCGAACGCGCGTAAATACGGGGGGCGAGGAGGACTCGGCTGGAAATTCCAAATTAATTATTGTTTTAAATTTTCATAAACTATACGCGATCGCGGGCGCATTCGTAATTCCTCCCGCCGGTCGCCGCGCGGGGAAAAAAAGCCTCTTTGGGACCCCCGATGTATAGGTGTCAATAAAGCAACAAACTGAGATAAATATGGGTATTTGAGCGCGGTAGATAATGCAAACAAACGCTCGGTGAGTTATGCCCCAGAAGTGCGCCATCGCTCGCTTATTCTCCCCCTCCCGCCGCGCCCTGTCTATAGCCGCGCTCATCCGCGCAATTGCGATACGCTTCGTGTTAAATTTGACTTGAATTACCCGGCGAGAGAGCGATATAGGCTCGGGAGGGGGAGGCTCGCGAGTCCCTATTATTAGTTCGTGATTATTCGCTTTCGACGCGATCTATTACGTTTACCGGCGCTCGAGCCCTGAACTTTCGCGCGGCGCGCAGCGTCCCGCCGCCGCCGACTTTCCCCCGCGGCGCGGTGATATCGCGATACGGCGCCGCGGCCGATTTGCCGAATATATCGCCTTCGATTCGCCGATATCCCGCGACGCGGCGGCCGGCTTTATAAGCTATGGAAATCTTGCGGGCAGCGCGTCGATCGTCGGCCCGAGGGAGTCGGCGCATTACAGCGCGCTTAGGACGGGGCTATTCTTAGGCCGAAATTGCCTGAGCGAAGAGCGTGTAACTGTCGAGCGTGATTTCGCGAATGAATTTCGAGACTCGCGACAGGCTGCCGCTGCTTCGCGACGCAGCGAAATATTTTTGGAGGAGGCTCTCTATAATACGAGTGTTTGGAGAAAGTTGAACGTCTTTGTGTAGGGTGGCGATTAATGGGGAGCGGAGTCTGTTATTTTTATGGAAGGCTATTATACATTTTTTAACGGATAAATGATTTCTGAAAAGAGTTACATTTACAAGAAACTCGTGTGTTTTATCAATTGCGATTACAAAATATCCGGACAGTTTAAATTCGACGAATGATTATAAAAGTTTATACCCTTTATACCAGGCGACAAAGTTTCCCATTAAAATCTTGCTACTTGATTCGAATTTACGAGAAGATATCCAAGCGTCTAAAAAGGCAATCAATCCGTCATAATAAAGTCCCGCATTAAAGAAGCCACACAAGAGCAGCAGGCAGCAGCCGCGCACGTCAAGTTTCACGTGATGCTCCCGTGACGCTAATTTCCTCGGGGTCATTACATCATTAATAACATTATCGCCTGTATGGCCGCCGGCGAGCGATCCTAATAAGCGGAATAATGCCCGCTTATAGGTCTCGGGGAATCAGGAAGCGCATACAGAGCTCGGCTCTCTTCTCTCTTTTGGTCGTTGCTCTCCGCGTCGCAGCCGCCGCTGCACCGGGCATCTGGATACAATCCCATAATACGTGGCGAACGTGCAGCCCGGGCGCGATTACCAGCTATTTTGTACCACTTGTACCTTATTACTGCCGCCGCTGATATACACATAGTACCCCATTACGAGTGTCATCTGAATCCCTCTCCGCAGTGTCTCTTCAATGCCCTCCATTAACCATTAAGCACATTACGATTATCCTATCACAAGTCCAAAGAAGCATCGCGCCTCGCGTCAGGCAAAGTGCCCCCGTTCATTACTAAATTATGGCCGACGTTTTACGGCGATGCACCGAGAGAGAGAGAGAGAGAGAGAGAGAAAGAGCGACCGTACAGCGGTGCTTTTTCGCTCTCCCGCCGCCGCGGGCCGGGAATCAATTCGGTAAACAAATAAACGCATTATCGCGCCGCGGCGCGACGAGCAAACAGCTACGCCGTCATCGCGCCGACGCATAATTAACGTAATTAATGAGGAAGGCCGACCGGGAATGACTGACACGCCGTGTTTAGCCTCATTTGCCGGCGCCGCTCGCCTTCGCAAAAACTGGGTTATATTCGCGAAACGATCGAGGACGCGCGGCTGCCTGGATTTTCTTCGATTTCCCGTCGATCGCCGCGGGAGTTTTAATCTCGCATGTTGGCATACCTCCGCGTCTTCAAACAAATAATTACTCGCGCGCGCGTACTAAATAAATTAACGCGCCGGATATTATCGGCCGGCGATGCAGCGGCTTTATATTAATAAATCACGAGGGACGTTATTAATCTATTGACATTATCCTCAGTATTTGGCCTTCCAATATTTATTCAAGAATTAAAAATGCAGCGATCGATTATCCCTCCGAGCACTTAAATCACGCGCGAACCGATTCCTATTATAATTCAAATTCCAGAGGCTACTCTCTCTCGTCGAGCGATCGCATTTCATAGTCTATCGCCGAGGAAAAACGTTAATGCATTGGTAATGAAAGGTGATGAGCCATGATAAGTAGAAGAGTGACCGGCGCACCGTTTAGCACTGTGAGAAATCGATACTTCTCACGAAAATCACAGAAGCCGAACGAAATATGCGCTCCAGAAGCGGACCGACGGGCGGCGGGGGAAGACGGGAGGAGGGAGAAAGGGAGGGGAAAGGTATATAGTCGGCCGCGCGGGCATTACATCGGGCCGCGTTCGAAGCAAAATAGAGTCATTATGCAAATGGCCGAGCGCATAATATTAAGAACATTATACCCGCGTCGAACTAATAGCGCGTATATACATGCGGACGTTACTTAAGTTGTTGCGCATAATAAAATATACGTGAATGCGAATACATCTCGGGCCCGAGCGGGGGGGAGGGCTTTAACTATCTTATACAAAAACATTCTTTTGGCGTACTGTAAAAAACTCGTAAAATCCCTAACCGCGCGCGAGAATAAATTCCTGGCCTCGCGGTATAACGCCGAGTGTAACGAGGAGATTATTTTAAATAAACACTAATGTATTATTTATTCGCTTTTCGACTGTAATTTCAGACATTTTACTTCTCCCGGGGATTTTTGAATTATTTTTTGCTTGGATAATTATGGGAATCCCCGGCAAAGAGTTTCGCCTACAAACGCGGAAAACAAGTAGTGCGCGCGGCGCGAAATGCTTCCTGAAATTCGTGAATATAATTACGCGCGATGCGAAGCACGTGTAACGCCTGTATCTTCACCGCTGTTTAGCTCGCTGTTTTAGCTATCCGTTCGGTTTGTTGCCGACCGCAAAACGCAGCTACATCTCATATATGTGTGCACGCCTCTTACCGCGTACGATAGCTAATAATTTATGGGTGTAAATACATTGAGATAAATTAACTAAACCGCGCGGAACCGGACGCGCGCCGGTTAGTTAAGAAAATGCGTCAGACAACCGGGGAAAGAACCGGAAATTTTGTGCAAATTAAATTTCATTACCAGTTTAGAAGATCGAAATTTTGAAAGTTTAAGATACGGGCAACGAGTAACTTACGTTCGATGCGCGCGCCCTATAATAATCAGTAAATTTATGCATTACCTCGAGACCAGCTCGGGGAAAGCATAAAACGCATCGCCAAAATTTCAGTACATAATGTTTCCAATCTGCAAGGTGAAATTTTCGCTTCGCGGCAGACGCGAATTTCCAACGTCGACTAAACAGGCAAGGATAAAGGGCGGACTCGAAACATTAACCAGAATTCCGTACGACAATATAACTGTTCCCCGTCGATAAATCGATCTCCGTGCACACGTCATCGCGTACCAGGGCTCTCCCCCGCCGCGCGCTGCAGACGATTCCCTCTGGTATTTTTTAACGAGTCCGAGAGCGCTCCGGCAGCTATCCGTACGTCCGCGCTAATCCCGAAGTATTGCGCCCTTTTTTTTTTCCGAAAACGATTTGTGAAATATAAATGAACGGGCCATCAGGACTACTGGCCGCCGCGCCGCGCCTCTCGCTTCGTCCGGCTCGAAATGACTTTGCAGGCGGCGGCGCTGCTGCTGCACCTCCGCGCGTTTCACTTAGCGCCCCCCGGGAAAAAAAAAAGGGTGTATCTCGCGCCTTTGAGCGGACGAATTTTTTCCGAAAATTTTCATCTATTTCGGCGGCGGCGGGGGGAGGCGGTGTTCCACCTCAAAATAAAAAATAAAGATTGATGGTCCGCGGCGCCGGGCAAAAAAATAATAACAAGTTTGCCGATTTTTATTCGAGCGCAGAGCGAAACGCAGTGCACACACACGCGCACACACAGTGCAGACCGGGATTGCGAATGGAAAAAATGTAAAACTTTTAATAATCCACTTTTTTAAAATGATTTTTTTTTCTACCTTTTGCCCCCCCCCCAAGTGCCGGTCGGGGCACACGGCTCTGCCAGCGCTCGCGAAATTTCCGCCAAGTTTTGTTTTGTAAACGTAACAAGTCGCTTTTTCGCCCTTTTAGCCGAGGGAAAAAAACCCCGCGTCGTTCCGCCTCTATTCGGCCAGTTGAAAAAACAGATCGTCCGCTGCTCGTCGCTCTTAAGAATCGGCGCATAGCACCCAGCTGATCCGGGCCCGCGCCTCGAATGAAAAGCTCCGCCTTTCCCGAATAAAAAAAAAAAAAAAAAAAACAGCCGGAAAAGTAATATAATAAAGCTATTGATTTTATGCTTTATCATTTCGGAAGTTAAAACATCGGTTAATATTTATTCTAGGGCCCTTTCAATTTATTCATAGTTTACCGAGTTCGGCGAATTTCTTTATCGACAAACAAAACAGCGTGCATACCGCGAGAGAGCCAGCATTTGCAGTGCCGGAATGAAAAATAGGAAAAGAGGGAGAAAGAGGTATGGCGTCGGGGCCGACGAAAAAAAAAAAATAAACAGCCCCCTCTCGCGAATGCTTCTGGACCTTTCCGATCGGACCGCCGCCGCCGCCGCCGCTGCACTGCACACGCGAAAAAATAATTCAATAATCTTGACGAATTTTTATTCCCGCCGCGGCGGCGGATTTAATTAAACGACAAAGCAGATTTTATTATTTGCAATCGGCGAGAGAGTTCCTCCGCGGGCCCTCGTTACCATCTGCAGCCTCGATAATGCTCTCGGCGATTCTTCCGGCGCATAAGCGACGACTCGTAAGTGAATTATCGCCCGGTGAATTGTCGCTCGATTTGCACGCCCCCTCCTTCCCCTCCCCCCCGGGCCGTCCCCTTCGAGGTTCGCCGCCTCTGCTTTCTTCATTACAGTCGCATATGCCGGCCAATTGATGAGAAACTGTTTTCTCTGCTTAGTCGAGCCGACGACTGCAAGTCGCTTCTTTCCCGCCTTTCACTTCGTTACGATCGGTTATTTCATACGTTAAGGCTATTTTGATTTGAATTTTTGCCGCGTCCTGCTTGGTTCATTCGATTTTATCGAATATTTCCCGGTAATTCGATGGTTGCTCGTTCGAAAGTTCATTGTTCGGGATTAATATTGCTTCGTTAATTTTTAGCTAAATACTTTATACTATACGAAATTTAATTACCGTTTCTATCAGGAATACGGTTAAAAGCGTTTTTATGTAGATAATGCATTTAGAATATGTGACATATGATATTAATCAAGGGCCGGATCCCTGATAAAAATTGTCTTTTCCTTGATTAATAGAGTTCTTTATTGCACGGCAGAAATACTGTGTATACAATGTTTTAAAAGTTTTATGTATAAAAATTCGAATGTCCGGGTAGCGGGAAAAAAAAAAAAAAAAAAATTGGTAATACCGGATGAATGATTTAGTTGCAGTGGCAAAATTTTGTATTCTATGACTGACATTACCAAATTTTTTTCTCTCCCAATGGCTTTATAAAGGAAAAAGATCAATAATATGTACATACATCAAAAGTTTTTTTACGACAGCCAGTCAATCATTGCGCTCTCGGCGCGCATTTTAAATTTCGCATATTTTTAATTTCTTTTACCCCACATTTATCAATTCCAAAATAATCAATCGAGTATAACGCAAACTTCGATCCCTCAAAAAGCGCCGTCGGCGTACCTACGTCAAGTCACTCTTCCCTCCAGTGCGGAGCTTCTCCGAAAATCCAAGAACGCATCCAAGATACGCGCGGCGTCAAAGGCGGAAATGCAAAATTCATATATTTCCAGCTGCTGTTTTTGCATCCGGGAAATATTACCGAAAGTCTGCATTATTATTGCAGGAGGGAGAGGCTCCGGGAAAAGCCTCGACGTTACAAAAGGGTCAGCACGAAATTGCAGCGGCGCGCGCGCGCGCGCGGGGCGCGTATAAAAGTTTGCAAAGTCTGGGATTAGCGTCATCCGCAAATTAACCTTCCCGAAATATCGGAAGCGAGGCAATATTTCTTGCAGATTTTATCTCTCGCTTTCTCGCGCCGCGCGCCGGGGCAAGAATAGCGATGATAAAGTGCCCGGGCCGGGCGTCATCGCACAGTAGCCGCGGCGGCGACGGCGGCACGAAGAGTAGTCCTCGCTCACGCTTATGATTATTCATCGGAGCCCCCTCCCCCCCGCCCCCTTCCCCCCCAGCCGTCCCTCTCTTTCGCGTCTCTCTCTTGCTCTTTCGCTCGTCCTCGCGGCCGCCGGGCTCTCGCCGGCCAGTTTGAAAAATCGAACGCGCACGACGAGCTGGGCGTCGCCATTTTCTGATTGAATCCAAGCTCAAAGCCTGTGTTTTGTCATCCATTGGCGCCGTCGGCCCCGGCTATAGAGAGCCGCGGAAAAAGGAGACGCGACAGAGAAAGGGACAGACAGAGAAAGGAGAGCGGAGAGAGAGCCGATGAACTCATTCGAATTTAGCCCTCGAACGGTGGCACTGCCCAGGCCTTTGCCACCTCCGTGCGCGCAGGCTCATTTACAAAATCAAGCCAGAGAGGCCCTCTTTTTTTTATTGCCCTCCCCCTCCCCCCCCCCATCCCCCGAGACCGATCTTTATTGCATCTCAGATGAAATTGCAATATTTCCGCTTTTCGAGGCTCGCCCCTCTTTTTTTTTTACCCTTCGTTCTCGCTCTCCATATATCCAATCAAACCGCCGAAAAGCAATTTTATCTCTACTATTATACCTCCTTTAATTCCTTCGTTTACGCTCCTCTCCGCCCTGCAAAGCGTCGCGAGCTTTTAAACGTTTCCGCCCGCTCGGTGCAGATATAGATATTATTTAACCCAGTTAGCGCGACAATTACGTAAGAAGCCGAAGAGGAGCCGGGTAAAAAAGCGGCGCTTATCTCGGCGGTGTTTACCGAGGCGCGGCGCGACGCGGCCGGCCGACCGCGCATTCAAAAGACACGCGCGAAACGTAATACGTCGGCGACAATTATGAAACAGTGCAGGTAATAGGGAAAATGCATCAATTAAAAAAGGGCAAGAAAAATTTAACGAGGCACAACGGTGGCAGCCGGGGAAAAGGCACGTTTTCATCGCGGAATAATGGACACAGCGGCTTTCCTCGTTTTACACACTTCTCCGCGGGCCGCGCCGCGCTTTTTAACGAAACGCATTCCGACCTCCGCACTTTGTTGTTTGTTTTTTTGTTTTTTATTTCAGAAACAAATGCGCGCCCTTCGCTAGGAATAATATTTAACGGCGTAATGCGACAAACTCTCCCGCCCCGCGGGGCGGCTCCGCGAGAGAGGTATATACGTACAGTCGCGCGTACGTTTTCAGGCCGGTCGGCTCTCCCGCGCTTTAGTAAAGCGCGTCATGTTTTTATATACGGCCAGGGCATGCAACACGTGTGATGACACTGAAATTTGTTGAACTTCGCCCCGGACTCGGACTCACTCTCTCTCTCTGTCTCTCTCTCTCTCGCCCCGGCCGCTGGTCATACCGGTGTATCGGCCGCCGCGCGATGAGCTTCGCGCGGCTCTCCCCCGGCTAAATGATTTGTTAAATGACGCGTTAAATTTTGCTTTTGCCTTTAAAGCGGAAATGCAAAATTTCTTTATTGCCTTCGTTAAAGTCGCTTTTATAGTTTCAATTTTTACTGTCCCCACCCCACACCGGGGATCGACCGAATTATATTTTGGCCGGCGATTGTCAGTCGACGCTCGATGATTTACTCCCGACGTTTCGAAAATTAAAGAGCAAAAGCTGTATAGCTGCGTCGCTTCTTTTAAACTTTTTTTCGATAAAAATCGCTCGATAATCTCCGCTGCGTTTTCTTATTTTTGCTAAATACACACCTGAGCATAAAAACGCTCTCGAAACGCATGCTTTATTTAACTTGAAATTTTTCATATCTTAAACAAACACGCTTCCCCGCTTAGTTGAAAGTTCACTCCGTCGATCATCCCCTCCCCCGATTCCGAATAATACAATCCGCGCACTCTTCTCTCGCATTTGCCGTCGAAATCAGGCGCTCGGCTAAAAAAAAAAAAAGGGAAACTATAGCTGTTTATTCATAATGCGTATTAACGGAGCGAAACGTAAGTCAATAAATCCCCGATAACAGATGGACCGCACACAGTGATTTCGTTTCCATAAAACTCGGCCGCCGCCGCCGCCGCTCGCTCTCGCGATGTATGGGAATCGGCGATAAATCTCGGCGGATAATAAAAATCGGGATGTATACTTATTCCGCGCGCTCTCTCTCTCTCTCTCTCTCGCGATGACACGTAATTTTCCATATAGTCGTATATTCCGCTCTCTCCTCTCGACTTTGCGCTCCCGTATATAACGCGCATATATAGGCGTGGGGGAAGGAGGAGGATCGTCAAGATATGTGCATGCATACGTTGATATCCCCTGCATAACTGCATTAGAGACGGACGGATGGCGGGTACATTTGCGAAATGATGTGCGCGCGCGTACGAGAGAGCCAGATACGGGATAGCAGGGCGCACCAGCCGCCCCCAGGAGAGAGATTCCGGCGCCGGGGAAAGACGGCCGCGAGCGCGCGCGAGCGGCCGCATATAAAAATACCTATAAAGATACTTTGAATTTTATATTTGCCCGCGCGAGCACCGGTCAACATTCAAATGAAGCGGATCTATCGCTCGCTCTCTCGATATATATGACGCTTTATATACGCGGCCGCGGGGAAGATGACCAGGGCATGAAATCCGCGAGACGAGCGAGGATGTATTTGCCGAGGGTCGCTCTGTACGCTTATGTGTGTGCGTGTGTGTGCGCGGCGCAGGATTGAAGGGTTGGCGGAGCGAGTCTCGGGGAGGCCTTTTACGCGGACTTTGGAAGGTGCCGTCGTATTTCGGAAGGGATAAGGCGACGGCTTCTGGATAAGGCTATAAGGGAGGATATTTCCTGAATTTTAAATCTTCATATTACGGCTTATTTCTATTTTATTCCGCCGTTTTTTGAACGTTCTCGCCCTTTTACGGTTCGCGATTTTTTGCAATTAAATTTCCGTTTTAATATTCTAGTGTTAATATTAGATTTAGCCTTCGCCGAAAAGGAAGTTTTATTACGTTTATTCTGACATTTTTTGAAATTAATATTCGTCTTTTTATAAAAAAAGAAATAATCTTAAATTTAAGCTCAAACTGACGCGTTTTTCAGGAAACGTTTGTTACGTTTCTTTTTAACCGAATTAAAGGATTTCATATTATATGTCACTCAATTAAATGAAAAAATAATTTTTTTTTTTTGCGAAGATACGTGTTGTACCTGTTCAGATTAATTCCTTTTTAATTAGAACATGTTATTTTTAAAATTTTCATTTAATGAATTGCTAACTAAAAAGAAGAATCTATTGGTTGAAAATAAATATTTTGTACAAGAAAAAGTTAATAAAAAAATAAATTGCAATTTTAATTTTGCTTACGATTACACAACAATGTTGATAAAATTGACTATGAAGATTCTCTGATGCGTCTCGTAAAGTCGTAATAAGTTTGTTTTTATAGTAAATTATTCATTGCAATATACAATACTTGAAATTTGAAAAATTTAATTCAGTTACGGAACCGCTTTTGCACTGTAACTTTTGGGTGCAAAGATAAAGAATCGAAATATACATTTGAAGCAAAAATCGGCATTACAATAGCGCGCCTTACAATGAGGAGCGATTGAATGTAATTTCGTTTGTTATAAAACGAATGTCTATCTTTGAATTGTTGCCTTTTGCAACGGTACCACTTTGAAAGGTAATTTTATTCGGGGCCCCAGATTTCAAGCACTGATTTCAACACTATTGTGGCCGGTACTGCAAGAGTTACAAGTGAAAATTTTATTTTTCCTAATAGTTGGGTAAAAGTACCGAGTCATGCTCAGTTGGGGAACAGCATTTACGGCTGATTATTGGGTTCAATGTGAGATATGCAAAATCGAAGAGCAATTTTGCATTTAAGATATAAGGAACCAAAATAAGCGGTTAAGAAACTAGTTTGATGTCCTGTAAGTAGAAAATGTCTAACACTTATTTTTACTTACGTAAAAAGAAACGCTTCTCAGTCAGTATATTTTCCCTCATCTCCCGTGCAAAAAATTAAACCAGCAAAGCGGCCGTTTAACTTCTGACTAAACCGATTTGACTAAAGCGGAAACAAAATAAAAGATTCGCGCGCCCCACATTAATTATTCCCGCAGTTCCGCTCGGGCGCTTGTAAGAATCGAAGGAAGATCCCGAACGAAAGCAAGGATAAATCTAATAAAGCGCGAGAGAGAGAGAGAGAGAGAGACGAGCGGCATCGCAAAGGCAAGCGCGCTCGTCGCCGCCGCGCCGCGGCTCGACGCCCTTCAGCGTGTCGCCCAAGTAATTTAAATAAACAAATTATAAATATTCGCTCGCCCGCGCAAAATAAAACGCTGGAAATGAATAATCATTGTAGCGAGCGGACGAGAGAGAGAGAGAGAGAGAGAGAGAGAGAGGACGCGCGCAAGGCAACGCCGATTCGATTGATTAAATTTTTAATAATTCATTTGCATTTCGCCTGCTTCTCCGCGATCGCGCCTCGTGTTTTGCCGCGCTCTTCTACCCCTTTAATATACTTTTAAATTACATTTTTAATTGACGCGGAGGACGCCCGAATTATCGATTGTTTCGGAGGCCTGGGCCCCGCACGCTTGATCAGAGAGTTTATTACCGATGGCCTCTCTCTCTCTCTCTCTCGCTTCTTCTTCCGCGCTTTCCTCGCCTGTGGCTCCTCCTCTTTCTGCTAAATATTTATATCGGCAGATGCGTGCGCATTTATATGAAATTTTTTATCCGGGCCGATTCTAAGTTATTATATCTCGGCCACTGCTGTCGCGCTCTGCTCTCTCTCTCTCTCTCTGCCCGTCGCGCGACACTTGCTGCTGGTATAATTAGTTTTGCCCGCCGCGCATTAATAATTACGGCGCATCGAATTTTTTATGAGCGGCCTATCGACAATGACTGCTTTATAATTAGACTTTGCGACCGCGGCTTTGTTTCACGGAAATGTTCGTCAATGTTTTAAGCGCCAGCCGGATAATAATTCACTTAAAAAAAGTGCGTCGTCGTCGTCGTCGGTAATCTGATTTGAGCCGCCTCAACTCGCCCGTATAAATTTACCAAGATTTCTATAAAAAGGCGCTTTATCGACAGGCTTTTCCTACACGGCGCGGCCTCGATTATTTTTCGCTCTCTCCGGCGCTCTCGGGCGGAGGAAAAAATTTAATTAAAATATATATTGTCGCCCATCGCCTCCATCAGGTTTCTTACTGCAGCGAGAGTCGAGAGAGGCGGCGCGCGTTCTTAAAAGAGGTTTCGCGCCGCTGGAAAGAGAGAGAGAGGCCGCTCTGCCAGAGAGTCCAGTAGCGATATGACTTCGGGGAGGGGACTAAGGAAATCAGACTTGGATCCGAATCTCATAACTTCCGGTCGGCTGGCGCAGGGCTCAATATTCCAGATGACCATCGGACATGCAGGACGACGGATGTGACGTCACGCTTCGTCGCCGCCTCGAGTCATATTAGAACGAGAAGTTTCATATTGCCCCAACATCCTGGCAGTGACGACCGAGATTTCCTTGGCCAAAGTTTATCCATGGTTCACCTGGCATCGTGCTAATATCCATTGGAAATATATACTCCCCGCCGCCCGACGTCCGCTTTTAGTTGGAAGACTCGCGACCGTGTCTAGTTATATGAAACTGTCTTGTCGGCCTTGGACCATTTCTACTTATTCACGAGTTTTATTAGAAAATACATTGTCCGCGGATGCGGGGCATGACTGGACTTTGAAAGAGGTTTATGTTGCATTGTAACGCAACGCGATCGTTCGAGGGGCATTAAAAACCGTTCTTTAGTTGATTCCTCGGGATATTTTATTCGCGCCGAGTCGAGAAATTACATTAGATGCGGGCCGCATTTGCATTTTAATTTCTGATATTCTAGTTTATGCTGAAATAAAGGCTGAGAGATTAATGATACATTCAGTGGAAACGGCTATCTCTCATTTCTTAATGCTGCATTTCTACTTCTCGGTAGTTATTTCAATATTTCTTGGATGATTAGTGAGTATATCTTAAGTTTCTTTGTAATTTCAAGTACAAATAACTATTGCCAGCTAAACATTAATAATTGACAATCCGTTGTCGATGACTTAATAAGAAAATGCCGCACCTAGATGTTGTAAAATGCTTCGTAATTTCCAAAGTAAAGTTCAATCATTTTTCTTTACATACTTCTCAAAATGCTCTGATCTTTGAACTTTATTGAAATTAGCATTTTTTCGGCAAATTTGAGGAAAAAAATTCTACAAAGAAAAACCAACGGATCAAAAAATTTAATACAGAACAGAACCATTTAAAACGGTAACTTCACCAACTAAACAAACCCCCTTACGTAACAAAAATCCTGGCTCGTTTACAAAATTCGAGCCGAAAGTTCGTAGTTATATCCCGCTAATGACACCGCGCGAGGCAAAGCCCCCGGGGAACCCGATAACAGCCCGGGCGTCTTGATAAATCTGAGCCCGGGCTCGGACGGGCACACTGTCATCGCGCGGGGGGGCACCTGGGCACGGTTATTTGGCCGAAAAAGAAGCGCGCTCTTCATCGGCCGGGTCGCGCGGATCGAAAAAAAAAGGAGCGTCGACGACGAGACTACCCTCGAAATAACAGCGGTCGACGCCGCTGAAAGACAACGCTCATCTCCCTCCCCCGCGACCGGGAAAGTTTTTCGAAATCCGCGCTCGACGAGAGAGCGAGAGAGAGAGAGAGAGGTGGTAGCTAGAGAGTAACACGAGCATCAACGAGTATATTTTCGAGGCCTTTCGACTGTAGGACGGACCAGTAGTGCAGCGCCGCGCTCCACCTATGCACCGCGTCTATACGCGAGCGGTTTTAAATTCCTTTTGAGTTGAAACTAGCTCTCGCAGCCGCTCCTCCTCTCCAGGCGCCTATCCGTACGTACGCAACTAGCGCGCGGGGGGAGAGGGGGGGAGGGGGCCGATGGGGGTGGAGTCGCGGGGGGTGGCGGCGGCGGCGGTGGGCGCGCGTGTGCGAGAGCGCCCGAAAAAAAGAGAGCCGAGCGAGAAAAAATCATTTGCACGGTAATTCGAAGCCTGGGATTTCAGTCGATAAAAGAGGATGCACACACGGCGGCGGCGGCGGCGGCAACGGCGGCTCGGCACGGCTTGCATACAGAGGGAAGAAACAAATGAACAAATTCGCGTTTCAGAATAATGCCCGGCAATCCCATCTACCTGTACCTCCTCTCTCCTTTCAGCCCCTGGGCCCCTTCGCCCATCCCATCCTCTCTCTCTCTCTCTCTCTCGGCGATGCGTTTCTGCATACGCGGCTTGGTAGTCGTGCAAGCTTCGCTCGTCCTCCCCCTCCCCTCTCTCCACTCCGGGCTTTTTTCCGGGGCTATACACGGGCAAAAAGCCGAACGCGATGCACCGAGCGCGCGCGCGCGCACACACACACACACGCGCGGGCAAGCGCGAGCGCACACCCCACTCCCCCGCGAGAGCGCGCGCCATCGGCGAACCCCTCAACCCTACTTTTTTCATTCCGTCCTATCAATTGATCAGGTTTTAAATTTCCGCGTCCATCCGAGCCGCGCCTCCTCCTACCCCGTCGCCACTGTGCCTTTTCCTCCTACCACCGGCATTTTTCCTCTTTCAGTTTTTATCCCCCTTCCTGTGTGTACCCCCCTTCTGTCTCGCTCTCGCGCCCTCTCTCTCTCTCTCTCTCTCTCACTCTGCCTCCTTCTCGCTCGCAGAGCTTCGCAGCTTCCTCCGCAGCTATAAGTCGCTCTCGCCTCTATGTTTAATTAAAAGGACACATTGAATTATTTTTTCAATCGACGGACTCTCGGCATTGTTAGGCGCGGCGGCGGCCGCGCCGATTCGATACAATCTCTTTCGCAGCGAGTTTTCTTGCCCCCCGTCGCGTGTATGTGTGCCAACTCTCTCTCTCTCTTTCTCTCTCGGCTCGCGCGCGCTCCTCCGCTTGGCGCGCGCGGCCGATATCTCGGAGCCGGATCTTTTTTTCTCCTTTTTCTCGACACCCCTCGCGCCTTGCCGGTTAAGCTATATGCTTTAACGCTTCGATCCGCCGTTTACGCCGAGAGCGTAACTGCCGCTCTCTCTCTTTTCTCCCTTTTTTTTCGTCGACTCCGCTTTCGCACCTTTTTTACACCCTCCTTCCTTTCATTGAGCGAGGAGAAGTCTATGAGCGCTGTTCTATTAACGGGACACTCGCGGATGGCGAGGAGAGTAATGAGTTGCGAATGCGAGGGCTTGACACTTTTTTTTTCAAACGGACGAGTCGCAAGCTCGTTGTCTCGGCGCCGCGTTGCTAACTTGTTCTCTCGTACTACTCTCTTTCGGGTTTAATGGATTCAGCGGAGAAGCTCGCGGAAATGGGAAACCTCGGCGTCGCGTGCGAGCTTAAGGACTAGGTTTATTCCTCGTCCGTTCAGGAAATTTATTTACCTTGGTTTTTATTACATTTACTTGACACTACTTTTTTCGTGTACGAGGTAAAAAAAATGAATATTCTGTTTATTTAAATATTGCTTCTGTTTATTTTCGATTTATTCTTTTGACTTTTTACACATTTCGAATCGAAACAATTCTTCTTCTTGGAACAAGGGAATTTTTATTAAACAAATGTGAAGCACTTCGTAGAATTTTTCGTGAAAATTGTAGAGCTTCAAATATTGGTACTTAATTTTTTTTTAATGACCGAAAAAATGGTATCTCGTACTTATAGACATATATTTTATACATCTAAATATCCGCTAAAAAGAATAATTTCAATTAAGGAGAGTCCTCAGTGATGTTTGAAAAAAATTGTGTATAATGTTAATTGCAAATACATGAACAAACTCATAAAATTTGAACACGATTGACCATTTATTTTCGGAGATATTAATTATTAAAATTAATCTATTTAACATGGAATTTGCATCACACATACGTGGAAGTTATACTCTGAGTACTTTTTTTAATATTTCAAATAATAGGAAGATAACAAAAAACATATGAGAAGAAAGAGAATTTAACGCTGAATTAATTGATGTTTTAAAAAATAGAAATGACCAGTTACTTTTAGAGCAATAAAACCGAATTGCAAAGAAAGTTGATAAATACAAGTAGCACTCAGCCGTATACTAGACAGGGAGCGCATAACAAGCCACGAAAATAATCGTCTTTGAGCTTGCTCGACTCGCGACTACAAATTTGTTTATAACTTTTTATCTATAGCATTTAGAGATACTTGGTTTTCATGTAGACCTTTCTTAATACTTATTGCATAATGTTGTCAATAAATATTTGACAATTTCGAAAATTCATAACAGAATTTGGTTGATTAAAGAAAACAATTTTCTGTATTAAAAGTTAGTTTTTTTGTTTTAATTTTTTTTTTAGTTTAATGAAATTTTTAATCAACTTGTGCCGGTTCAGTATGTATCTAGAAGCATTCAGGAATGCCATGGAATTTTTTCTAGATATTTGGTTAATATTAGTCTTAACCTTATACTTCACACTGGTAGAGTAAAGTAAAGTAATTTTTATTTTTCGTGCGATCGCGTCGCGAGCTGATGTTTTTACGACAGGATAGTAAGTTGAAATTGTCAGCTACGCTTCTCACACAAGAGTCAAAACTGACGATTTTTCCGCCCTTCTGCAGCCTGAACCTAAGAACCCTCCATAATTTATTGTTCATTAAAAACAGAAAGTTTTAAATGCGACAAATTAAGAAAATTAAGTTGAACAAAGAAAAAACAAAATTTTGTAACGAGGAATTTATATAACAGCTGATGTTTTTTATTACATGTACCATAGAACATTGCATTCAGATTTCCAATAGAATGCTCTGTTAAGGTTTAGTTTATCGATAAAAAGAAAAATAAGATTTTATTTTTGAAAAATAAAACATTTAAAAATAAACGTGGAAAAGTATGTTAAATTAAAATAATAATGCAGCATGTTAGTTGTACACTGAAATCCAGAAAAACTAAAAAGAAATTTACTTCGTACTCAGCCTTAAATTCCCTTTTCTTAAATTCTTTGCCTTTGCTTAAATCAACTTACAGTTAATGCACCAATTAGCGTCAAAAACCCCAGCGACAATTTAATCACCAGTTCGGACTTCAATTAGACACAAGGACGAAGGGCCTCGCTCTCTAAATCATCAAACGGAGAAAAGCACGCGGAATACAGTCGCGGCTCGTCGAAATTATCATCAAAAAAGTAATTCTCACGGAAATAAAAAAAAAAAAAATGAAAGAGTGCACGAATCGGCACAAAGAAACAGGGAGCCCGGGGAAGAAATTAATTATTTAACATCTGAAAAACAAGGGGCAGCAGGAGCGGAGGCGAGTGGCGAAAGAAGATGAGACAAAAGCGGCAAGCGAGAGAGTCCGAGTCGCAAGGGTTGCTTTAACGGACGTTTGTTCTTCGAGTTAAATTTCACCCTACTTAACCATCGCTCCGTTTCTTTTTCTCTCCCTCACTCTGCCGAGCTCGAAGGTCAGAGAATGGCTCCGAGTCTATATAGCCACGAGTGAAGTTTTAATTAGCTTTTCCGAATTACTGATGTGGTCGAGGTCGGTTCACCGCTCCGCGAGTTCCTTTGCTCGGCGAACAAAGAGCGCGCAGAGAGAAAGAGAGAGAGAGAGAGGGAGACGGGGAGGTCGAAAAGGTACTGCTTCCCTCATCTCTTCGAGAGAGAACGTTGTATTCCTTTGGACAATGGCTAAGCCGCTATGACGGAACCTTTCGAAGCCGCTGCTTCTGCTTTGCTGCTGTATCTAATGCCGGGCCATCTCTCTCTCTCGCGCGCCTTGCGTCGGATTGAAAGAAACTCGGGTTCATGTTAATTAATGCTTGGACTTTTTGAAACTCCGAGCCCTTAACGATATCTTCCTCTTTCTTTTATGCCCAACTTTCTTTGTGATTAAAAATTCAAATTAAGAACACGCCAGGGTGAGAGTGATTTAATGATTTTTTTTTTCTTGTTTTTCGGTAAACTTCGCTCACAAAGACCGCTAATTTGGTGAAACTTGGTTTAATGAGAATTGTTGGAGAATTTTCTAAAAATATTTGTTTTTCGCTGAGAAAAATTCTTTTCGGGTCTGAAATAATCATAAAATAAACGAATTCCGCTAAATAATTTTCTTTGCACAAAAATCACACACGAGATTCGTGTTTATCAAACATTTTGAGTTTCTCGAATTTCCTTTATATTTTTCCGATGACCAGTGCTGATACTTCTAATAATGCAGCTATTTATTTCAGATTCAAATTAATAATCTTTTAAAGTATATATAACTCTTTAAAATTACTTTCTACGAAAGTATAAAATGAAGGAAAGTATGGTTTATTGTAATCCCTTATCGCTTTAAAACCTTGCCAATGTTAAATGTCTAATAAAAATTAAACAAACGAAAGCACTGAAATCAATTTATTAATAGTCAAGTATATAATTATTATTCTTTACCACATCAAACCTCATCTCTTCAATATAAACACTACATAAAAACCTTCTATGCGCACGTTTTTGAATAGTGTAGGAATACGGTACTTTGCGCACAGTGTTTAGGAAAATAACTTTGCAGGTACTTGCGGGCCCGTCTTCAAAAAGTTTTTTGGTGAATAGAGATCATTTCTTAAAATTAAAGCATATATTCTTTATGATATAAATGCTTATTTTAAATGTATACCCATAGGAAATTATGTAATGCAAAAGAGATGAATTTCGCACAAATTGCATTTTATTTGCGCAGAAATGAAAAATTTATAATTTCTCTTATACTGATTGCCTAATTTTAATTTACTTTTAGTTCTCAGTTTACAAAAATAGTATATGAAACGTGCACATAAGTGATTCCCGGATTAATACCCTTTTCCGCCCAAGTTTAGTGTATTTTGAGCACTTGCGTAATGTACCGTTCTTAAAACATATTTCCATATTTCTTTTTATAAGATCCCGTAAACTTTGAAGATGGGCCCGCAAGTACCTGCAAAGTTATTTTCCTAAACGCTGTGTGCAAAGTACCGTATTCCTAGACTATTAAAAAACGTGCGCATAGAAGGTTTTTATGTAGTGTTTATATTGAATAGATGAGGTTTGATGTAGTAAAGAATAATAATTATATACTTGACTATTAATAAATTGATTTCAGTGCTTTCGTTTGTTTAATTTTTATTAGACATTTAACATTGGCAAGGTTTTAAAGCGATAAGGGATTACAATAAACCATACTTGCCTTCATTTTATACTTTCGTAGAAAGTAATTTTAAAGAGATTTCACAATTTTTAAAGAGTCCTAGTCAAACATACAAATTAATCTCTTGCTGAACATAATAAATATGAAGTTTGAAAAGGCTTTCTAATTTTAATATATGATTTTAATATTTATAAAATTTAATTACAATAGTTTTTTTATTAAGTACTAAATCTAAAGAGTATTATTATTAGATCTTATATCTTATCACACACTTATTAAACACAAAAAAGTAGTTTTACTGTTTTTTATATATCTTTTATGTACAATAAATAATGTGTATCTTCTCTTGCATACTTCATAAGCTCTTCAGCTAATTGAAAATGTTTATTTGGATCAATTTGGCAATGTATTTTTAAAAGATAAGACAAATTCAATAATGGTAATTCTAGTTGTTTTGCAGCTTGATGTGTATCAAACATGTTAACTATGTACAAAGACAAATCTCTTTGTAATCATAAAATATCTAAAGCAGCTCCATGAAATACCTTAAGAATTGATGGTTTTGTAAAAATTTCATTCAATACATGTAGCTCTGGTCTAAGGCATAGAGTGTCCACACGTAATACCTTGAAAACTTCTTTTTGCCAGCCAATAATCTAATAGCTTGAGAAGAACTGGGACTTGATGCCTGCTTATTGATATAAGAAGAATTCCAACTTCCATTAAACTTATTTGCAACTCTTATTTGACTAACTATCAACTCAACACTAGGATTATTTTTGCCAGTTTGTATATCCATACACGTTCCCTAATTTCATAAAATAATTTAAAAAATATAATGAATATTTAAGAATAATAAAAAAATAATTTAATTTTACTTACTGCTCTGTCCAAGAATGTATCATTTGATTCCACGATTATCTCAAACTTTTCTTTAACATCTACTTGCTTAATATCACCGGCAACTTCTGCTGTTTGCTTATTATAATTAACACAAGCGTATAACGGCACACGCAGTGAAATGAACAAGCGTCAATCTTCGCCGATGCGTCGTCACGAAATTGCACCCTGCCGGTCATTCGATCTCGATGCATCCTTCTTTTGGGTTATGGTAACCAAAACACATCATTAGGTTATATTTTTATCTGTCAATCTTACTCCGCTACCCTCACTTCTCGGACCTCTTTCTCTTTCTCTCTAGATCTCTAGTTAGTTTTTACCGGAAGTCGGAAGAACCGGAAGTCTGAATCGAAAATGAAGAACTAGATTGAATCGGAAAACGACCAAAAATTTTTTGTTTCTCAATATCTTTAATTTGAGAACATTATTTTACATAAAACTTTTTTTAAAACGTAGTATAACGAAATAGCTTTCTATCTAACCTAGATATGATTAATATAAAGCTTATTTATCAATGCAGTAAATAATTGAAAATATCGCTAACCAATATTAAAGTATATATAGTAGCGCGGTCGTCCTTAGGCTTTTTTTCCATACTTGCCTTCGGAGCAAATGATGCACCAATCCGTTTGAAAGTTGAATCGCACAGCATAACAGAGAACAGGACGAAACGCTTATCTATATATTAGACGTTTACCAATATTAAAGGAATAAGGACTTTTTCTTTTTATTCATGAAAAATGGAGTTTTGTTTTTATAATAGTTTTACTACTCTTTTTAAAAAACGCTGCCAACCGATTTTGGCACAATGCTTTCTCATAGAGAACATAAAAACAATGAAACAATTAGTTTATATTACAAATGGAATGTTATGAAAAAATTAGTTTCTAAGATGTTATATCTATAGCAAGATAAAAATATTAATTAAATAAAAATAATATTACAATTATTAAAGTTAGCTTCCTCCTAACTAATTTATGGTTCCAACATTATCTCTAAGATTCATTAAAAACAATCGGTTTCAAAAACATAATTTCAAACTATTCTTTATTTAATTAACTAGCACCATCCAAGCGCGCTTCGCGCGCGCTAAATGTATTGTTTATATTTGCAAGATGGTTTTAATAGTAAACGACATTATTTCTATCATGCATATCATTGAAAATATTTTTAACTGATATCAACAAATTTAATAACACAAAATATTTTGAGGTTAAATTTTAGAATAAAATTTCAGAATAATTTATTGATATTTTTTTTCTTGTGAATATTTTTCTTTTGATAACACCCATAGCTATTTCATACAACATTATTATTTTAAGACAGGTTAAGGTTAATTGTAAATTAAAATTAAAATTTTCGCGGCTTCTTTAAAAGGAACAATCAACAACAGTTTTAAAATGCTTCATTTTAAATCCATCACTTTTCCATAAGAGGATTATTTATTTTTGTATTATTATTTTATTTTTCTATCTCCACTTTAGAATTTAATGAGTAACATTTAAATAAAAATTTTTGGAATATTTAAAATTCTAAAAAACAGAATTTTTGAAACTATGCGCAAAGCTCCATTTTGAGCCAGCTTCAATAAAAATCATGCACTAAATCAAGCTTTGTACAAGTTGTATAAAAAAATAATGTTCAATACGAGAGCATAAAGATGATTTTAACCTGGTGTTACCTTTTCACACTATCTTCGTTTTGAAAAAAATTAAATGAAAATTTCAATTAGATTGAATTTTCTCTAGTACTATGGTATATGTATAATCGTGATACCATACATAACTTAAAATCGTTATAAAACAAAAACGTGTAGATGAACTTCAAAAATTCTTTTTTAATTTTGAATGTTTAGTTAAAAACGGAAAAAATAAGTAGTCGATCATTGAAAGAGATCGATTATTCACTAAGATAAAGCTATTCAAAAAATTGAAACAAAATAAAAAAAACCTTGTATCTTTTGAACTAATAAGTTTCAAAAGCAGAAAAACTATACAGCTCTGAACATACAAATGATATACCTTTTCCCAAAATTTCAAGTAATTTAAAGTCTTTTTACTCCCGTAATCGTTAGACACAGAAAACTCATTTTTTTCAGTTTTCGGCTTTTTATCCAAAAATTGATTGACAAATTGGTTTAAAATTTTTATAAATTATAGTTCTACATATTGTTAATTACCAACAATTTTTTCAGACAATTGGTAATTTAATTTACGAGTTATAATCTTAAAAAAAACATTTTTTTAAAAATAAAAGAACCATAAGAGCTAAAGTAATTTTTTCTCTGAAATAATAGGTATTTTTATGCTCTTTAAAATGCTTTTTGTTAGATTGAAATATCTCAATCCTATCGTAAAAAAAAAAAATTAATTAAAATTTTCAAAAATCAAAAATTGACGATAAAACAAAAACTAATCTATAGAAGTACTTGAAATTTTCAAGCAGGCTCATAAAAATTAAATGAAACTTGTGTGCGACATTTGAAGCGAATCCACGGCGTCGTTTAAAAGTAGTTGAGGGGGAAGTACATACATACATACATCCGAAAATTTGTTAAAAACTACTTTTTCTTTATGTCGGTAGAAAGTACGTATATCCCGCACCGATTTCAATGCAGAAAGTCTTTGATTTGTACATTGCTTTTTTTTACGCTCTCTGTAATAGTTGAAGCGTACGTAACCTCATAGATACTTGACATTTCTCGGTGCTTTTTTGTGTTAAAGTTGATAATCATTAAAAATTTGTCGAAGGAAAAATGAGTCAAGCGTTCTCATCTGATGAATCTGTAGATGGGGATGAGGTGTTTAGAGATTTTGATGCAGAGGCACAGTTAATTATAGAGACGGAAACGTTGCCAAAAAATCTGCGAACAGATATATGCTAGTCTATGAGACATATAAAAAGTGGTAAACTTAACATAAAAGTTCTCTCTCAAGCTCTGAGCGGCTGCCGATCCAAATCGCTTTTGTTTTGCAGGCGTTAATGGTTAAAACGTTTGAGAGGGCCCACAAAAATGTATTTCCCAGATCTGCGTTCATCCTATCTATCGCCTCGGCCAATTCTGTAAATCGGCAGCGTGTATAGATGGCGAAGTCATCCGCGTAAAGATGGTAATGACAAAAATGTAGGCAACTCTGTAGGTCATTGATGAAGAGCGTGAACAGTAGGGGGCCTAAAACAGTGCCTTGTGGGACGCCCATTTTGCGTTTTCGCGGGCGTGAGTGTCCATACTGGGAATCAAGTATCGATTGAGTCCTGTCCGAAAGAAAGGACGTTATCCAGTCGGCAACTGGGGCCGAGAGCCCCAGGGCCCAAAGTTTATTTACCAAGAGACTCGGATTAATATGGTCAAAAGCTTGCGAGAAGTCGATGGACACCAAGAGCGTAACCATCCCACTGTCGATTCCTTCTTTGAAGTCGTCTATCATTTTCAGAAACGTCGACTGTGTACTATGATGTTTCCTAAAACCTGACTGAAACTTGTCTACTAATTTTCGCCTAGTAATGAGAGAGAGAGAGAGAGAGAGAGAGAGAGAGAGAGAGAGAGAGAGAGAGAGATTGAAATCTAATTTATTTGCTAAGGTTCTACTGAACCGAATAGCATTAACAATAAAATTACATACAGTAAAATTTACATATAAGTAGTATAGAAAAAGATAATATAATGTATGTTTGATTATAATTACTTTATCGTAAATGTACAATAAAATTAGTAGACAAATCAGGATCAGAAACAAAATACTGTCCCAATTTGACCCAAAAATTATTGCCTTAGTCTAACGTAGTTCAGCTGTAGATAATTATCAGTTGCCCAATTTGCAACACATCAAACATCTTCGTTCAACATCTGTATGCAAGTAGGTAGATCTTTCCGCTTACACTGCATGTAAATCTGAAAGTCATCGGCGAACAACATGCAAGACTCTTGACAGTGTATTAGACAATTTGTGATTCCATTGATAACAATTAAGAAGGCCACTGGTCCAGTGTTAGATCCTTGTGATATACCACTTGTGAGCTCAAGAAATTCAGAGACACGTCCAAGACGATCTACTATCGCTTGGGATCGACCCGAAAGGTATGAATGGAACCACCGTATAAAACTGTCAGAGAAATTTAAGGTTCTCATTTCACTTAGCAAACTTCATGGCATACTTCAAGGTATCATTTCAGAGTCAATACCTCGCCGTATGTCCTCGGTAATTTTTAGAAGAGCAGATTGCGAGCTGTAGTCCTTGCAAAATCTTGATTGGTACGGTGACAAACATCCTGCCGATTCCAAATATTCAATGAACTGCGATGTTACCAATTTATCGAAAATCTTGGCAAAATGAGACAGATTAGCGATAGGTCGCGAATCAGGAGTTTCAGGCTTAGCAGTCTTATTCAGAGGGATGATTAATGATTTTTTCCACAGATCAGGATACACGCAGGTAGAGAGAGAAGTATTGAAGAGGTCTGTCAAATATTTTGAGACCATCGGAAGTACATCCTTGAAATAAGCCAAAGATTAGATCGTCAACGCTTCACCCTCTGCATTTTGACAGCGAGGCAAGAGATGTTTGTAAGACTTGAGCATACTTGGTTGACACAAAATAGCAGAAAGTTCTTGATACGAACTTCAGAAATGGATAAAATATCGATGTTTTTGAGCACCAGGAGGTCCTGGATTAGCCCCAAGTGGTCTCGCAATGAATTCGCATTTACTTGCGCTAGGCGTAAAAGAGAGAGAGAGAGAGAGAGAGAATATTTCGATTCTTGAAAAGAGAGCAATCGATTCTTTGAAAATCGATGTTTAAAAGAATCGATTAAATTATCGATTCTAAAAAAAAGAATCGAATACTTTTGTAAAAATCGAATAGAATCGACCGTCCCTACTTTCTGTCCTTGTAATGTAATATACTATTTTGGACTCTGAACCTAAAAATGTGCTTCTACATCAAAATATGAGAATCGAAAAATTTCACCGTTCCAAAGCAAAATAAGTGTTCAAGTAATTTTCACACATATTCATTAAACGTATTTGCATTGATTACACCTACTAGATTACTTTATGATATTTTTGTGATATTATTTGTTAAATATTCGGGTAGAAAATTAACCAGTTGGCTGATTAACGTGTATTTTAATGGAACGCTTTTTAGCTAAAATTGATGTCTAAATTAAATAAAAACAATTGCAAAATCATTTTAAAAGATAAAATATCATTACACTAAAATATTCATAAGCAAACATATTTAATTATTTGATAATGACAAAAAGTAATAGCAATTTATTGTTTTTAATTGCAAAACAAGCTAAGAGTTGGCTAAAAACTGCTTAAAGTTTCTACCAGGGTATAGTCAATCCAGTAAAAGATTGTACAATTATAAAAGCAGATAATTTCATTTTAATTTAATTATTTTATCATAATTTTTCAATGTTTAATACAATAATCAATGCATAAAATCCCGTCGAATCGAGTATTTAATACTTATTGATTTTATTATACATAATCTTTGGAAGTTTTAAATTTTACTTCTACAGCTTACGTTTTCTTCTATTTTTAAAAATATTAATAAGTCAAGTTTCAAATTTCTTATAAAACAATCATTCTTTATTGCGTTTGTTATTTTTTTATGTCGCCGTAAAAAATTTGACTATCAAACGATAGATTTTTCATACCTTATATATAAAGCAGTAAAATTTATAAAATTGAATTTTCTAAAGTCAGTTTTAGGATTAATAAGACTTGAATGCAGTTTTCTAAATATAATTCAACAGTTCTAATAAAGAATTCTGGTTGTTAATTCCAGAATAATACGTCATTTAATAAGTGAATTGAATTTTTATTATTTTATCTTCATAGTATTCTCGAAAGAGCTTTTATTATGCAACATAACCTATTCTGTAAAATTTAATTATATTTATAATAAAATAGATGGGAAGCGGTTTAACAGATCAATGAAACTTATTTCATAATAATAGTATACTTATATGTCTGTTAGAAATGTTCGATAAATAATAAAAGACGAATATTTTCACTTAAATATCATGATATTACAAAAAATCTTTATTGAAATTGCATTGGCGAATCAGATTAATTAAACTAAATGAATTTACTTTTAATCTGATTGCGCCAATTTCGAAAATTTTCGCTATTAATCTCCTTTAAGTAAAAAATAATAATCGAACCATCCATCCACTCGAATATTATGGATTTATTATGAGAAATAGTATCATTTAATTCGAAATAAAATAGGTACATTGCGTTTTTCATGGACCGAGTAGCGTTGAATTGTTAAGAATTTTCATCAAAATCATTTAAACCGCTTTATATAATAATCGTGATAAATTGCAATAAAATGAATGATCGCCAATTGCCCCGACTAAAAACACAATCAATTTGTTTATACCTCTGCTTTTCCAAATTAAAAATAAAAAAAGAAATTAAGCAAATTCGCGCTCCAAAAGCTTTGGATCATTACGCATTTACAAGTCGCCATGGAATGCATATATAACGTTCACGTCTAACCCAGATTAAAATCTAAAATAATTCACGTTTCAATCGAACTCGCCGACCGTCCCTCTCCCTCCTCCTTCCTCTCTCTCCCAAAGTTTCCTTCATCAGGCTGCATTTCGAGAGCTCGGCGGCATCGCATCGAAAAAACATCAAAGCCATTGTGTACATCCAATCGAGATGTTGCCAACCAGATCAATACGACTGTAAATTATCCAAAGAAATTATCGGCAGCGAGAACGAGGGGGGCTTCGCTCTCTCGCTAAAAAAGCGAAAAGGAAAAAAGCTCGCCCTCTCTCTCTTTCTCTCTCTCTCTCTACCGTGTAAAAAGCCGGGCTCGCGGCTGTGTGCGTGCGCTGCATCTCACGCACAGACGCGCGCGGAAGTGGACGACGAGGAGGAGGAGGAGGAGGGGTGCCGGAGGAGTAGGAGGTGGTCGGTGAAAAAAAATGGGGGGAGGGCGTATTAAAAATAAAAAATTGCCGTACATTTTTCAGGCATTAACCTGTGGGCGGTGCGGGTGCAGCGGCGGGATGATTCGGCTGCCCGATAGAGTGAGAGAGAGAGAGAGAGAGAGGAGGCCGCTGCGCTCCCGCGTGTGTGTGTGTGTGGGTGCGGGAGTCGAAAAAGGGATCTCTCGATGTTTGCGGGGCCGAGGGAGGGCTTTCGGTGTACGCGGCTTGCAGTAGCAGCGGTGCGCTCGCGTTTTTACCAGATCTGCCTGATGCAGCATATAAAAGGAGAGGGGTATAGCCCCGCGCGCGCGGCGCGGAGGCAGGGGGGGGGCCGCGCTCGTCTACGTCTCCCGATTGGCTTGCTAAAACCCCTGGAGCATACAAGCCGTCGATATATCTGCAGCGCGTTTAGCCTCAATTTTTCAAAATTAATTAATGTTCGACAAGCTGCCCGCGCAAAGCTCGCCTTTCTCGCTCTCCCGCGCGATCCGACGAGAGAGCAAAAGCGGGAGTTTGCCGCGCGAGCCGGAGTTTCCCAAGATTCCGAATCGTCGCTCGATCGCGCACACCGTAAGGAGCTCGAGCTTTTCTCATTTCTGACCAACGATTTTATTGTACTTACAGCTTAGGCAAAGGGATTTTTTTTTATTTGGAAGAATTGGAAAATTAATATAGTACCGCATTTAACACATTAAGCACCGAGTAGGATGGACACTTATTTTCAAATTTTGGGAGGGCATATCCATTCCTCGAATAAAAAAGCCAGTCTTAATTCCACGATTGAGAGCCTCCCAAAAAATGAGCGTTCCTAATTAGCCTCCGTGGCATTCGTCGACGAGGCCTCGATACTCGGGGGAGGGATGGTCAATTCCTCGGCTCTCGGCGGGCAAAAGAGCGGCGGAGGCGCTTGGTTTTCGTCGCGCGCTCGTTCATCCGGCGTAAAAATTACGTCGACTAGAGTTTATTTGTCCGGAAATGGCGGTGCTTCGACGGGCGGGGGGTGGCGCCTGCCGGCCAGGGTTTATAGGTGTGCGCGCGCGCGCGAGCTCGCTGGCTAAAAAAAAGGCGGGGGATCGCTCGCGTAGGTGGACAGAGAGAACGAGGACGCGAGAAGCGCGCGAGAAGAGAGGGGAAGAGAGAGAGAGAGAGAGCTGCAGTCTGGTAGTAGAACCCAGGCTGCCGCTGCTGGCGGCCTGATGTATCGCGTATTATTTGTGTGTTGCGTTCGCTGCTGCATTGCGCGCTTTTTTCGCTCCCACCGCCTATTATTTATTAGCACTAACGTGCAATTGTATTGATCTGCAATATAGCAGCAGCAGCAGCAGCAGCAGCAGCGCGGCGCTCAGGCTTTTCACCCTCGCGGCGGTCCTCCTCCTCTGTTTCCAGCGCCGCCGCCTCCTCCTCCGGCGCGCCACCCACTCGGTGTGCGCCTCACCCCCCTTTCAATCCTATGCACCCCCCCGACACCCCCGACTCCCCCTCCTCCCCCCCGGAGCGGCATCCCCATCGACGAATTTTTTCCATTTGTAAAAACGTATCTGGACTTGCCGAATGCCCGGGGATGGAAGTTCGCTGCCGATCGGCTTTGCGATATAACTTGGCAACGATGACTGATTCTTCGATGTTATATACACTTTTTCTCTTTCTCGCTTCCATGTCCCCTTTTTTCTCTCTGTCAAAGCGCTTCTCTCGCTCGCTCGGTCAGCCTGCTCGTTCGTTTTTCTCTGCGACTCTCTCTCTCTCTCTCTCTCGCTTTTTTTTGCTAATCCAGAAACGATGCCGCCCCGCTTTGCCTCGGCGCGTTAAACAAGAATTATTTTTTCAGGGATTGCCGCGCGGCCCCGGCCCCGCGTCGATTAGCGAGAGCTTGTCTCTCTCTCTCTCTCTCTCTCGCGAAAGCCAATCTAATTAATCGATGCATCGATCAAAGCTCTCCCCCGCGGAGGAGTAGGCCCTTCGAGGAGGCCGAGAGGCGAATCCAGTCAAACGGAATATTCACGAGGCAATTATTATACCGATCGCTCCGCGAAATCTTATAATTTTCCTGAAAAAAAAAAGTCTTAACTTTCATCTTAAAGACGCCGCTCTAAGACGAAGACGTCCTCCTTAGATCAAACGGAGCGCCGTCGGGCGGTGCTGCTCCGCCGCGCCAGTCATCGAGGGCATCGAGTCGCCGCCGGCGGGGCGATCAATGACGTCCGAATAAAACCGTACGCGCGCGGGGCAGGCTGCTTCATCGAGGGGGGAGGCGCGGGGGTGGAGAGAGAGAGTGAGAGAGCGAGAGAGAAAGAGGGAGAGAGCTGGCAGGCGCGAAAGGCACGTGCGAGAAATCCAGGTAAAAACACGCGGCCGGCATACGGCGGGCAATGATATCACGCTAAATCGAGCCGGGGGGCGTCAGCGGAGCTATTATATCGTCATCATAACGATATAACGCGAAATCAACAGGGTGGCGCTCGGCCGACGGGCGCGCAATAGCCGCCCCTCCGGAGGAGAGAGAGAGAGAGTCGGAGCGGAGCCCCTCTCTCCGCGGCCTGATGTAACTAAATGATTGGGTAAATGATTTCACAGCGTGCCACGCGTGTAATTGAGTGGTGTGCCGGCGCTACCGCCGATGACTGCCGACGAGTGTGCGTATATGCCGCGCAAAGCCACTCTGTACACACAGAGAGAGCGAGAGAGTGAGAGAGGGAGAGAGCGCGTTTCCAGTAAAGCGATTCGCGCGTATAAATTCACGCGCGTGCCGCACGCGCGCGCGCGCGCGCCCCACGGCAATGACGAGTCATCCACGCTAGAACGCCCCGCTCGCGAGCTCTCTTTCCACCCTCCCACCCTCTCTCCCTCTCCCCCTCCCCCCACCTCCCCCCAGTCATCGCGGCCGTGTACGCGTGCGTGTACGTACGAGCCTGTCTTTGGCCGTGTCGTCATCGGGCGGCCAGGCGAGCCTCATGATTCCGCGCGTTTGTTTGCCGCCACTCTGCGGCCGCACGCGCCGCCGAATTTCCAAGCCCGCGGGGATCTGTTTTCGTTTTCAATGATTCGCGCCGCGGCTATTCGGTCGTGCGCCGCGCGCCGCCGGGGGGCCCTTTAAAGCCGCGCGGGTCCGCGCTCCGTCTTGGGGGCCGAATTTTTTTTTTTTTTCCTTTTTTTTTCGTCCGCCGGAGCTTTTCGCCAACGCAATTGACGGGGGAGCCGGCGACGCTCGTCGCTCTCGGACGTATTTATTTTTTGTTTTCCGAAGGGCTCGCCGGAGAGAGAGAACGGCCCCAGGTCCGCGCGCGCGATATTATGTTATTTTTGTTTGCGAAATACGAGTCGGGGGCGGGGGGAGGGGAGGGGAAAGGTACACAGGCGCGCGTAAACTGTAAATACCGTGAGAGTTTTGATCAATTTTTTGGACTTAGCTGTGAGCGCGCGGCGAAAAATATGCGAGAGCTTCTGGGGGGAAAAAAATGAAAATACTACTACGGCTTTGCCGGCGCGGGGGACACCCCCGCCCCCCCTTCCGCGCTCTTCGGGGGGCTATAAATTTTACTGGATCGTAACTAATTTTTATTAAAGCGTATTTGTTAATATTAAGATTGTAAAGCGGTTTTTTATGAATTAGCCGCGGTAACGGCTGCGCCGCCTGTAAAAAACTCTCGCGAGTTTCGCTATTGTTTTATCTAAGATTAAAGATCAGAATGCCAGTTAAATTTTACTAGTTTTTTCTGAAAATGTCAGCGAGCGGCGCGCTTGGGGCCACCGAGAGCGGCGCCGTCGGTGTAATGCATGCCCTGGCCGCGCGGGGCTCTCTCTCTCGTATATGGGATTTGAAAAACTGGCCGCCGGCATTCCTAAGCATTTAAGTCACTTAAAGCACTCAAGTTTCTGCGTTCCGAGTTATAAACGGCGAATAATTGGTACTTTTGAGAGAGCCGAGTTGAACCTTTTTAGGGATCGGCATGAAACGGCTCTCGCCGATGTCTTTAGGTTTACGCCGCGATAAAACTGCCCGGCGGCGGTTATTTGCTAATAAGAGAACAAATGATGCTCTCTCTCGGGCCGGCCGCGCGCGGGGAGCTTTTGTAAAAAGCGTGCCGGGGGAGCGGAGTATTATCCCATTGGCGGGATTAAATCGCGGCGTTTTTCGATCCGAAATAAAGGGATCTGCCAGGCGCATCCTACAGCAGCTGATGACCAGTCCGTATTAAAAAAAAATGAAATTGACATTTAATTGTGAGAGAGGAAGCGACGGAGGCTCGAAAAGAATGAAGGCCAGAAGGCAGGCGGGAATGAGTAACGCAGTCACTCATGACATCACGCAATTACCGCTGAATGCGAATCAAACGTACGGTTTATCTCATTACACGTCGCGCATATATCCCCGCGCGGCTGGATTTATCGGCCCTCCGTGCTACGTGTGCGCCGGACTTCCTAAACGGATTTCGAGTGCGAGAAGCATTTCAGACGAGTGACAGTGCCAACAAAAACTGGGAATCGAGTTCCGACGACCCCGCCACAAGTGGGCTTCGTAATTTAAAAAACAATGGACGCCCAAGGTACAATGAGGCCAAATGAGATAGAGGACGAGAGAGCAAGAGAGAGAGAGAGAGAAGGGCCGGGGAAAAGGGGGCGAGGATGAAATCCAACGCTGGACGGGGAATATACTCGCCGGCAAAAAACTTGGAACAATACGTGAATCCAAACAAAGTCGACGATTACCTTTCTCGCTATCGATTCGCCCGATCGTTTCCTCCAGATTTCTCACGAGATATTCCGATTTCAACGCACTAGCTGTGAGCTTTTTATACATTGTATCAGATCGATTACGGGGATTACGATTTGCGGATGAGTTTCACCGAGGGTGGCAAAAAAAGAAGCACGCCGATTCTCTTTCGAGTCAAGGCGACTCTTGCGATTCTCGCGCGGGTTGATGCCGGTGTTAGAAAACTGGGGAAAAGCTGAACTTTCTGTGGCTTCAAAGCATTTTTACTAATAGACACAAGTTTTGCTCTATAAAATCACGTTCCGAATTGATCTGTGCAAGCAAGTTATTACTGTTTTCTTTTAAGCACTCAAATAATTGATGATCCCTGGTAGCAACTTTCTAAATTTTGAAAATTCTATTAAGGGAAAATATAAAGTTTTATTGCTTATCATAATTAAGCAAACACGATTGTAAAGCTCCCGGATTCAGTTGAGGGGCGTAAGTGAAGTAAATTGCGTTACTGATTTTCAGGATCTTTTGACACGGACAAATTCGCCGGCGGACGAGCAAAGAGCCGAGCCCAGTCTCCAGTTCATACTCATCACTTAGCAGGTACTATCGATTGTTGTTCTAATTGTGTTGCCGTGAATGTCCGATTCACCGAGGCAGGAGGGAGTCCCGAGCGCAGGAACAGGGAGAGATGAGAGAGGAGCGAAAGAAAAGAGAGGAAAGAGGGGGAAGAAAAAAAGAGGGTGTGCTGCTGCGGCAGAGAATCGCCGGTAGAGGATGAGGAGAGAGTTCGGCCAAAATACGCCGGAACGGCTCCCGTTCTCTGACATGTAAAAAAAAAGGGCGGTTTGCATATTTTTTAATGTCGGCGAAACAGCCAGAAAATTAATGTAACTTTTATCCGTCAAACGAGGAGTAGGAGAGAGAGAAAGGGGGAGAGGGAGGGGATGCTCGCTCGCGCGTTCGTTGCCTCGACGCGTATAGTCAGGCACATAACTTTTATAATTTATTCGACCAAGAGCAACTGTCTCTGAAACAGTCTGAATGAAATTAACCTTTTGCAGCTTGCGGGGGTACTTGCCGCTGTGTGACACTGACGTTTAGGATAGATGGATGGAAAAGTATATTTCTTTTGTAATCACGCTCCTTTTGAAGTGGTCCTTCCCCCCTCACTTTTTGAAGCTGCTTTCGCCCGATTTGATATTAAAATCGCCGAGCTCCCTACTTCAATGCACTTACCTCTCTGGCCGGAAATTTTGGCCATGCGGCACGTTTGAAATTAAACGCCGGCATGTGATGCTTCTTTCAGATTTATTTCCTTGCTGCTTGCGGGATTTTGCATTCGCCGCGTTTGAAAACGCTTCCGTACTTCGGATTCTGTAATTTCACTGCGGAGGAAAAATCTTCGCGTACTGTGGCTGAATAATTGTAAAGTACTTTAGAATTGAGGTAAAAGGAATTTCTTTTGGAAGGCAAATACAAAGTTTAATCTTTGCTTGTTGAATTATATGCTTAAATTAAAAGTTTAAGGTATCTATTTTGTTCAAATCAACGAATTTTCGACAAATGGATCCTGCTTACTTGTCTGGACTATTATTTTTGAAACTATTATTATTTATTTACCTCTACGTATACGAAAACCTTATTAAATTATTTAAATAAAATTATCAATTAAAGGAATGGTAATTAAAACACTTTCATTTAAAGGGCTTAATTGAAGGCTGCAGATGAATAGTATAAGAGAAAACAAGACTAAATATCGTAAACAAGTTCATGTAAATTGAGTAGCCTCGAAAGTAGATCAAAAGTTTAAAATAGTCATTATTGACTACATTTGCTGTAGTGGCTTTAAATGAAATAGGAATATTTAGCTTAAATAAGAAGAGATCATATACAATAAGTTGAAAAGAAGTTTTACAGAAAACTTGTAACTTGTATATTCGATCTAAAAATGCACAAAATCAGAGTGATATTTCCTTTTAGATAACTAGTTGAATATATTTACTTCATTTTATAATGTTGAAATTTAACAATTTAAAATATTGACAAATATTTAATAAATGTTCTTAAAAGAAAAGGACATCATTATCTACTAGTCGTTGTTATGTGCTTATTATCAACATCCCTTTCTCTCCTTTGAATTAATTCACGCATCGATCGACAGAGCGACGTCGTCGAAAACAGCATAGTCTCTCTACATTGATGAGACATTGCCAATTGACGTGACGTGGCAGTATAGCTACTTGATCTTCTCGATTTCAAGCTGCAGATATTGCAGGAAATTTCGAGACGGGGTGGGTGTTGATCAGCTCGCACCCTGGATTGTCCTGATCTCTGGTGATTACAAATGCTACTTCGCAACACATTGTACCGGTATTAGAATACTTATTTTTAATCGAGAGTTGATTCTGAGTACAGCAAAATACGGATTTTTTAAAATAATTTTTCGAGTATTACATCCAGTAGATGCCAGGTAAAATAAAGCAATTTTTTTTCTTCTCGTCAATGTTTCAGACACATTATTTAATTATTTGCAATGTGTCTCTTTTCAGGAACTGAAATTTGGAAATATTTTTTTAAAAAATACTTTGAACTTTGAACTTTTTACTATAAAACTTTCTTCAAATTCTGAATTTTTAGAATGTAGGAAGGAAAATTGTATTCCATAAGAATGAACAACAAATTTGCTACTTTGCTTCCATATTGGATCAAAAAAAGAATTTCTTTTTATGTTTTAACCTATAAATAAAAAGGAAAAGGCTATTTTTAACAGTTTTTGTTTAAACGTAATTCTTAGTAGTATTAAATATGCGAAGTTCTGATGTTAAGATTGGATTATTGTGAATATTGAAGTATTTTTAAATCCAATGTAATATTTTAATGTCACTATTTATCACATTCGCATATTTAAGTGTTCATGCTTTATATAGATACTTCTCGATTTTCCTGGCATCGGTGAAGTTTAAAGCTTTCTAAAGTATATATTACGAAAGGTTCATTAAACAGAAATAAGCATTAATGATTTTTGTTTATAGTCTAACCTTTATTTAAAAGCAATGAAGTTTTATATCTTTTTTTGCACCTGTATTGTATTTAAATGCAAAAATATAAGTAGCTTTGCTAGTAAAAATGTCTAGCGGAACATAAAGTTTTCAAATAACTGCAATCTTTATTTCAAGCATGAATATCTTGTTGTAGGAAGTAACGATATAAGAAATGTTGCAATAATTTGGAGTATTTCCACTTTCATTTTAAAATTTTAATTGCAAAAACTTTCATTACCCAATAATGTTTCTTTTTAAGCCATTTCAGAGTAAAGAAAAATATAGAAAATATAAGCTAGTCGATGTAGTTTTTACTTCGATGCAATATATTTAGGTACTACATAATTAGTGATTCTTAATATAGGAATATATCATTACTACCCGAAAACACGCTCTTAAAGAATTTTTAATTTTTACATTACAAAGTGAGTTATGCAAGTGTAAAATTGATAGATAAAAATTGTATGTTATTTCGCTGTAAGCGTACATAAAATGTAATTCTATAGTATACAACCTTTTGTCCGCTGATCAGTTTTTAAAAGGAAAACCACGAAACTAAAATGTAGAATTGCAAATGCAAATTTGAATGTACATTCTGTTGAAAATGTTTAGAGAAGTAAAATACAAAACTAAATAGGTTTAGGTTACAAAAAAAAAAAAAATATTTATAAAACTAATTGACTTTTAGCGATGTAAAACATTTTAAAACTGCAAATTGATATTTCAATAGAACGGGTTTTAATTTCTAACCTTCTCGTTATTTTGTAAATTAGGTAAAATCCGTTAAAATCTAAGTGCACATGGGATTGCAGTGCAATTAAGTAAATAAATAATATTAGCCCGTCACTGAGAATAATACAATTAATTTTTAACTAACTCTCGCATTCAGTCTTTAGTGCAGCAGTGAAGTTTCATACGAGAAGCGGATCGTTTGCTGGTTCTCGCGTTATTATGCCCATTTGCATAATGAATTAAAGGCTTTCAGTAATTAAAGCCGGATTGCACGATGCAAATGCGAACGGACAACTGCCTAGCATATTAATTCAACATGAATTCGATGGCCTTCCTTACTTGTTGAAATGGTTCTTAAATACTTTAGCAGTTGTAGATAAGAGGTGAAGTAATAATCGCCGAGGCGCTATAAAAGATAAATGTTTCCGTAATAACGAAAAGCTCCTCTTTAAGGTTGCGTAATAGGATTCGGCATAAATTCACGTGTGATAGTCTTGAGACTTCGAATGACAACCTCGACAGTTTCAAGATAATCTCTTTCTCCTCAAAAAAGAAAACAAATGAATATAGAGATACAAAATTTCGGTGTGAACCACGCGCTCATGAAATCCTTCTATTTCCTTTAAATAAAGTTAACCTGCAAAAAAAGAGAAAAATCTGTTTGGGAATTCGAAAAACGGTATGTAATTCTTTAATCAATATAGTTATTTCTTTGAATAATATACTTATATTGGACATAACCTTTCCAGCTCAAAATAATACCTACCTTACCCGCCGAAGCAGGTCAATGAAATCCTTGAAGAATGCAGAAAATTACTTTTAAACAACCCTCGATCCTTGATTTTGTCAGGGGTGACAATTTTCTTTGCAACTTGGAATGCTCCTACGGTTTGACTCTGGACAAATGTTTGAAGAAGTTCATCAGGGACGCCGGGTACGACAATTACATCTCCTTCTCACAACTTACCTCAAAGCAGAAAGTTGAATGTTCACTGGGTTACGGATTAACGGACGGCCAAAAAGACACAGTTGTTACGTTGGCGTTTTTAGTTCAAAAAGCAGCTAATATGTGCTAATAAGTGCGTTTGACGCGCTTTATGTAATAATTTTTAATATTAAATTTATCACGTGCTGTATTATTTTAAAGTAAACATGTATAAGTAAAATGTATTAAAGAATTGTTTCAAATGAAGAGGTGATTTCATTCTTACTGCGCCTTCCTTTGTAATCTGGAGATCTCGCAAGTTTTTCGAGCTTATCGAATTTCGAACGAGCAAACAAGCGAGAACGGACATCGGCACGCTTTAATTGCCCCAGTTTAATATTAATTTAACCATTCCCCGGACGCTCGCGGACTCTTTCATTACCGCCTTAAACGCTCGAGGGGGGTAAAGAAAAAAAATTGGACGCCGAGAGTATATACGAAGTATTATAGAACGGGCAAGGCAAACGTAATTTTTATCTGATTATTTTACAAAGCAACTCCGCGTTTCGGCTCTAAAGATTATGTACCTTTGAAAAAGTAAGCGCGAGAGCGAATGACCGCCGAGCGCTCGGCGCATTCTCGAACGTTTGCTTTCGACATAGTTGCATCTTTTTTACGACTCTGCCTGCAACCGAGCATAAAAGCAAATTTATTACTTTTGCCGATCGGCGGCCGGTCTCTCTCTCTCTCTCTCTCTCTCTCCCTCCTGCTCTCCGTTGCTCGCCCAGAACGTACGCGCTTATTCACGCCGCTGCATAATTCAAAGATATGCCGATGCCGTATAATTAAGTAGGCCTTAGCATAATCTTTTCGTCGAGTGCATTCTCGAATTCTCGGCGCGCGGCAGCCTCCCGCCCGACTCTCTGGCCACGGCGACCGTGAATAATCTTTACCGGCCGGGGAGAATCTTATCGCGTTTAAATTAAAATATAAATACTGGGAAACGAAGCGCTCCTTGCGATTTCAAGTGCGTCTTTTGCCGCCTCGCGGGGGAAGAGAAAAGATTTTCAGCGCGACAGCGGGAAAAAGTTTTGCTTTCTAATATAGCTGGCGTACGGAGACTTCGGAGGAGCGTTATTTGCGCCTTTGACTCGTAATTCATATTTATTAACTATTAATCTGAGAATTCTGCGCGCGCAATCACCTTTATTTATTTAGGAATGCGCCGCAAGCTAATTTTCAGTCCTGTAATGCGCAATTTTCTGTAATGCTTAATTAAACTACTGCTTAGGGGAGAAAATTGTGCCCAATTAAGGAAACCGTTTCTCATTGCGCATTTGTAATGCACGAGTTTCGACATTGCTCCAGAATTTATGAAATTTAAAGGCTGGCACGTAGTCTGCATTTCAAAAAGTATAAACTAAAAGCAATCAAAGCCGATTTTAAAATCCTAATTGTTACTTTTGAGCAACGCAGTTGCGAAACTCACAGTTGTTTAATACTCTTCCCTATACCAACGAGACCGTCAGCAACACATAAATCTTGCCCGAAATTTAACCAGTTTACACATCGGCGGCTTTTTAAAATTCAAAATCGTTTAGCAGCATTGCCAAGAAGAAAAAGTTTTCGGGCCGAATTTCCAGCGAAACGGCCGCGGGAGTATAAATATTTCAGGGAACAATTTTTATTCTCTACTTTGTGGCGCCGTACACGAAAGAGGAAGAGCTCAACTTCGAAACTGATTGTCGCAATTCCATTTCCAATTTTGAAGCCCGAGCAGCGACGGCGGCGGCGGCGGCGGCGGCAGCGGCAGCCGTCGGAGCTCCTCCCGCTATACAGATATGCGCGTGATTCAAAGGCAATCATCGCGCAGCCGCCTATCAATTCCCAAACACTATAGGGCTCCTATCTTAGCCTTTGAAAGCGTCCTGAATTTAAGCGGCCGGCGGCGGGCTCCTCTTTTTATTTTCCGAAGTGACCGCGCATGCATTATCTCATATGGGGCGCATGCAAATGCACAGACATACACACACACACACATACACACACACAGCCTCGCGGCCTTTCGCAATAAAGTCGAGATGCAAAGCGATCGCGTCGCCTGACGCCCTGAAAATCGCACGTGTGGATAATGTATACCAGAGAGCGCTAGACCTCCTCTCTCTCTCTCACTCTCTCTCTCTCTCTCTCTCTCTCGCTCGCGAAGAGACAGAGGAGGAGTAGGTAGGTAGAGAAAACACATGGTGTGTGCGCTGCTATCGGAGAGCTCATGCGACACACACAGAAAGCGAATTCTCTCGTGCAACGCGGCCGGTCCTCAAATGACTCACGCAAAAGTAAATTATACATTGAAAGGGTTTAATATAATGAAATGCTCCATATGCATGAGAGGCCGGCCTGACGCTTTGCACACACACACACACTGCCGTGCCTCGTATACACGGGCTTTATATACAGGCCCAAGCTGTGTATATACGCGCGAGGGCATCGCGTTTCCTAGCGAGAGATTTGCCGCCTCTCTCTCTCTCTCTCTCTCTCTCCTCTCTCCGGCGAGGCTGATGTGTATCGCCGCGACCCTAAATGCCCGGCGAATTATTTCGAGAAAAAGACTACGCGACGAGAAAACGCCATTACAATTAATTACGGCGACCGGATCGCCGGTCGTCCGAATGGCTCTCCCGTAATGGTTTGAGGGGAAAAAGTCAAAGATCTGTGGTTTGTCCCGAGAGCGAACTTCAGGTGCTTTTAATGAACGGTTAGATGCGTCAAGGAAAACTATAATTAAGTTTCGTATAAATCTGTGATAATGTTTTTTGATTGCCGCAATGATAGCGCGCTCGGAGTTTATCTCTCCGGGGAGAAACGTACTTTGGCAAATACTACTACGTTACTCGCGGCAATTGACGGTTACATTTTTAATTTTCACTCGAGTTACGATCCGCTATTTTAAGATCTGATAAACTTTAGATAAACAATTTGAGGCTGAAACGAATAAAAGATTGCAGTTCGTACTATGTTTAGGGATCGGCACAGCACCCATTTTGAGCCCCCTTGAAAATGACCTGTAAAATAAAAAATTAAATTAATGATAATTGTTTAATATTTTCCATTTCTAAGCTCATTCGATTATGATATATTGAAACTTTAATTATCTTGCGTCCTCCGTTACCTGCAGGCTGAACCACTTGATGGACTTTTTCGTAGTCTACCTTAAAATTTTTATTATTACTGCCCTTCTGGGCTGAAGCTATTCCCATCTAGTGGTTTATATGTCGGACAGCAAAAAGTTAAAGACTACGGAAAGCAACTTTAAAATGTACCCTTGATTTTTTACTTAATACTCTGAAAAATAATTGCTGGGCTATAAACGCTATCTTAAGGCTTTAAAACTTTTGCAAGTGATCCACTCCAATTCCAGACAGTGAGGAAGACAGTACAGTTGATGAGATCCGAACTAAGTTGGAATCTTTACGTAGAAAGCTTTTGAGTCGATCTTCAGGAGTAGCACAACTGAAGGCCACAACTGGTTTGTAGCAGTGAAACCACACTTATAGCAGCTTCACTGCCAACAATTGGCGCACCACAGACAAGTGCACATGTAAAACCAGACTAAATTAATAATTGGCTCTCAACATAAGGACAACTGACTAGGTTCGACGTACACAATTTTTAAATAAAGAGCGCACCTCATCAAACAGATAATATTAAAATGAAAAAAGTTTCCGGCGAAGAATTTCCATTGATTAAGCAAGATCAGAGGCTCGTAATTCGAGGAAATATTCATCAAGGAGCTTAATGCCTCATACGTTCTTATCAACAATGCCTCGAAAACTAATCTCGCAGATCAGAGGAGACGCTCTCCCGGCGGCGGGAAATACTTTGTTTTGAATTCTGCCAAAAATGTAATTACGCGCCGGATAAAGACGCCCCCGCGCAAAAGGGTAAAAGCGCAAGATGAAGGGCGCGATTACGCGCTCGGCGGCGGCGGCGGAGGGAACAATTTTCAAAGTTCTGAATTATCGTTGCACACGAAAGTCCGAAGAATCTCGCATAATCTTCGGGGATCTCGTGATACATAACTCCGACGCCGCTGAAACTATTCCGAACGGTTCCCCTCTCTCGTAATTTATGCAGCTCCACGAGCGTAAGGCTCTGCTTACATGGCGCACGCGCACGGGGGCACGATGATTAAATCGCAGTGGCCTCGAAACATCCGGGCGTCATTTAGCGTCCTATCAACGTATTGACATTTATCGGGCCGACACCCTTTTGCTGGAGGACTCGGCGCATCTTGAGGGTAAATACAGAGTTACTTCGTTATTGAAATGGAGCACGCGGTAAAGGGAGTTATGAAAAATTTCGAGTTTCAAATAAGTGAACAAGGACACGATGCTCGAGCACGATTTCGGAGAGTAAAACTTCAGGAATTTGTCAATTTTTTATCTTTTATTCAATGACTATCCCGAAGAACTTATTTTTAAACATAGTAGTAAAGTTTTACTGCTGTACTTAAGCAGTCACTCCTGGATAATTCATACTAATTTCAGAAACATTCACTTTTACTTAAACAGTGTACGCATTGTAGCAGAAATTTGTTAAAAATGATAATTGCAAAATATTACGCCGCGCGTTATAGCAGCAACGTTCGTTTGTAATTGTTAACGAGAAACTTATTTAAGAGCCTTTAAAGAATAAACTAATTCGTGCAAAAGTTACCCAAAGAAAAAAAACGAAACTTTTCCTCGATTCCCTTTTATCTTATTTTTGCAAGTGCCGCAGAAAAATAAGATAAATAGCGGCATCTGAAATTCCTCCGCCCGCTCGAAAATTCACTTGTACCGCATTCTCTCCAGTAATGAACAGTACCAGCTCGCGGCCAGAAGTAAATGATATACATCGCAGAAGTGTTTAGGCAAGTATTCGCGATGATCAACCGATTGTCTCTAAATACTTGTGCAGATATCTCAGAATATTGTCAGCCTAAGCAGCGCCAGTCCAGCCGTCTCTCTTCCTCCGCCTTCCAGTCTCTCTCTATCTCTCTCCCACTTTCTAGGCACTTCCGGCCTGAGAATGCAAGTGAGGGAACTTCGGCGGAGCTCAGAACCACCTTAGGGAAAGGAGTCAACGGCGGAACTCCATTATTACTCTGCAATTAGCCATGATTAAAATATTTCGGCGTCTCGCGTGCATCTCGGATATTAATATACACGTGAACCGGTCGGGGGAGAGGAGAGGAGAGGAGAGGAGAGCAGAGCAGCAGCAGCAGCGGCGCCGTGACGATTATATGGAAATGGGGCCGAAGATCGGAAGGAAGATTCAGGCTCCTTCATTGATTAAATAATCTTGTGCGCGACTCGCCGATAATGACTTATTTATTGCGCCAATTATTTTCAGTCAATTAGTAACTTCTATGCGCCGCGCGGAGCTCGATTATCGATCGTCGATTATATAAAATTTTGCGCCGATCGCTTTATGCTACACCGAATATTTAGCAATTTCCTGATACCAGCGCCGCTCTCTCTCCTCTTTTTCACCCTTAATTACGATAAAACTATGTTAATTGCCGCTAATCAGCCGGTTAAGATTCTCCGTGTGCGGCCCCGAGCAATTAAAATCCGATCGGCAGCTGCTTTAGATTACACGCCGATAAAACACCACCGACAAACACACAGAGCCTTTGCACACATTTATTCCGCAGATAAACAACTACTTTTTTTTTTATCAATTCAGCGGTAAGGTGCGTTTTGTGCGCCTAAGAATCGTACACGTAAACATCATATATAAATTTCAGCAATGTTAAATTGCGTACAATATGTTTACGCGTACGATTTTTATGTGCATAAAACGCACCTTACCAATTCAGCGGCCGCGATGACCAAAACGTTTTATTTATACATCCAGATTGCCAGTCATTTATATTGCCCACATTGATTCATAATATTTCACTTTGACAGCGCGGCGGCTCCTGCGACGTCGATGCCTCGATCCGCCATAAACAGAAACAGGAGCCATTTGCATATCAGCGCATTATGCAATACCTGGGCCGAAAACAAAAGCCTCTCCTTACGCCATAAATATCGCGGCGGCCGCGGCGTCTAAAATTGAACAATCAGAGAAACCCGAGAGTTTTGGGCGGCCGAGACTCATAATAAGGGCCGGCCGCGGGTCGTTGCCGTCTCGCACTTTTCCCTTAAATCACTCTCCGGCCGCGGACGGTGGTATTACTTGGGGCCTAAGCTTTCTTATAGGTCGGCGGAGGTTCGCTTCCTTCCTGGGCTGCGAAATAATCGCGGGGCCGTCTCCGCATAATATCTCAATATTTCAGCGGCCATTAGTTTATAATCAACGCTTACCCCAGTCCGATTCCTCGGAAAGTATATATACGCGGGCAGGTGGGCCGCGGCGGCTACTTCACGCCCACCTCTTTTGAATATTACTATGCCTAAGCGCTCAGGAGCATGCGAGGCCTCCTCCTCTTCATGCCCGCTTCAAGAGGACGCGAGAAATCCCGAGCAGACGTCCTTTGTACGTCTATAACGCCGCTGCTGCTTTTTCGGGTATGTGTATATATACGACAAGAAAAATGAGGCGCGCATACTTTGCGCTGCGGGGCTGCAAACACGTACTTGCCCCGCGAGCCGAGGGTCGTATATATACGCAGTGCCGCGACCCCCCCTGAGCCTCTCGCTTACAATTGTCTCGCTCTTATTGCGTGGCATCGAGGACACGCACTGCTCCGACGAGTGTCCTTGAGTCTTTGCATTGCAATTATTATACGAGCTCGAATTTTAATTATCAATTTTATGAAAAATGCTACTGGCAGGTTTTGCGAAGGAAATTCAATGCGAAAATCGGTGGCTTTATTATTTATGGCACGAAATTGCTTTATTAAACGTAATTGCGTAATGGTATTCATTAAACGATTTTTAAAATTGCTGCTTCAATATGTATTCCTCTGTAATTTAATGGGACTATATTAATTTTTGAAGAAAGTGCACAATGGAGAGCTTTATTTTCAACGTAAAGCAACGAATTCGTAGAACGGACAAATAAAGTTTGTAAATACCGTTAAAATTAACGTTGAATTAAAACCAAAGAGCTGCAGCGTTAAACGAAAGAAAAGCGCCGAACTAAAATTTCGCGCTTGAATCGAAAAGTTGCACCGCGAGCAGGAAGCCGCGCGCTCGGATGCTTAGTTACTTCGGTGAAGGAGTGTACAGGCCTGGAAACGAGGTGCGAGGAGGGGTCAGCCCCCGAATAGGAGGAGGAGGAGAAGCTCGGGAGAGGATGGAAATCGTTATAATCATAGGGACGAAAAAAGAGCTGCAGCTGGTTCGATCGGTAGTCGAATCGTAGCAGCGTAGAGCATGTTCTAATGAAAGGTGAACGGAATTGGACCCCCGGAGCTGCGGCGCGGCGGCTTCGTCGTCGGCGAGTGAATATAATTAGAGGATTGCGGGGGTGGGTGGCAGCGGGGCGCCGCTCGCGCGCGTAATCAAAGGGTGGACACAACGCCGCTGCCGGTGCGCGCCGAGCGAGCGCGAAAAGAGCGGGAGCGACAGCGGCGAAAGCTGACGTAGCACGGCTTTCCACCGGTGGGGGAGGCTGCCGGCGCGATATCCGGCGTCGTCGTCGCGCTAAGCTCCAAATTATCATTTGACCAGAGGGAGAAAGGGGGAGGGAGGGAGAGAGAGAGAGAGAGCAGCCGGCAGCAACAACTTGATACGACAGAGCGACTGAGTTCGATTTGGCCAACGAGTCCGAGAGAAGCGAGCGGCATCGGAGATGCCAAGGCCTGTAGTTTTGTCATTAGCCGATAGCGAATGTCGTCTGCCCGACAGACGAGAGCGGAGCGGCTAACTAGCGAATGCACGAGCCGAGAGGTCATCGGGATTATTGGCTGGAATTGGCCGCTCGAGGATAGTGCCAGCCCGTACTGCAGCTCCTGCCTGCCTGGCTGTCCAGCTCTTTCTCCGCACTTCTAATGCAAATGCTGACCACTACCATCACCGATGCAGCGCCGCTGCTCTCTGGGAAAAGCCGGAGCCCGCGGAAAGTCTTGCGAGCCGCCGCCGCCGCCGCCGAGTGGACGCTGGCCAAGCGGCCATGATTGATATTCCAGACTGGAGATACAACGAGTTTTTTACGCATTTATCGCGATCAATAATCTCTGAGTGGAGATTTTTCTGAACTGATTTCCTGTTTAGAAGGTTGAGAGATCGACAAGAAAATTGAGAAATTTTGAAAGAGTTTTTCTTTCTTTTTATTTTAATATTGCATAGATATGAAGCTGCTGATAGGCAATACGTTTAGACCGTTCGAATGTAAATCAGTCGAATATTTAACTAATCTATGCGAGAATAAATGTGTTTAATTGTACTGCCGGACGTTATTACTATTTTATACGTGCAATAAATGAAGACGTAATTGCGCTTCTGGGGCTGTAACCTAAAGTTTACCGCAACAATAGCGCATTTTGTTGACTGATTCATATTCGATCACCTCATCCAAAGCTGAGTATCCCATTTTCCGTATCAAATGCCCGGTTTTAATGTACAGTTCAAAAAGTTTATAATTAAAGGCAGTAGCATAAATCTAGAGCTTAGCCGAGATCGCTCGTCGTCCGCCTTTAAATAACCTCCGATTTTTTTCGTCCCAAACAGGCAGGCTTGTATAAAATCAGAAGTTTATAAATATTTAACTCGTCTGAGTTAGCCATTAAGCATAAAAGATTGTATTATACGAAAAGCGAATCAACGGCAGAGAGGGACAGAGCTGGATGGGGAATGATTTCGCATATATCGGGAACGGTAAAAATGCCATTAAAATTCCATCATGATCAGCTTTTCTGACTACTTCACATATCATCCGGATCACTCTTTGCATGGTGAGCAACGTGCGCGAACGTTTGGATGCTAAATTTATGCGCATTCCTATTCGTCTTCTTTTGCATCAAAAACATCAAGCGCTCTCGACTTCGAACAACGCGGTAAACAATTCTGTTATACATTATTCTCCGGACAATTGTTCTTTTGAGGCAGAAAATTGCGACGCGGCCTGAAATCTCTTAATATTAAAGACTTTTGGAAAGCACGCCAAGTTTGACGGGGAGAGAATCGAGAATAAAATTCGTTTTGAATTATAAAAATTCATATATAGAGTAATAATTATTAAACTATCTTTCTTACGTACGTACATCTGTAAGGCACGAAAAGCATAAGATTTCATCATTGATTATTCAGTTATTGATTGACAAATAGAGATATACGTGTGTACAAAATTAACTAAATTTAATCTTTAATAAATAATATTAAAAATTCACTAATAAATAAGTGAATTATTATAATAAATAAATACTCATAAATAATCAAATAATTGTTTCTTTTTAAATTAATTATTTTAATAACTTTTTAAATAACTTTGTTAATTAATAACAAATTTAATTGATTATTTATGTATTAACAGATAATAATTTTAGGAATATAAACAAATTGTTAAATTGTTGTTACTTTATTAATTTTCTTAAATAATAAGAAGATATTAATTTACAAAGCTATATTTTTAAAAGAACAATAACATTTTTTAACAGTTTCAAGAGACATTTTCAATCAATTAATCAATAATTAAAATACTATAAAAGCAGCAACAATTAACAACAGCCAGTTAAGTTTAGTTCGTTCGCTCAGTTCAGTGCGACCGGACAGCCAGTTATTCGGATACTGACATTATCTTAGACTAATTTGTTACTATTATTCTTGATTTGTAACTTTTCGATTATGAATTTGAAACTTAAAGATTTATTTCACATTCGATTCAATTGTTAGAAAATTAACTTTGAAATAATTCATTTATTAATTAATTTTGTGGATTAATAAATTTATATTTTGAACAAATTGTAAAATGTTTTTGGATTATTAAGGCCCATAGCGTACTCTCCAGTCCGCTCGAGTTCAACATCAAAGGAAAAGTAAGAAGTTATACTATTAAAATAATAAAGTTTACAATACAATAGATATTTCATTAAAATGTTTATATTTAAACACATATTCATAACAGCAATTCAAATTAATTTCAATTGTAACTGCAAAAAAAGCCGCAGTGTATAATTGCGTTTTATTATTAAAAATACATTGTATAATCATTTAATTTAATATTTTGTTCGATAAAAGACGTATTTTTATCTCTTCACTAATGAGTTTAATTAAATCAGCATTGACAACGGAAAATTTCATATTTCAGATTGAGGGAATTTTTTAAATTTATTTTCAATACGATTTTAGTGCTTTTTAATGAAAGCTGAATTTTTATTTTCACTATAATTCGTAACAATCAGCTACCTAAAAGTTAAAAAATTAATTAAAAAATTTAACGAACAAAATATCTTGCGAACTTTATTAAATTTTGCGAGGATATGAGGGTTTTCACTAGGCGAAATGATGTGAAAATATATATATATATAAAATTAAATGAACAAACTTTATTCAATGATGCTCCGACGTGGCAATGGCACGGCGCGGTGCCGTTCGACAGAGAAAATTTGGTTGCTCAATTGCTGTAATGGCTTGGACCTCCTAAAGTTCCGGGACCTGGGACGTCGTCTGTGGCTACGTGGTGACGCCTGTCTGGCTCCTAAGAATGGCCCTTGGATTCATTCCTTGCGCGTTATAGAACGTTCGAGGGATCCAGGTCTCCAGTGGTGTTGAGGCTTCGGAGGTCCGGTAGCAAGAGAGCGAGTTCTCTCTCGTCGATCGGTTCCAAACCCCGACCTATCGCTCTTCGTTGTCAATACCCCCTTCTCCCGGTGATGTAGGATCTAATTTGCCTACTTGGCCCCTTCCAAACATACGGCCTCTTCGCCAATACTAGCGTGGCACTTCGTACCGTTACAATTTAACATTCGAACAAATAAAAAGCCTGCCTTTTAAAAATTATAATTATTTTTCACCATAATGCCAAACCAACCGATCGTTTAATTATTCTCTATATTTGACTAAAACAAGAAAAAACCCAAATAAATAACAATCGCATCAAGCTTCTCAGATGCAATCGCAGCGGGATCGGGGGAAAATAATATTTACCCTCGGCGAGCAAATGAAGAGTTCTCGGGAATTACAATTTTTAATAATCGCCCCCAGACAAAGCAAACAGGAGAGGGAGAGAGAGAGAGAGGGGGAGAGAGCTTGCAGCCCTCGACGGCGCAAAGAGCAAATGAACCGGCCAATAACCACCCGGGCAGGTTTCGAAGGAGACCTTCCGAGCGAGGGGGGAGCCGCGGCCGGTTCTAATGCCATCGATTTTAGTGCTTAGCATAATCAGGAGCGCCGCCGCCAGATAACAACGGCCAGCCGCAGAGCCTGGAAATGGAAGTGCGTTCGATTGGCAAAGGGTCGAGGAAGCCCGGCCCCTAACGGAGTTATCGTCAATGTACAGATACCGTAATAAGCGACGAAATAATGATAACCGAGGATGGCCGTAATAATCGTTCGCTTTACGTTTCTGTATTATTCCGGGGTAGCCACGTGAAGCTGGAATGAATCTACGAAATGTTGCCGGCCGGGAATTAGAGGGGGGGCTTCTACGGATTCGAGCAAGGATTTTGCCTCTGCTTGCTCGAATGTGCTGTAATATTTTTAATTTCGGGAAAGGTGTGTTGGGGGAAATTTCTTCGAAATGCGTGGGGTAATATTGATTTAAAAATAACGCATTTGCAAGCTGCAATAAACCGATATTAATTTATTTATTATCCAATTTATTCGGGTTAAAAAACGGCTTCCGCGAAAAATTATTAATTATATGAAGTTAAATAAAAATATGACAAAGTACATTATTACAATAAAAGTAAAATAATTTAATAACGCCGTTAAATTTGCCCGAAAATGCATAGTTTAAAAATGAAGCAGCCAAAATTCTGTGCGTTATATTGCAACAAAAACACTGGAATTACGAGCCCTCATCCGGCTGAAATTAGTCATCATAGACCAACCCAAATTTTGCATACTATTCATTTGGCCCTCGTTAAAGCAAAGCGAATTCGTTACTCGCGGACTTCAGCCGGCAATTTCTCGCAAACCCACAGCTCGAAACCATAATCATCCACTCGTACTTATCGCTCTCTTTCTTCATCTCCGGCAATCCTTAAAACCGCGGGCGCAACCTCCTCTCTCTCTCTCTCTCTCCCCTTTTACAAGCATCGAAAAATCATCGATCCCGCGCGCGTGTTTTACTCCCCTGCAAAAAGGAGCCCGCATAAACCGGCGTAATGAAGCGGGAGCACTTTATGATTAACGCACGGCGGGGAGCATATTAGTCCGAGAGAGAGAGAGAGAGAGCGATGCAGGGCTCGTTAGTCGTCGGCGATGATCAGATGCATTCTGGGACGCGGGGCAGCGAGAGCGCGTCGCCGCCTCGAGCCACTGTCAAATCAAACGAGTGGCTGCTGCTCCGAAAATGCAGCGGCCTCCTTTGAATATTTATCAGGCCGGTTAATGAGGAGCCGCAGATTAAAGTGCCATATTTTTCGCTCCTAATATAATCCGAGGATGGAAAAGCGCTTTGTCGGGGGAGAGCGACGAATTATTAACTAGATTTTTTTATTAACTTTATGGGGTCGGCCTCTCTCTTGCAAAATGGAAAAATAAAGTTCGTTTCAATGAACCGCAAAACGTTTTACGCCCGGCGCTACGGTCGAACGATGACTATCATTGTCATCAACAGGTGTCAGTCATCCAATACAGGCTGTGTGCGCGCTTTTTTATACCACTATAAAAGTACAATATTCGCGCCGCCGACAGGAAAAGACAAATAAATAATTTCCTAATCGGCGAAAGCTTTTTTTTTTTTTTGTTTAAATCTTTTAACAATTAAATAATCACTTTCTCATTGTTTTATTTCGAACTCTATGGAATGGGCAAATTTCATCCTTTGCTCGCTCTCTTTTACAAATACCAGCGAATACATGACTTTTTTCGCTAAATAGTTTCTTTAACCATACTTTACTCGGAAAAGAGCCTGCCGATAAAAAAACTATTCGAGTTCGAAAGTTTTTCTTTCCACTTTTGGATAGTCCATCAAAGCTAAGCCAGAAAACTGTTCGCCGAAATTCCTGCCGATACTCGTACAAAAACCCCTTATACTCCGTGAAATCTATTACAATAAGCTTCACCTTGAATCAGCAATCATCCGGCGTTGCAAAAACGTCGGCCGACGGCGGAAATACGCGCGCATCTCCGCCGCGCTGCAAAACACTTACAAAATGGAGCAACATCGCAGCGGCAACAGCAGCGCGGCTCCACGCAAGAGTAACCTTAACGTTAATGTCGATCGACAGGAGCGAACGAGCTCGAGCGAGCGAGATGGAGGACTTCGGGGGCCGCGCATTTGTCCGAAAAAATATTTTCCGCGCCCAGCCGCCCCCTTTTTTTCGGGCGGCGGCGGCGGCGGCGGCTTCGGCGGCCCGAGTCGATTCATCGCTCGGGCGCGCCGCGTTTGTAGTTGTTCGCGGCAAAACGGTGAATTTCGCGAAAAAAGTGCGCGCTGGTTCGCTCCGGGGAAAAAAAAGAGCGCGAGCCCCGGCACTCGGTCCGGGGGGTGGGGGGAGGGGGAGCAGTAGGCCGCGGCTTCCGGGGTGGGTGGGAGAGAGAGAGAGAGAGAGGACGAGGGAGCGGCAAGCGCACCCAGAGATGAAAAAATACAGCGGGGTGAGGCGCTACGATGCCGAAATTCAATTTATAATATGACAGCAGCTATTCGATTTTAAAGTCCATTTTTCATTCTCTCTACGAGGCCTCCGCCAATGCACACGCCCGAAATACACGCGCGCACGCCCAAGCAAGTAAACGTCGATGCAGCGCTGCCGCCGACGCAGCCGCCGCCGCCGCCGCCGCCGCCGCTGCGGCTGCACCGCTGCCTGCACTTATACAAGTGACGAATGACGATATGCGCTTTGCCTCTCTCTTTTGCCTTCGTTCGTTCGTTCGCTCGCTCGCTCGGTCCGTTCGCTCGTTCCGCCGGACTTTGCACTGTACAACGCGGAGCGACAACTGCGTCGTCAACGCCGCCGTCGCCGCCGCCGCGCAGCGCCAAAGTCCGCGAGTTTTCATTCATATATGTAATCGACAGTCGGACTATGGGCGAATCTAATTTCTTGGGGGACAATTGCCGATGAAATTCGACGGAATTGGAATGAAAGTTTGCATTAACTTTTCCGAGCTCTTACTTAATGCAATATGTTTTTAATCTTCCCCGTTTTTTTTTTTTTTTTTTTCGGCAAAGGGGGTTTACAAAACACGCGACGCGCGCTCGAGAGAGAGAGAGAGGCTTTTTTTCCTCTGATTAACGGAATTTCCTCGCGTCGATATTGCAATTTTCGGATTCTGTGACGCTTGCGAAATGTGTAATGGAAGCTGCGAGGCGGTAAGAGTTTTTTTAAATTTTATACCCGAAAATGTTATTCTGCAATAATAGGATGTTGCCGAAAGAGTGTATGGGTTTTAGTATAAGTTGAGTATCTGATTCAAATGTATACAAGCGTTTTTCATTTTAAAACATTGATGCCGAAATGAAAAATTTACGGAGAGAAATAAATTTTATTTAAGTACAATAAATAAATATTTATTGTTTCAGTCTAATCCCAGCGTCTATTATTCAAATACTTGTGTTTTCGATAAATACAAATCCATTTTCCTTAGTGAATTCGGCTTTTATATATACTCAAAAATTTACGTCAAAATTCGCGTCAAAAATAAATAAAATACCAAATCATTACACATAATCCACAAAGGTTTCGCAGAGCACAAAGACCCCTAAAGAGATTAAATGATCAAATGGGCATCGGGAAATACTCATTTCGTAATAACAAGCGGTGCAAAACGAGCTGATCCGATAATGCGCGCTTTTTTTTTCGTCCACCGTTGCCGCCGGGGCCCCTTCGGCGGTTATACTACTTTTTGGTGCCCTCGACTCGGGTCCCGCCATAAGAAAGCCTCTCCTCCCGTTCGAAAGTTAAGCTCTCCCTTCCCAGGCTTGCAATTTGCATAAGCGCAGCGGCGAATCCCCGACGGACGGCGCGGCGTGGCGTATACAGGCCGCCGTTGCCGCCGCCGCCGCCGCCGTTGCGAAATGACAGGCGAAAGCAGGCAGTAGGAATTATTATTAGAGGCCGCACTTAAAATCAAGATCTCTTTCAAGCGATGAATAGCCAATGATTAAGAACGCGGAAAATTAGTTGCCGAGAGAGAGAGAGGGAGGGAGGGAGGTAGAGAGGCCGTAATGGAGACGGATGTACAGGCCGTAGCTGTATCTGCGTCACCAGACCGGGGGGAGGGCAAGAAGTTTAATTACCAGCCCTGGAGGAGAGATCTCGCAGTGTCTCGGCGCGGCCTCTCGGCCAAATGAAAAGAAAGAGGGAAACGCTTCAAAGCCCTTTCTTCGGACTTAGCACCTTCATCGAGAGCGGGCGGGGGCAAGGCTTATTTATTACGATAATTGGCTACGGCTTTCAGCATTTTTTTTTCTTTTTTTTTTTTCGAGCTTCTCATCAGGGGCCGAGCCTCGTTAGCTCATTGATTTCCGAAGCGGCCGCGCGGAGTTTATAATTTCAGATTGTAACTTTATCCTTTAAAAACGGGCCGCGCGCCTTCTTTGAAATGATTTTCGCGCTGCTTTCGCGAGAGAGAGAGAGAATTAATGAGGGGAGGGGAAATGATGAAACGGCCATAAGCCGCGAGGGAGCGCCTCGAAAATTTCGTTTCGAGTTTCTTAAACTTGCAACACCCGAGAGAGAGAGAGAGAGAGAGAGAGAGAGAGAGAGAGAGAGAGAGAGAGAGAGAGAGAGAGAGCCTAATTCGAGCCGATAATGCACAATGCTACTTAATGGAAAGCATTCATTAATTTCTCCGCGCGCATTTTCTCGTAAACCTCATTTCCTAATGGTACGTTTCAATTTCTTGCAACAATTAACGGCGGAATGCATAAGCGCGTGAAAATTTTACATCGTGCAATTACAATGTGTTCCAGTTGCCCCGAAAGAAAAACGTTAAAAGGAAATGCCGTTTTTCTTATAATATAATATGCATCCCGTAAAAAGGCTCATGCATAGCACGAAACTGCATGTCTGATTTATAGCGATAACAAAAGTCTTTGCACCATTCCGAGGCCGGACCCAAGTCGGTGTATTGCCTGGAATAGTTAATATTTCGTTCGATTTCGCGGCTATTCGATTTCCATCTTTGCTCTCTCTCTCGCGTTTTAAACCTTTGGAAACCGCGTAGCCGCGAGGCGGCTAATTTAATTGTCCGCGGAAACGTAGAAATTTACGCCGAGCCAAAAAAGACGAAATCTAAGTGGAAGTAATTATTTTGAAGCCCCGACCGCTGGAAATACAACTCTAATTAACTTTTAAATATGACTGTAAAAGCTCCTAAGAAGATTTCAGCATTTTTTTTCTTTCCCCCAAAGGTGTTTTACATATTTTCTATTAGCATTTCAGTTTTACTCTCTTGCCAGGCTATACGTTTTTGTCCCTTTTCTTTCGGAAAAACTAGCCGAGTCGGAGTGCGTCGAACGAGAACTTGCTCTTTACTTTTCCGAAATCATAAAATTTTAAGGACTAAACAATCTTTTACAGCTATCTGCATAAATTTTCAACGTCCAACGATGACTGCGGTTATTGAATACCGCAACAAACCGCGGTACCTTTCAAGCCGCCAAATTTCATTAATTCAAATACCCCTTTTTTCCCAAGTCGAAAAGCGGCATTACCAAGGAATGAAGTGATTAACCCAATGCTAAAACGGCCCTCCGACAAAATCTCAGAATCCGTTAAAAAAAAAAAAAGCCCCGTCGAGACCGGCCGCCTTTTGACAGCTATACTCGCCTAACAAGCCCCGGCCAATCGAATTATGTAGGAATGCGCGCGTTTCAATTTGGCATTCCGAAAAAATGAAGCCATTTAGAATATAGCTCGAAAAAGCGGGGCGGCGAGTCGCGCGAACCCGAGAAACTGCGGAATCCAAAGCAGCTCGGAACGCGGCGGCGGCGGCGGCGGCGGCCGTCGGCAGGCGACGCGGCGCGCGGCGCAAATTGCCACGTGCGGCCCGTAAAAAGCCCGGGCTCATTTCTCGCGCTTATTATGCTCGCGTTTCTCGCGGTTAATGCCCCAACGGTATATATACATACATCGTAGGTGCGCTCGCGCTTTGCGCTACGCTCGGTTTCGGAAAAATGATCGGCGCAACCTTTACTTTCGGTTTCGCGGCGAATGTATGTGCGCGTTCGAAGTGTTCCCTTTAAAAGTGAGTCTGGCGCCGGGGGTTGCCCGAGTGCGTGCCGCGCGCGAGTGTGCGCGAGTACGCGAGAGAGTGTGTGTGTGGGTGTGCGCGCGTACTGATTGACCGAGCGTGATCCGATGAATGACTGGGGGTGGGCGGGCCGGTCATTCACTGAACCGTGCGATATTTTGGTCGAAATTCCGCGATGACTTTGATTTACTTTTTATTGAAGTTCAAGCGGCACGCGCGCGTTTCCCCAAAGTGCCCGCGCGCGGCTCGCTCTCTCTCTCGCGCGCGCCGCGCGCGTAGCGAAAATTCATTAATAAACAAATGAATCGAATTGGCTTCATTGCCGGTCGCATGACTTTAACTGCACCGCGTATGAGTGCGATCATCGAGTCATCGGTTTAATTGCTGTTTATGCGGATGCTTTTCGCGAAAGGTTTTTTTTCTTTTTTTGTTTTGAGGATTTTTCTTTTTCTTTCTTAGGAGAGAGGATTGGACTGTCGGGAAAATTGAACCTTATACGTAAAGGCAATTTATTACGATCGTTTTGTCGTTTTAAATAATTTTTGATTGGTCGTAAAATTATGATTTCAGGAAAGTTAATAGTTGTGAATTATTAACAATAATCGGGGAGTGTTTGCTTAATACAGTAATTGATTTAAGCGCTTTTACATTTCCGCGCTGCGTAATTGGCAGTAAAAATCCACCGCCGTAAGGTGTATCGCAAGAGATAGCGAAAGAACTTTTCGCTCGTTCGAGTAGAAAACTGAGCCGTGGTCGTTATAAGTTTGCTCCGGAAATATTCTAATGCTATTTTTAAACAGAAATCGAATCTTCCGCCTCAAAAAAAAAGCGAACGGGAATATAAAAAAAAAAAAACATTTAATTCCAAAACTATAAATAAATAGATTTAAATGGAGTCCTTTAGTTTACTTGATCTACAGAGGAACATTCAATTTAAATATAGATGAAATAAACTTGTTTCCAACTAAATGTAAAAGTTAACTATCAAATGTAAATCAACTTACTTCGGCATTTATTTTTCCATTTACTTTGGATCCAATTAAAAAGAGCTCTGTTTGGAAATTTCGGAAATGTCCCCGTGTCCAACGAGAGAGAGCGGATCCGCCCTCTCCGCGAGACGCGAGAAAAAGACGCTTATTAAATGGAAAAAAGTCCGGGCCCGGCTCCCGACAAAGCTCTTTCATGCAAGTCGCCTATACACGCGAAATAAGAATATATCAGAATCGCCGGAGGAGCCGCGGGGGGATATATAGAGGCGGTTATTATGTGCGGGTGATTTCCGAGTCGAGTGGCCCGGGCTCGGGACTCCTCCGAAGCTGGACGCCGAAGATCATTATGAACCGGAGCCGAGGTTTCCATGGTTACGCTCTCTCTCTCTCTCTCTCTCTCTCGGCCGAGCACGAGATACCAAAAGCAGAGCCGCTCGGAATGGTCAGCCAAGTATCACATTTGACTTTACAACCGATTCTATTTCGCCGATTGTTATGCTTATGCCACCCGATCTTCCTCCCTCGGGACCGCCCGCAAAGCCATTCTTAGCAGCTTTTGCTCCTCGTCCTTCCTCTCTTTCTCGCTCGGGCTTCTTCCTTTTTTGCTTTTCTTCCGCGAAGGGGAACGTAGGCGGCATGAGCTGCTTTTCTCTCCGAGGGATCGACGAGCTTTAAAGCACCGCTGCAGTTTATGTCCCCGACGATACTTAGGGTACTTTGCGAATTTTCCGGACGACCTTATTATTATTGTAATGCGTGTGGGCTTCTTGATTCTTCTCGGCGGACGACGGTGGAGGGCGATGCTGAAAATTTTAAAGGATATTGCTCCTCGTTGAAAAGGTATTTTTGATTCAATGAGACAAACTCGCTTCTAGAGTTCTATAACCGATAATATCTTTTTAGAACGATGTAGATTTTATTAATTTTGCCTAAAGATACCAATTTTATGCAAATTAAATATTGGCAAACTCGAATCCCGGGGCAAAGAATACTCGAGTGCTTTTTAAATAGAATTTTAGACAGCAACTAAGAAATTGATATTTAAAACTTGCAGGAGTATCGAATTATAAATTTGATTTTAACGTATAAGTGTCTGTTATAAATTGCTAATTAAAAGCTTGAGCGCGTCGAGTTAACGTTAAACTTTTCTTTGTTATCATCAAATAAAATTAAAAAGTTAATTTATATATTTTCATTTACATAACATTAAATTCATTGTTTACGCTCTCCACGTACAAAGTGTGTACTTAACGCGGGGGGGGGGGGCGGTAATTCGAAAAAAGGCTGCGTTAATTCGAAATATCGAAATGTTTACAACGCATTAAATAAGTATCCCCCGGGGGGGAATTACGGGATAATTAAGAAAGAAAAGTTGAAGTGCATAAAACGATTTGGCGGTACACTATTGAATCCGCAATTAAAAAGAGGCGAAAGAGAGAGAGAGAGAGAGCTTGGGGAGCTACGAGAGAGCAGAAAGGAGCAAAGAAGCAAAGCGCGCGAGAGTGTGGGAGTGAGAAAAAGAGAGAAAGAGATTCGGTTAATAAAGCTTGCGCCTTAGCACATAATGCCCGGAATACCTGAAAACGGTATACGCTTTTCAGCGAGGTGCGCGCTGGTCTTTTTCTTTTACTGACGGCCCACTTAACTGGATCGTTATTCCACAGGTGTTTGGCATTTCCGTAAGCGATAAAAGCGACCCCTGCCCGCCGCCGACTTCCTATCCTTTTTCTCTGCTCCCCCCCGATCACTTACAGCCCACGGAGAGGAAGAGAGAGAGAGAGAGAGAGAGAGAGAAAGAGAGAGCGAAAGCGAGAGAAAAAGAGGCGAGGGCGAACGCGCGGAGAAAAGGAGAGACGAGAGAAGAGAAAACGCGTCCCGGCTGCTCTGCTCTGCTGCTGTTTTCTCTTTTTACGATTAAATCGTTCGGCGACTGCAAACGCTCGTGAGGAAAACGCTCGCTCGCTCGGCTCGCTTCCCCCCCCCTCCCACTCCCTCCTCTCGAGCGTGCAACGATGCAGTTTGCGGAATGTAAACACCAAAGTTTTCTGCCTTGATTTTCTCTTCGAATTTTCCGCCGGCGACGAACGAAAATGGGAGCAGCGCGCGAAATGAAATCTGAATATTCGATTGGAGCGTCGGGAACTGTAATCAAAATCTCCGGTAAATAATAATAAAAAAAAATTCTGTGTATGCTTTATTCCGACCGGTTTTCGCCGTCGTTTTTATGAATATAGTTTAATTAGTTTGGAGGTGGCGCCTACCGCCCCCCCCCACCACCCTCCGCCTACCCCCACTCCCACCCCCCCTCTCGCACTCGATTCTTTTCCCCGGGAAAAAAAATGTTCTCTCGATAGAATTTGTGATTGATTTTTTCCGACAACTCGCCGTATAATATTTTGAGCGGAAAAAAAATTTCATAAACATTTGCGCTCGCTCGAAAGCCCGTATTTAGCGTCGGCCGGTGTATTATTATTTATAAAACTCAAAGAAAAATCGCGCCGAGCTAACTTAATTTCGAGCGCTGAATTATTGAACGGCAAATCTTTAATACATTTTAGCAGTCAATAGCAGAGAAAATAAGAATTAAAATATTAATCGTAGAGGGAGAGAGAGCATTGATTTTCCCTTGAATTCCCTGATAAAAGATGCATTAAGTAAGTCTCTATCAGCTTTGGCTGGGATTTTATTTAAATCGCGCGACGGGCTAAAAATATTTCAGTCCCTCATATTCTATTTAGCTCCCTGCTAAGGACTAAACATTTTTCCGACATTACCATGAATAAACGATGAACAGCTGATACGACACGAAAAAAAAATTAAACGCGCGCTCACTCTCATTAAATGACTGGGGGAGAAAAAAAGCGCGAGCTTTAAATAAAAGCGTTCACCGATAAATCGGAAAAACTTTTCGAAAGGCCAGTCATTGAGCGAAAGTCCGCTCGATGAAACATCATTTTTGACCTTCACTCGCGGCTTGATGACGCTTCGTAGTGCTCTCTCCCTCTCTCTCTCTCGGCGAGTCAATAAAATCCCGGGCGCCGCAGTACGTGAAATAATAAACAAAAATTTATCACTGCAGTCCGATCATCGCGGCGAAATTTCATTATTTTCAATTTTCATGGGCACACGGCGCGTTCCCCCTTAAAATCCTTCGTCAAATATTTGATCAGCGATATCGCGCTTTATACCTCCCCTCTCTCTCTCTCTCTTTCCGCCGTCATCAAAAAGTGAAATACCGCGGCCGGTCGATGATAATGGTATAACGGCGAGCTCTGTGCGGCGTGCATGCAGGTGTGCGCGCTGCTCCACATATCGGGCCGCGAACGAGTCATCGAATCGTCGCCTCGATGACACAGAGCGGCGCGCGAGAGAGAAAGTAGCCGCGCGCTCGCGCGTCCGGGTCGCCGTCTGAAAAAGAGTCACGCCCGAACCAATCTGACTGGGGCTGTCTATAGGAGCTTTGTGCGAGAGGCAGAGCGGCGGGAGGGGGCCGGGGGGGTGGGGGCGGTGGAGGCCGAAAGGCCGCTCGTACATACAGATACACGAGCTGCCGGTGCAGGGGCATCGGACGGCGGCGGCGGCGGCGGCGGCGGCGGCAGGGGTCTAACAAATCGATAAAAACGCATCCCAGGCCAGGCGCCAGCCAGAAAAAGAGTCGAGAGGAGGGAGGATATCGCGGCGAGAGGAAAAAATGCAGGCGAGCGAGCGAGACCGAGCGAGGGGTTAATGCGCCGATCATGTCATATCGGGACGCGCGTGAGTTAAACGAATACATATCGGGCTTTCTGTACTCCCTCTCTCTCTCTCTCTCTCTCTCCTCTGACCGGTCGCGCGTGCCAACTCCCCCCGCAGTTTCATCTCCAGAGATATCTGTCTGCCGGGCGACTGTGTGCTTGTATCATCATTTCGTCATTTTCGACCAGGTGTAGATTACTCGATTTTTATTATTGAAGCCTGTATAGAAAAAGTTATACCGTTACAGCGGGGGCGGACACATTTTTTTTCAGCCCCGCGTCGACCCCCCGTCCAACCCCCCCCCCCTCACCCGCTCTCTGCTCTCTGTCTCTCGAAAATACTTGAAAATTTTAGTTTTTTTTTCGTGTTTTGATATACGATCGGAGCCGTCGTTCGCGCGCAAGGAAAAACCTTCGCGTTACGTTGTATCGGATTTTTCGTTTACCGACGATTTTTCCAACTGAAAATAAGGCGGTGCTAATTGACGAATGATGGCTGGGAGCCGCTGCCCCGGTATGCGGAGGGGAACGTTTCATCGGGTCGGGCGAATTTTTCAGAGACAAGGATCGACCATTCTCCGAAAATCGTTTGCGGAACGATTTTTCCGAGGGAATTTTTTTTCCCGAACGGAAAAGTGAATACGGTAACCGTAGTCCGCTCTGCTTAGAGATAGAGGGAAATAAAATACTATTCGATGAATATCGTGTAGTGAACAAGACAGAAGTTTATTTAGAAATGTCGGAAATTGCACGGCGACCTGAAAAACATTTTTATTACATTCTCTTTAGCGCATCGCGTTAAAAAAAATCAATTCGAGCAAGACGCGCACGCTTTGAAAAACGTTTAACATTTCTTTTGCATCAATAATTATGGATAGCTTCGATTTCCTCGTAATTGCAAATTGATTTTCACTTAACCAAGGAGATTTTAATTTTTGAATCAAAAGCGCACCTCGATTCCACAGCCGGCAAAGCTGCTCGATCGTTCGCGCGGGGAGCAAAAGTTTGTCGGGTATAAAAGAAAAAAAGAATAAAGAAAGAGCGGAATCAAACATTCGAAACGGCAGCTCGAAACGTGTGAATCGTCGCCCCTTAACTCAACGGCGGCGGCGGCGGCATCGTTTCATCCAGTCATCTTCGTCCTCTTCCGTTCTCCTCACCCCCGTTGGCGCCGAGTGAATTGCGGACTGCCACCTGTTTCCTCGGCGGAATCCGGCAACGCGCGCGCCTCGATAAGAGCAAGCGAGCGAGCGGGGCGCCGGTTAAGGGAAAGAAAAAAAGCCGTATCCCATCCCCCCCGGCCGCCTCCTCCCTCCCTCGGCGCTCGGCACGCTTAAAGGAAGTGGCGGCCGCGCGGCGGCTTCTCCGCTCTTTCGCTCTCATCCTCGATTTCTCGCGCTATTACAGATTTCTCTTTATCCATCTGCGGGCTCGGCGCGCCCCCGTTCTTTATTTCGCCCTCCCCTAGAGCTTCCACGGGCTTTCCGATGTAATGATATTTCCATCCAATTCAGTCGCTACCTGCGTTGCGATAGCAGCGGCGGGAGGACCGCTGGTGGGGGGGAGGCACACCGGGGGAGGGAGGGGGGCCAGCGGCTGACCGGCGATGCAGCGCGCGTGCACTTCTCTCTCTCACTCTCTCTTTATCTATCCCTCTCGGGCCGCGTTTTTTTTCCTCTACATCGTTCCTTCGCGCCGCTTTTTTCCTCTCTCTTTTACTCGTGCTTTCGGGCCGGAGCGAGACGGACGAACTCTCGCTCGCTCGGCGGCTGTGCAGGCGTACCTGCACTCGGGCGATTCCCCCCCACCGGCTCGCGGGGAGGGGGAGAGAGGGAGGCAGCGGTGCGCGGATGGGTGGCACGTCGCTCACTACGTCATCTGTCCCCTCGACCAATCGACGTGCGGCGCGCATTTTTTCCCCGCATCAGAACGAAAAAAAGGGAGGACAAAAAAGTGCGCGAGCGGCATTACCCCTGTTGCCGCGGACCAATCGCCATACGTAAAGAGGCATTTTTTATGGGCGCCGCCGCCGCCGACGCCGCCGCCGCCGCCGCCGCCGCCGCTGCAGCCTGGCCTCCCGTTCTCTTTAACCCGCTCTCTTTCTCCCTTTCGTCCATATATCTCGGCCGCTTCTCTCTCTCTCTCTCGCTCGCTCGCTCGCTCTGCCGCTCGGTTTGTGTGATAAAAATTGACCTAAGTTTTTTTTTTTCCACGCGCTCTGTACGCGCCCGGCTATAACTGCCTAACATTAAAAAAGATGGGCTGTGTACGCGGCCGCTCTCGTCCCGCGCGATGCATAGCCGGGGCAGAGCTCTGCGGAAAAGGGGGGTGGCGCCGCCGGGGGTCGCGCGGGCATAACTGCTGTTAGAGTGAAACCCTTTCTGCACTCCCTCTCTCTCTCTTCCTCTATCGAGCCCTTGCCGCCGCTGCCCGCTGGCCCTTCGTTTTTCCCATTTCTACTGCAGCCCTCCCTCCGTCCAGGTGGAAGGGGGGCGCGAGAGGCCTCTTGTCCGGATGCGATAGTCATCGGATAGGGCTGCGTGACATCGCACCGATGACGACTGACATCGAGGCCTGATCGAGTGTTGATGCTAGCTTGGGTCTTCGAGTAGTGTTGTCGGGCCGCCAAGCGTGGGCAGCAGCTTTATTTTTCTCTCTCTCTCTCTCATTGCTGTGGGAAATATTTGGCGACGAGAGCGCGAGAGGACAATGCGCGCATTGGGATTTATCGCGCGGCTCGAGGACTTACATAATTGCCGCTAACGTCTTTCAAACTGTCCGTCAAACTTTTAAATCATTATTTTTATTGGCGGGGGTTTTTTGCGCGCGAAGAGCGCGATTTGTGCCGGGCGCGAGTGCCTGCTTTTTGTATATGTTGTTCGCGGCGGTCGGGAAATTAATTTTCGAAAATTAACGGGAGGTAAAAATGTGAAAATTTCGGATCGCGACTGATAATATGCAAATTATCAAGTACTTTATGCAAAATTTCGAAAATCGAATAAAGTCAAGGAATGTTCTAGTAAAATGAACCTATGCATTTAAATTTCGAATATTTTTGTAATTTACTTTTAAATTCTTTCATAATCTTTTCTAATGCATTATAAAATGTATTATTTTTCGGAACGAAAAGTTTATTTTTGAATTCAGATAGCGAATTCTTTAGTAAAGAAATTCATCCATTGATTAAGCCAGATTTAATTTTTCAATAATCGAATTATTGATCAATAGCTTTAATTTAACAAATATTGATGTAATTAAATTGAAAAAATTGTTGCTTCTCAAAAAATCCATTGAGAAAAAAAGGTTATTTTATTTAAATAATTCAACATTTTTTACCTTTGCTTTATAAACATAAAAATGATTAAAAGTAATTGAAAACATGATTAAAAAGCAAGTTAATCGGAATCAGATTATCGAATCGAATGTCTGAGCAGATCCCGCCGTTTCTACTTATTGAGTTAATGGTAAAAATCGAATCACATCTTACGAACTTCGACATAATTTCCCAAGCAATAAAGACACGTTCCCTCTCTCGCATCGCATGAATTATCAACAAACAGCTCCGCGGAAAACCAATTAATCAGCTCCGCAAGTCAAGCCACCGAGTCGAAATCGCATTATAAAATCTTCCTCTACCCCCATTTTATATTAGAAAAGCTCGCGCTCGCAATCCAATAACGTATATGCGTCCTCCTCCCATTATCGCGTAAAATAAAAATGAAAATCGCGCGGGCCATTATTAAAACCCGCGGCGACTTCATCCCAGACTGGATACATAAATTACTCGGGCGGCGAGAGCGCGCGATACCGTAGGCGCGTAAATAAAAATGCATTCATTAAGACATGTTTGTGCTCTCGCGCACGTGTCTGGTCCGCGGGGCGATGTGTGTACGCGCCGGGGGTTGCGAGAGATGAAGGGGGTGACGATGACGACCCTCGCCGCTCCCCTCGATCTTCCGCCAGTCTCTCTCTCTCTCTCTCTCTCTCCTTCTGCGTCCGATAAGCGGGGGCCCAAAATAATGCGCATAAAATGTAGCGTGTTTATCACGCTGCAGTCCGTGGAGACTCGCGACTACTTTTCGCTCTTAGCCGCGTGAAGGAGTGCCTGCGTGTGTGTACGTATACTTGGCTGGTGTCCGTCCATTATGCTTTGTCCAGTTGGGGTGAGGACTCGTTGATAAGCTTTTCGGGCGCTGATTTCGCGGCTAGTGATTTTGGGAGATGGATTGCTGGGCATGTTTGCTATTAGGACAAATATTTTAGAGGGGTTATATATCCTCTCGTATATTTTAAGATTTTCATGTATGCTGGTTTTAGTGTGATAGATGAAATAATTAAGTTTTTAAAGAATAATAGCTCGTTTACTCAAATCAGATTTCTTTTTCACTTCTTTGAGATCTGAAACGTAGCGAGAGTTCAAAACGAAAGTCCAATGAATAAATATTCTGTGTTTGAAAAGCAAAACGTAAAAATTTCTATATTTTATAGATTTGAATTTCGGGGAATACAAACAAATCTCTGTTAGCATACCAGATTGTATATTTTTCAATTTTTTAAAGTCAAAGAAATGGGCCGCGAACTGCCGAACAATAAGAAAAGTGCCGAAAATCAACAATAGAAACCAATCGTATATTTATTAAAAAAAAATCCACCGTAAAAAACAGCGAAAAAAAGGAAAAATCAACAAGCTAATAAACTACCCGATGACGATCATCGACCTTCGCGCGGCAATTAAACCCAGCCGCAAGGAATGCCAGAGCCCGTCGAAAGCGAGAGCATCGGCCTGCGGGAAAAATCATTGCAAATAAAAAAGAGAGACGGAACGCGAGCGGGAAAATACTCTCTCTCTCTCCATCGCGCTCGCGTCAAATCGGATTACTCGTCATTGGAACAGTGTCATTGGCGAAATGAAAGCGTTCCGCTCACTTTCAACGAAGTAACTCATGACTATCAGCGGCAGCGGCGGCGGCGGCGGCGGTCGGCGTGCACAAACAACGCGCTCTCTCGCGCGAGTCGTTCAAAATATTTAGTTGGTCAGCCACATGCTGCCCGGCCTCTCTGCAGCCCAGAGCGAGAGAGAGAGAGAGAGGGAGAGAGAGAGAAAGAGCGAGAGGGAGCTGCACAGCGGGCCGCCGCGTGCAAAACAGTCATCAAATCAATGGTAACGCCACTCGTAAATTCGTTCGCGTACGGAGATTACGTTTTCACCCATAACCCTAAAACCCAGTAACGCTCGCTCGCACACACGCACTGGAATAGCTCTATTTACCGCGCGTATATTTACATGCCCGCGGACCAATATCATCATCATCCGACTGACTCTTTCCCTCTCGCTCGTTTATATGCGGGCGCGCGGAAATCCGTCAACGCATCTGCCAGCCTCTCTCTCTCTCTCCCTCTCTCGCCGTAATGGCTCGCAAATTGCCAATAAAATTATGGAATCGCGGCGAAGGAAATTGCGCCGCTCCTATCTTTCAATTTCGAGCCCCGAGGAGAGATGATCGAGCCACCCTCGACCTTCAATCTCCTCGTCTTTATCTGCGGCGCCGCGCTCTCTCTCTCTCTCTCTCTCTCTCTCTATCTCGAGGGTCGAGGGCGAGACGTCACGCGTAACACACCGCACCGAGAGCGCACGCGACTGACTAAACGTTCGCGCGTGCAAGGGATTGTTTTTTTTTTTTTTTTTTTTTTAAATCGCCGATGATTCCGAGCGCAGCCGCCGTACGCCGGCGAGCGTCGATGTGGCTAATTTGTATGTGTTGCGCATCATCGTTTTTAATGCCCCTCGCGATGATTTACGCGCGGGGAGTGTTAACGCGCGTGACGATTTTGTTTTTATGGGAAGTAGGAGCTGAAAAGCGTGTTTTTGCCGATTGAGCCGCCGCGCGTTTATTCGACTGTCGAATGCTCGATGATTTCTCTCTCTCGGCTTGTGTTTTGACTAAATTATAAACAGCGACCGAGGTTTAATGATTTGAGGCACTTTTATCGACACGGACGATTTTAAAATTGTAAAACGCTTGCTCCGATAAACTTTTATTCAATTCTGTTGTTGTACAATTTATCTGCTGTCGACTTATTAACGGTTTCAGGTCTATTAAAATAAATAATAAAATATAAGCAGGCAGCGCGATTAAAATTTTAAATGATTTTACAATGCGTGCTTAACCATTTCTAGCCCTTTTCACATAAGATTTTACTTTTTGTTTAAGAATAAAGGGATTCTTACGAAGTCAACGACGCGAAAAGTCGATCGTCATTACAATAAAAACTTTATAATGATGTAATATAAAAGCCGGCGCTTTTGTCAAGTAGAAGTATAACTGCAAACAATACCTTTGATTCTGCACCGATCCCTCGCGTGATTCATAAAGCAAACACTTTGCTTTTAAAGTTCGATTTAGCATTTCGCGAGCATCGCCGCTTATAAAAGCCAAAGAGAAGTTGGGCAATCGCATATGGCACTGTATATTCGGATCGCCTTTGTTTAGTCTCTCTCGAGTTTATTCAAAAATAGCTCTCTCTCTCTCTCTTTCTCCGTCTGCGTTGTCGAGGATGAGAAGAGCGAGAGAGAGGGAGAGAGAGAAAGAACACCCTTGGCGAAGGCGCGCACAAGCGGCCAAGTCGCTCGGTCCACCCTTCGTAATTCTATCAGAAGCCAATCACGTCTGAGGGAGGAAAGGAGTGCGTCTGTCTATGCGAAAAATCGCCCAGACGGAAAATGGTACTCCGATAAAATCCCGGCGCTCCTCGGACGGTAATGCAATTTTAAAATAAAGGGCTCTCGCTAAAAATATATAAATTTATTTGAATCGAACGAGATTTCGAATTATATTGCCTTATTGCCCGCCTGGAAGTCTCGATTCGATCTGCATTTACGTTTTATTGAAAGTACCGCAGGAGGCTTTTAATATTAGATAAAATATATTGACTTTATTAAAAAGTAAATTATAATCAGGTACTGTGTCGTTCGCTCACGTGTGCCCCAGCGGAAAAATCTGCGAAGCCGGGGTTTCGCTCGTTCTTATTTATATTTGTCCTCGCTCGAGTACATTAACTGTGGTATTCCGTCGAATCATCTACTGCTACACGCACTTAGAGTCCTGAAATTAAAAACAAAAGCGACCCCTACATATCTAGCGCCGTAACCTTCTATCTTCACTTTTACATGCTACGAGATACACGCGTTTTGAGTGTTCCTGCCGTTTACCGTTGCAATCCGGATTGGGAAAAATATTCAAGGATGGGTAAACATAGAAAGAGAGAATTAAGTGACGAAGAAAGAATAGAAAAATACTCGAAAAAATTCGAAAGCTAATAGAAGAAGCAAGGAAAAAGATTTCAACAGAAAAGATTAGATTAGCTTCGAGGACAAAGGTGACGAGAATTTATCCCCCAATGCCGCTGCGGTTCCATCGGCTGATAATTCTGAGAAGTCTTCAGAGGAAGAGATTGTCGAGGAGAATCAAGATGATGGTCAATGGTTAGAAATTGTAAGTAGAGTTGAAAGTTTGTCTTTGTCAAGTAACGGTTTTAATAAAAGTTATACGTTAGACGCCATGTTTACATGTATGGTAAAACAAAGGCGAAATGTCGAGACAATGCTTACACGTGTGGTAAGTTGAGGTCAAATTCGCATGTCTGTGCTAACAGCTTGCGAAATTGATTTTGATACTATTAGAAATAGTGCAGCTTAGTCGGAGGAATCTAAAGTTTTTGCGACACATTATAAAAGGCCTATACGGCAAACTGGTTTTGATTTTGCAAGGGTCATATTACGAAGTGTTAAATAAAATTAAAGCTCTAAAGAACTAAGTTAATGTAGGAGAGCGAGGATAAATATTGTCAATCAAACGAACTTACCTGTAAGTGAAGTTCGATCGTAATTATATGAAGTCCTCGCTCGAGTACATTAACCTAACCCCGGATTCATATATCCACTTACCTCGACTGGTCTGTCAGCGAGCGCGACAAACCAGGCGCTACGCCACCTAGCGACCAGTCGGGCAGGCTCTGCCCACTCCCCAAGGCCTTCCTCCAACTCACCCACCATAACATGCCTACAATAAAAAGAATAAATTTCAGACCCACCCAGTTTACGTTTGTAATTTAGTGTCTTACTCTAAAAATGAAGATAGAAGGTTGCGGCGCGAGATAGGTAGGGATCGCTTTTGTTTTTAATTTCAGGATTCTAAATGCGTGTAGCAGTAGTCGATTCGATGGAATACTACAGTTAATGTACTCAAGCGAGGACTTCATATATTACGATCGAACTTCACTTACTGGTAAGTTCGTTTGATCGACCAAATAGTGCCGGCAGAGCTATATAGTTTCGCGCGCCACCAACACGGTCGCCAACCGGGTTTTAACCCTAGCTGAGCTCTGCTTGCGGACGCGTCTTAAGTAGGGGAGGGAGTTGTTGGGAAGCTCGGCCGCGCGAATTTCCCTGTAGGGTGATCGCAGCAGTAGATGGGTGCTTAAGGATTTTTATACTTTGTATTAAGCAGATTTTTATGCGTATTTGTTATTTAAAATAATTTGTACGATTATTTAATACAAGAAACTTCAATTTATCAGTAAATACGTACCAGATGTATTAGAAATATGTGTTAAAATTGAAAATTTGCAAAAATTATGCGAAAGTCGCGTATTACCAGTAGATGGACAGCTGCCAATCTCCATTTAGTTAACTAGTCCATCTATTGGTATTATAGGTTGTACATAGAGAACCCCCAGTAGATGGGCACTATTTTTGAAGATACTTTGTTTTATGTTAAAAGGACACTTGTTAATAAGTAACAGCTTACATTTTATTGTAGTAAACTTCTTTGCAATTAAAATTAAAGATTTTACTTAAAAAATAATTAGTTTGATAGATATAATAACTTATAAAACTGTCCATCTACTGGTGTTGTCCATCTATTGGTGCAGTCACCCTAACATCTGATCTCAGAACCGAGATTTCGGCAACTAGGCTCCAATGGTCGCAGATTTTTCGTCGGCTTATTTCTACAAAATATTTGGTCGTTACAAAATTTTATAATCTTTTTAAGCCGTCTAAAATAAATTTCCTACCAGTACAGAAAATTTTGACATTAAACGTACTACTTGATACGAAGACTTAATAGTTCGGACATCGTAACAAATAGAATTCGCCGAATGGTCAAGATAGACGGAATATTTAGTGGTCGTCCTCGAAAATGAGGAAAACGGTAGAGAGAGTAAGAGAGAAAGAGCAAACGATAAAATAGCGGCGGGTTAACGCGAATTAAATTTAGTGTATCTTTCTAGAATTGAGAAAAAAAGCCCGCGGCACACTGGCAGGCAGCAACAACGTCCCGTAAATTTCAGGCGCATTATCTTGCGCGGAAAAGGAGAGCCTCCGCCGTCGCAGGGCGGCGAGCTCTGCGCGCTGCACAGCGGCCCTCCCCCGTATGTGTAGCAGGCGGCAAAAGCTTTTCATTTCCGTAATATTTTAAAGTTTATCGTGTCCGGTCAACAAATTTATGCCCTCTATAAAGTTTTTTAACTTTACGGCAAGTCAGACAAAAGTGTCATAAAACATCTGCATTAAATGAGAAAGAAATTATAAATAACGCTTCCGCGCGCTAAAATCAAAGTCCCTTTACGGCCTCTCGAATAAAAAAAAAAAAAAAAACTAGCGACCCTCTATTTTCCAAGATAAAAATTGATATTTATCGTCGCCGCTACCGCTCGGATTTCCCGCCTCGCTAATGCCGTGTTTATATCGCGTCGCGGAGAGAGGGAAATAGAGAGAGAGAGAGAGAGAGAGAGTAGAGAGCGACGCGATATGCATTAGGCGAAAAGCAGCGGCCGCCAATTTGGCTGGAGCACCGATTTCGAATGCACATAATTGCCGGCCGAAAGGAAGAACGTCCACTCGTTAATGCACGAGCGAAGCTCGCTGAATTGCTAAAACGCAATCGCGGGTAGCTTTATTAGCGGGAGCGCCGCGGCTCTAAGTGACGGCCGGCGAAACATTTAATAGTTCGGCTCCTCCTACCCCCGGAAATGGATTTGTTGCCAAGAGGCGCCTTGAGAGTGTCGAAACTCGGCGGAAACCGGAACGAAAAGTGCGCGCGCGCGGGGGGGTGTAATACGGATCTCCATTTGAAATAAGCCTGCTGTCCCCCCTCCCCCTTCCGCGGGGGGGCTCTCTTTCTCGCGCTCGCCATAACCGTCGGTACCTAGTTTGTTGCGTTTGAATATTCAGCGCGAGCTTTTTTTTTTTTATTAGCCCCGGTTTACCCTCTCCTCGGCCGCCGACGGCCGGTACATCTTTATTCATCGCCTTTTCAAAGATATAATTGAGTAATTATTTATAATATATCTAGAATATGCATGCTTCACTTCTCCCCGGCGGAATAAATTATTGCTTACTTCCCTAAACGTAACCTCTTGTTAACGTTCGGATTTCTAGCTGTGGGCGAGTACGACACGAATAACCCCCTTTTCTTCCTCCCTTCTCCTTACTTGCTCGCGGAGTTTTCCCTCCTAGTTTAAACTTTTGACTTAAAATCTTGCCGAATCTTTCTAATATTTTTAATACTTTATCCATGCAATTATATAACTCTTATGTAACCGGGAACGCATTGCTTTTATAATAATGTCTCATTATTATTCAATAATGACGTTTATATAATATTCTATTCGCGTCAAAGTACTATTTAATGCGCGAGTAAAAAATTTAAGAATTCAGTAATTACAACCTGCAATGTGTAATCAGCGAAGTAACCGTTTTCCTGCAATTAAACTTTCTAAAGAATTCTCCGCGCATTAAGACACCGGCGGCGATCGGCAAGAAAGCGCGTACGGAAAAATTGAAAAAGATCGAATCAAGCAGTTCGGCGACGAGAAACAATTCCTATAATACGAAGCGACGCTACGGCGGAGCTTCCGCGGAAATCCCCCAAAACGGTGCGTGCCCGCGGTATTTGCAAGGAAGTGTCATAATTTTGCATTAAACGCCGATCGCAATCGGTGTAAGTAATCGATACATTAGTCGGCCGTTAATTACCCCCGCTTATGATCTCGATATATCTACCGCGGAGGGTAAACTACTTTGGAAAACCCGTCGACGGATAGATTTACAGCGTCCACATGCGGTCGGGAATTAGTATAAGCGTATCCTGTTCGGAATCGACTGCCCGGCCGATAAACGGCGCTTCTACGAGGCGTAACTTAGCCTTTTCGAGAGAAAACTTTGTTGCGCCTTTTCTTTATCTTTTTCTTTTTTTTTTTTTTACTCGAAATTAGCAGATATTAAATGCATATGGATTAACTGGTTTGATTTGTCTCCAGACGGAGAGGTTTTAGGGTGTAGTAATAATTGCAGGATAATTAATCACGGGCGTTTATATAATTTAAGGCTTTTTATCTAAAAACTATAAGTTAGTTATGCTTATCAATAGAATGTACTGAAATAAGAAGTGAATTAAATACCGGTTCTGAAATTATTGACCTACCCGTAGGTATAACTTTCATTATTTTTACTAAATATCAAAACTGCTCGTTCGAATTTCACTTTATATTTATTGATTTGAAAAAATTAAGTGCGCAAGTCCGGTGCAGAAATAAAAAGAAAAAAAAAAGAAAAAAACGTTCGCAAAGAGTTCGAATCGGTATCCGTACAAAACAGCTCGGAGAAAACCGCTAATCGAGAAAAATGGCAATTGCCGGGCGGCGGTATCTAAAAGAAAAAAGAAAAAAAAATCCAAAGTTCCCAAGTCGCCGGTCGGCGTTCCGGTAAAATTGCATCTAAAATTCGCGCGCGCGTCACACACAGCACCCTTTCTCATGGCTCTCCTTGGGCGCCTCCCGCGCTCTCCTATTCTCAAGCTCCTTGCGCTTGGCTTTTACAGCGTTTTGCACACTCGCTCGCTCGCCGGGCTATTTATCGGCTAGACAGCAGCGGCGGCGGCGGCGGCGGCGATTTTATTACGGCGAATAATTGCAGGTTGCATCGTCCGCTTGCGCAAGTCGTATAAGTGGGGCCAATCTCGGTTTTTCAGCGCGCGCGAGCGAGCGAGCGAGCGAGAGAGGGATAGATGTAATAGTATGCAAGAGAGGGCGCGCGAATGGGCGTATTTATGTGGGAGCCTCGAGCGTGCCGCGCTCGTGAAAATTCCTCCCCGCGTGCTTCTCTCTTTCGCTTTCTCTCCTTTCTTCCCGATCCGCTCTTCTTTCATCGTCACCTCCCGATTCTCACGTGCCGCGCGGCGCCCGGCATTCGTCCCTTGTTTTTTCTAGCCTCCTCCGCCTCTGCCCCTCCGGTAAACGGCTCGCTTTACGCGCCGCTATACACCGCCCTCGGGGAAAAACGACTGCGTTTTAACGCGTTTTTCTTATTCCGTTTTCGCCGCGGCGCGGCCAGCGGCGGCGGGGTATTTTCAGCTAAATTGAGACATCAGGCGAGGCTGCCGCCGAGCGGCGAGTTAATTTGATGGTTTTCAAAACGTTATTTGCATGTGGAAATCGCATTCTATTTGAGTTGAGGAATGAATAAACAATTCATTGTCGAAGTAAGGCGATATGAGTGGAGTTATACGAGCTGAAAATAGGGAGCGCTTTCTATAATTATTGTACCGCAAGAAACTGAAATCACTGTGTGAATATACGCTCATTTGCGGCAATATAATATGTATAAACTATTAAAAGGTATGCGAAACTCTGTAAATAGTAAAAAAAATTGTTGGAAAAAATTTGAAATGATTACCTTATTTTTGTACCGAAATTTCAAGGTATAATAACAGTTTTGCGTTGTATTATTCGAAAAAAAAGTCCACTTAATTAACGAGTTAATCAGTAAAAATGATATCAAACACTAATTAGAATTGGTTTTTAAAAGTTCGAAAATTTTTAATGATACTAAATTTTTACAGCTCTCTTGTTTCGAAACAAAAAAATTTAGCTCGTATTATTATAGCCGTTACGGCGAACCGAGCCACCCCGCATCTCCATCCAATGTTTAAATTCAACGAGCAACTTTTTAATAATGCAATGCGCTTAAGCAGAGCTATTTCAGCCGCATGCGAAAATGCCTCGCGGCAAAGAATCCTCGTAAATCGAAATCCTTACGATCCTTAAGAAAACAGTAAGCGATGCAGCAGTCTCCCTCTCTCTCTCTCTCTCTCTTTCTCGGCGCTTCACTTCCTACAATCGCTCAGCAAAAGAAGCACCGGGAGCTCGCAGCGATCGAGAGAGGCCCGAGCCGCTTGCCCGCGTAACAAATGTTATCGAGCGACACGATCGCTTTCCTATGTGCATATAATCGCCTCGGATCTCGGAGGTTTAAGAGCTCTCGGAGCTCGCGGAGAGGAGAGAGAGAGAGAGAAAAAAAGGAGCGAAATCAGATGAGCCGGGGGCTCCCCGACGAAAAACAACTTGCCGAAAATGGCGCGCCGGGGGAATACGTCCCGGCAATCAGCGTTACGCGCGCCAAAGTCGGGGAGAGTATACGTCGGCGGGGGGAGAGAGAGCGGGAGCATAATGCTGTATTTAATGGGCGCGCGCACAAACTGACCAGAAATATGCAGGAGCCCGCCGAGAGTCGGTGCGTGACTCGATATACGAGGCCCGAGTCAACATATATCCCGTCAGATTTTTAAAATGCCCTGATTTACAATGACCATTGTACTGTCCCGCCGGATATCTATTGTCCCCTCCGCATATACCAACTCGCTGTCTCTCTCTCTCTCTCTTTCTCTCTCTCTCCTTGCTCCTCGCAGCGCGCACTCGCTAGTTTCTGTTGTAGTTTCGTCTCGCCGCGTTGTTTCGCCTAATGGCGCGCACCTTGCACGGAAAACCGTTTAACGAAATTGTGTGCGCGCGCGCTTCGCGAGAACGCGCGGGGGGCGCTCGACAATCTGCGCGCGCGAGGAAAAAAAAGTCGCCCCGCTCGTGCACGTCCGCGGATTAACGATAGGCGAATATGCCGCGCGCGCTTTTTTCATACAACGGCCGTGCGGAGCTGCGCTGCTCCCCGTCGTCGTCGTCGTCGCGCTCGGATTTAAAACAGTGGATTTAATTGTCGCGAGCTCTCTTTTCGGAAATATGCCGAGGCCGAGAGGAGAGGAGAGGAGAGCGATGTTAGCCGTCGATTAATTTTACCCGGGGAAAGTTTACTTTTGACGTTGTTTAGGGCGGCGAGAGCATATCGGAAGGGAAGCTTTATAATTGTGGGAGGGATTGGAAAAAAAGAGCAGAGTTGATTGCTGGGAAATAAAATTTCTCCTTTATGAGCACGCGCCTCATGGCTTTTTGTCTCCGCCGGGAATAATTAAAGCGACGCGAGCGGGACAGGTTTTTAATATACGGTAACCTTGCTTTGCGATTCAAATATTTATGCGTTTTATAATTCAAAATTGACGTTGCAATAAGTCAATTGGCTTTTTCGCGGGAATGCGTGGCGGGTGGAATGAGTTTATATCTTTTATTAAAATTTTATTCGATTATAAAACGTGTATTTCACAAAGTGGACTAAAGGAAGATTATTAATACCGGCAATTGTAAAAATCTGATTTAGCTACTTAAATATTGAGAAGAAATTCTTCTTCCTGCCAAGATCACATTCGAGATTTTGCAAAACACGTGTCAAAATCCGCTTGAATTTTCCACGCTCCTTTAAAATAATATTTTCGTTCGGCGCGCCTCAAATAAAACTCGCGAAGGCCACTCGGAAATGTGACGCGACTGTTCCTCGTACTCCCCGATAAATTCCCGAGCAAATAACTTTCGGCATTATTTGCACATGCCGGATACAGCGAGGCGGAGAGAGACAGAGAGAGCGTAATCGCGAAGCGAGAGAAAGGAGAGCCCGCCAAAAAAAAAAAGAAAAAAAAAGAGAAAGAAGGAAGGGCAGGCGAAAATATACCGCGAGTCGCTCGCAATTTTTTAAGTGCTTAGCCTCCCTTCTGTCGTCCTCGCAAATGAACAGCCTTAAGAACGCGTGAAATACGCCTCGGCGATAACATTACCGTTCGACACAGAAATTCGCCATAAAGTGGCTCTCCGCCGGCGCGGCCGGATAACGAGGCGTGAGTCCTTCCCCCCCTTTGCAAAAAGACGGCAAAACGCGCGAAATATCGCTCGCAGAAGAAAGGGCCCGAGAGAGAGAGAGAGAGAGAGATCTGTAATTGGCAGAGGCCTTACTTCCCCGAGTCACGCATGCGCCGGACCCCGCCGGATAAGTTAATGAAATCACCGCTTGATACTTTGCTTTACGACTCGGATTGTTATGCGCATACGCGCGAGCTGTTTTCAAGCCGCGAGTCAGGAGCGAGAGAGAGAGAGAGAGAGTGAGGAGGGCTCTCGGGTGTGAATTGATTAACCGCGCCGATTCCCGACGGACTACGCGCCCGGCTACCGGCTTTAATTAAGTTATCGATTTATTTTCAATATTGTCTCGCATAAAGTATCCCTAGCGCGTTGTTGCTCTCTCTCTCTCTCTCGCGCCTTTTTTGCTCGAGCTTTCGGCGCGGCTTCGCTCATTTCGCTCTCATTGGGGACCGTAAACGAGCGCGTTTGGCTTGACAGCCGGCGCTCCCCGGCATATACGCGCGCGCACACACCGATATACGCGCGAGGCGAGAGCGAAGAAAGGAGAGAGAGAGAGAGAGAGGAGGGAGGCGGCGGCCGTAATGGCCGTTACGCTTCCTTAAAATGCAGGCGAAATAAAAGCAGTCGAGGCAGCAGCCTCTCTTTTATGCACCCTCGAGGAAGTAATTCCTCGTTAATTGCTAATACCTTTGAATTAACACTCGGGAAGTCGCTTGTATATACAATCCGGGGCCGCTCCTCTCCGTATACGGGAAATATCACCTTGAATATCGCGTACACCGAAAAGAGCTTTTATGCCGGCGCTGCTGCTGCTGCTGCTGCTTCGATTCCAATAATCTTTTGCTTTACTCTTTGTTATTAGTTTATTAGGAATTACGGCGCCGGTTACAGTTAGCGCAATTATCTTTCCTCTAATAGGCTTATTTTTATGGGGAGGATTGTTAATATTCCGGGGGCTTAATTGATTGGGTTTATGCTTTAAATAAATTATTCGTCATATTAGCAATCAGCAAATCGTAATTGCGATTTATTTCCAGGCGGCGTATATTGCAGTTTTTATTAAAGCGTTTAAAGTATAATGGATAGATCTGGTAAACCAGTTTCCCTTGGATGCAGTAGTTTTTGTTTATAAAGATTTGATAAATTGCTGTTTCTTAATTATCGAATGCCTCGTTTAACATTGACGGATTTCGCTATAAATAAATTGCCAGAGCAATGTTATAAACTAACTGGTTCAGCCGTCCATTGATCGCACGAGTAATTTGATAAATATATTTAACAATTGTAAATCATTATATTTACAAAAGCTACTATTATTATTAACATTCGACAGTCTTCCTATTCAAAAAAGGTATTGCAAAATTGAAGTCCCTTAGACGCTCCAAGCGACGGGAGAAGGCACATCTAACAATGAATCAATAGCAAACTTCATTAAAACAAAGTTTCACTGGGAAATGCACAGCCGCCTAATAATAAACAGCTGTTTTAAAAGGTTCTAGCTTAGATTAAATTACCAGCCAGCGCAATAACAGCAATGCTCATCATCTCGAACGGCAGAGCGCTTACGCAGCCGGCAGTGCTCGGGACATTAATTGCCTTTTCTCGGGGCAGCGGCGCAGTTAAATCGAACGCTAATGCCGCAAAGGTAAACAGCTCCTCGCCGCGACACGGAGGACCGGCAGCAGCAGCAGCAGCAGCAGAAGAAAGCGAGAGAGCGGGGCGGGGAGAGGGAGGGAGGTTGATTGTAAGTTATTTGCGACGCGCTTGCTTTATATCCCCAAAGCAACTTTCTGCACTCGTAAAGCAGTTCCGCCGCTCGCTCTCGGCGCACCCTCTCACCCTCTTCTTTCCACGTACGGGCCGGCGGCACTCTCGCTTTCGCGGCTCTTTCTCTTTTCTTTCTTCCGCCGTTCCCTTTTCCGCCGCTCTTCGCTTCCTCCCGCCGCGCGAAGTGTATCTCGCCCCCGCTCCCCCTCCCTCTCTCTCTCTCTCTGCCGCAACGCGCTTTTTAACCCGAAAAAAGCGTTAATCCGCGAGGAAGGTGTGTGCGCACCCGTGAACGGGGGAGGGCCATTTTTGCGTTTTTCTCCTACTTTTTTTTTTTTTGGTTTCCGTTTTCGGCAGAGCGCCTCTCGCCCCCCGCGCTTCGAGATCTCCGCGGGTGCTCGAGCGCGATATACTTGGCCCCCGCGGTTTACCCCTTTTCAAAAGGCTTAAGCGATCGCTCGCGCGTGGATGGATTCGCGCGCCGCCGCTGACTCTTTTTTTTTTCCCCGCTCCCCAAGCTCCGCTATCGGATACTGCGCCTTTTCTGCCGGGGTATGTACGCGGAAAAATGAAGCTTTACGCGCGCGTTATTTCGCGGCCTGGGAAACAAATTTCGTCCATTTTAGATCCCGGAGATTTCTGGGTTATCGTTAGAAAATCTGCGAGTATTTCTCTGCCGCGGTTTTAAATAAATATGGTTTTTGGGTAAAAAAATAGTTTTTGGCGTACATCTTAGTCTACTATCTTTTATTTACTCGACTTATTCTTAATTTGATTTACATTTTATTTTAGCAGCTGGCGTTTAAGAGAATTTAATAATATTTATAGTTTGCAACTCAGTGCCACATTGACGACTGATAAATTTTAATTTTCAAACGACTCTATCGCATTGTTTTAATTGCCGCAAGATGATTAGACAATCCGATCATTACATCGTCAGATTCTTAACGGGGCAAGTGAAAACTCTCGACGGGGCCCCGGTACCCTCGAGAATTCGATATGTATATTTCGGAATGCGCAACGAGTCTACTTATTACAGGGCCGGTGCACTCGGGGAGCGGTCAAGAGGCAGAACGTGTTATTCTTCGCGAGCGGACGAACACTTCCTTATACAAACGAAGCCCAAAGTTCGAAGGCGCCGGTCAGCAGCAGCGGCAGCAGCAGCGGCGGCGGCGGCGGCGGCGGCAGCGGCGAGCAGAAAGATGAGAGGGACGCGGCGGCCGAGGGAGATAGAAGGTAGAAGGAGACCACGTTACCCAGATCTCGGGTCGCTGGCTGATGGCCATAATCTGAGGAGGAAAGAGAAGTGCGCCTGTGTACGTATATACCGAGGTGGCTACAAGGGGCTGCAGGGTTAACTTATAATAACAGAAGTTGCCGGAGAGAGAGAGAGAGGTAGAGAGCGAGGGAGGGAGAGAGTTGGGTGACTGGACAACGCCTGGGAGCGGACAGCTCGGACGCCGCGGCGCGAGGATGAGGGATGGGTCGTCGCCAAGTGTCCTGGCAACGGCAACTGCATGACGCTTAGCTACAAGACGCGCAAGACTTGCCCTCTCTCTCTCTCCCCCTCTGTCGCGTGACCACCAAGCAAACTAACCGTGCCGTCGACGGATGCTGCGCTGCCCCGCTCCTATAGATATAGAGCTCAACTTGGAATTTGTTGATGGGAATTTCGAGTTGCCGCTAACCCCGACTCTCTCTCTCTCTCTCTCTCTCCCTCTCTGTCGTCCAAGCCTGCGTCTATGGACGACTCTATCTCTCTTTCTTGACCGGAGTTCAACTGAAAAGACGCGATTTGCATTCGACTGTTTCGAATTATTTTGTCCACCCGAGTTCTAACTAACCGAACTCGACGTCATTTTGCGGCTCGCCCCAAACTTATTAACACTGGGATTTTCTGTAATAATAAAGACGTCCGCCTCGTTTATTTGGATAACGAACTCGACGCCTTCAAACAACTCACTTAGACTCGGCTGCGCCTTCTTTTATTCAGCGCGATAGACAGATACTAAAAATGTTAATCAAACGGTTTTCCCGGCCCGGACAAGGATAAAATAATAGAAAAAGCGGTGAAAGCAGCAGCAGTTATTTTCAGAGAATCTTTTTCATCATTATGCCGGGCTCGCAGAAATCGCGGAATGCGATCAGCCCGGCTTCGTGATGCGCATCAAACTCGCGGGCGACGCTCCGAGGAAAAAGGCGCGGGGAATGCAATCAACGCGTCGAAGGAGAGCGAGAGGAGAGCGCGATTTCCTTGCGCGGCGAATAAAAACGAATAAAATACGGGGTGTCGGCGGCTGACGAGGCTCGTCGCGGCTAATATTAAGAACAGATTTTATTTCCCGCGGGGACTAATTTAACGCCGCCCCGACTATAACGAATGAACGAGGCGTGATACGCGCGCGCGTCTCGCTCGGAAATTTAATAGAAACTTTGCGAAAGAGAGCAGAAATATTTTCGCGAATTTAATTTCAGATGGCGACGCGGGATAAATAATCGCGAGCTCGATCCGCTCGCGATCTTGAGTGGCCGCCAGAATTGTGCACTAAGTATTTATAGTCGGGCCGACGAGTCACCGCGCGCGATTAAGCTCCGAAAAATGCTCCGACATCTGTTTCTCAAAATTAATGGCTACTCAAGCGGCGCTAATGAATTATGCGCTCTTGCCGCGTTTTCAATAGGTCGCTCTCGGCGTCGGTTAACAAAAGAGCACAGGCACGGACACAACGTCGCGCCGTCGTAATTTTTCTACCGGATAAATTTTCCAAATGCACATATTACGCTCAGGAGTTTATTCAGCTGACAAAGATAAAGTATTCTTTAGAAAATTTATGAATCCCCGATCCACTTCGCACAATGCTAAAATAGATCGGCGGCGGCTCCGCGGCGCTTTCGATTTCTCATCCGCGCGCGCGCGGCGCGCGAGCCAAAGCTCGTAAACATCTATTATTGAAAGTAAATTGCAGGGGGGGCCCTCTCTCGCAGCCTCCATAAACAATGGTAATTCTTTAATTTCGCAAGAGACCGGGATTTTTCAGCGTTAACGGTGCATTATAAGGACAGCCGGGGAGAGCCGCGCTGAAATACGCGAGATTAAACTGCAGCGCGGGGCCCCGAGAGAGGCGCTTTCCAGAGCTCGTTAGAAAGTATGAATTCGACGTCGCATCGAACAAATCATTCGCATCAGGCCGCGGAGCGGCAACCGTAAAGCATCGTCGCTGCGCCACAATTATAACAATCGGCCCCGCTCTCGCTTTTCTGCCCACGCGCCGGCCGATAGCAGGGCGACGCGCGCGTTAACAATTTGCCCGGGGGCGGCCACCTCGTTAAGTGACAATGCACGACGTGCTGCCTTGAAATACTCTCATTTCTCAGAATATTACAACTTCCTGCGAGCCGTGCAAGATTATGGATATATCGCCCGGGTAAAGGGCCGCCCGCCGTGTCTTTTTTTGAGCGACACCTCCTGCGACTTTCCGCTAAACAGGTTCATGCATTTTAGTCTGGTTTATAACATGTCGCGCTGTCCCGGAGCTGGTGCGAAGTCTCGTCGAAAAAGATTATTTCGAATTTATTTCCCTGGCGCATATTTTCCGCAGCCGTTGAAAGCTGACCTCGGAGCTTCTTAAATTTCTTAGAAAGTGCCAAGGGTGATGCGTTTCGAGACAGTTTCAATCGTATCCATTGTTACAGTTCCGAGCTTCTCGAAAGGGTATTTCGGTGTAGAATAAAACTATAATAGTACCGTCCGATCGAAGCACAAGAACGAAAATTTAGCTCTCAGCAAAGTCTTTAACTCCTCGAAATAAAGTCGCGTGCGATTATCACGCTCAAAGTCGATTCGCCCAGCTCCACTTTAATCGTGCTCGCTCTCTCTCTCTCTCTCCTCTCATTCTCTCCCCACACTTTAAGCCGCACGTCAATTCAATAATGATTAGCAGGCTCGCGCGCGATAAAGGCAATTAACATCCTTTTCATTTTTTCTTCCCGACGGGAATAATTACCGGCGCGCTCCCCCTTCAATACATAAGAGCTCGGGAGCTGCTGCTGCTCTCTCGGAAGCGTGAAAAGAAAGAAAGAGAAGAAAAAAAGCAGCACAGAAAAGCGAAGGAAGCGGAGAGCGAAAGCTATCGCATACATAATTCAGCCGGGGCGTCTGTTTAAAGAGAAATTCATCGGCGCGGGATAATATAATGAAGAAGGCATATCAAGAAGGAGAAATTGATTGATCGCCGCGGACAATCGAAGCCCCCTGAGCGGGACACTCTCGTCGCGCCAAAGCGCCAAAGCGCAAAGCGCGGGGTAATTGAACGTCGCTTACGTAGGCGCGCGCGTTAGATCCAGATATACGTAGACCGAGGCCCTTACGTTTTATACATATATATATATATATGTGCGCAGCTCGGAGAGCACAAAGACGAACGGCGAAGGTGTGCCGAGAGAGAGCGCTAATAAATGGAACTCGAATCGAACGCCTACCCTCGCGCGCGCGCACACACGCATATATATACAGCACTTGTCGCGTCGTCGGAGGATCTACGGGCCCAGATAGGATCTTAGAATAGAGCGCCGCGCCGCCGCGTTGTAAATTCAATTACGCATTAACAAAAATCGGAGCCCCGCTCCGCTCGGAGGCATCTTTTCGATAGGAGGCTTCTTCCTCTCTCTCTCTCTCTCCTCTCCTCTCCCTCGCACTTAATGAATAATCAGCGAGATGAATACGCGCGGCTGCCGAGCCCGCGGGGATATTGGTGCCCAGGGGCCCAAGGTGTCCTATCTCTAATGTAATTAAAAACGTCAAGCGATGGCCAAGCAGATTTAAAATGCGATTGTACGTAACGGGGAGAGCGTGAGCCGCGCGCGAGATTCCCGAAGCCGCGCACGTGAAGAATGTCAATTGATTTTAATTGGAATTTATTTTTCATACGAGCTGTCCCCCCCTCCTCCTCTCCTCTCTCGCAAGCAGCGCCCCGATATTGCCCAAGTAATTACGCTTTAATTGGGTTATAAAGTCGCGATTTTTATTCGATATTATCATACGTCGAGCTTCTTTTCTATTTGTCGAGCCGAAGCCCCGGCTAATTGTGCCGAAGAAAATTTAATGCTGCGCGCGAGCTGCCGCGGGAATTTCATTATTGCGGCTTGAAATTCTGATCCCTTTATTCGCGAAGAAAGTGTTCTCGATCGTTTCGCCGAACTTTCATTCGATTCGGCTTTAACGGCAGCTCTCCTTTTCTTAATTCGTCCCGTGACTGATATCTTTACCGATCTGGATTTTTTGGCAACTCCGGGCGACGGTTTCGAATTTAATTAGAATCTTATAAAATTCTAATTGAAACAGCGGTTACGCGAACAATGGCGAGGTTTAAATCGTAGCGTAACAAGCGCGCTCCTCGAAAGGGCTACTTCATATTCGTCCGATTCGTCGAAAGGAATACATTTAAATTATCCGCCCCTGATTACGGGAGCATAAGACAAAAGGGCTCATTCAGTTTTCGAGTGGCATGCTCCTCGCTCGTACGTATAAAGAATGTTCGATGACGGTGTATTGAAAGTGCTATTATACCCCGCGAGCGTCGGCCTCGGCTCTCTTTCTCTCTCTCTCTCTCTCTCCCTCTCTCGCAGGCAACACGTTATACGAGCATGCATAATGAAGTGTCTTCTGGCATTTTAATTTATGTGCTTATAATCTCTTTTGCATTATTCGAGAGCGAGAGAGAGAGAGAGAGAGAGAGGAGCGAGAGAAGCGCGCAGATTGATGATCATGTGTTTAGCGGGGACGGGCCTACGGCTACCGAAGAAAGATAAATCTGCCGGCGCAGGCCGCGGCGGCGGCGGCGGCGGCGGCGGCGGCACGGAGTAGTAGGCGAAAAGCATTAATACAAAATCTCGTAATGGCCGAGCGAGCCGCTCGATTATTTAAGTTCGCATCGCGGGACTCAAGTTATTGCAGATAACTTCCGTTGGGCTCGTAAAGAGGGCCTTGAATCATCGCGATTGCCGGCATTAAGCAAATAATAAAACTTTGCGTATACAAAAGCAGAGGGCTCCCCCCCCCCTCCCTCTCGCTGCTGGCAACGCGCTCGATAACAACAACGAAGACATCGGGCCGAACCGGCCGATTATTTATCGCGATTCGAAAAAGAGCGCGGCTGAGCCCCTGCTTTTTATAACCCCGCAGCGGCGCGCTGAAAAATCGAAAAACTTTTATGCCCCGCGCGCGAATTTTTCGAACCGGCGAATAATTATTCAAGTTTTGGCTTTAATTGCGCGATTAAATTTATACGTCGGCCGGCAGCGGCGGCGGCGGTGGCAGTCGGGGGAAAAAGAGACGAGAGAGAGCGAGAGTAGGGAGGAGGAGGGGGTGGGGGAGAAGGCGAACAACGGTGGTCGTCGTCGTTTCCATTCCAAGGACCCGCGGCGCGTCATTAAAGGTACAATTAAAAATGTACTTGTAATAAAATCGCGCGTTAACTTAACGAATGTACGGCCATGCCTCATCTCGCTGCCACGTCGCGTCGTATTTATTGCGCCCGCAATTGGGAACCTGTCCAAGTCGAACGAAGAGGAGCTTCTCTCTCTCTCTCTCTCTCTCTTTCCTCCTGCCTTTCTTCGCTGCTGTATCTTTGTCTCTGTCTCGCGCGCGTTCGATACGGCACGCTTGAAATTTCAACTTATTAAAAGTGAATCAAAAAAAAATCGGCCAAACATAAATCTCGGCCGCCGCTGCTGCTGCTCCTGCTGCTTCTTTCTCTCTCTCTCTCTCTCTCTCTCGAGCTCGCGGACCGACGTAATTACTGCGGCCTTCATTATCAATATTTACCAGTTCATTTTTACAGTACAATTAATGATTTCGCCGCGGCGAATCGAAGCTTGTAGCTACATCTTTCACGGTACAAATTGTACATGCTCGCGGGAAATTACAGTTGTTAATTCTGCGAAAGTCGTATGACATTTATTAAACTATGCTTCTAGAAAAACGCACTTGAAAGAGCCGAGTTTAAATGAACGCGCGCGCGCGCGCGCCTGTTTTGCTTCTGTTGTCGGGGCGAATCTAAATTTTTAATTAAAAGAATTCTCCGCCATGAGTTATTGCTCGCTTTTAATGTTCAAAATTCAAAAAGCTCCCTTTTTTTTTTCACGAAGCGTTCAATGAAGCGCGATTTATTGAACAAAAAGCTCTCGGGCCGCCTGCAAAGGATGAATAAAAAGCTCGGCCGCGGATAATTAGCCGGCGAATGAAATTAGGGAAAACAAGCGAAGCTCATGTATATTTAATTAGCCTGTCGGAGTAATTAAAAGTCCATAGTTTTCGGCCGCTAATTATAAATAGATCTCTCTCGCTTTCGACGCAAACGGGTAAATTTCCTTGGCCCCCGGTGTTTAACGACAACAGAGAGAAAGAGCGGCGCATAAATTGAAGGCGGAGCAGCTCTCGCCGTAAAGGACCAGACACACTATACGAAAGTTATACGGATCGGGGCCCCCTTCCACTCCTCCTCCCGCCTCTCTCGTCCTGCATAATTAGCACGTCGGCTTCCGTTTCTTTGTCCGGCGGTTTTCGGACCGCACTCGCATTCTCGAGGAGACTCGAGAGAGAAAGAGAGAGAGAGCGAGAGGGAGAAGGAGCCCCCGATCGAGAGAAGCCCTATGCGGGAGCGCTTCATTCCGCGCGGCAATAAATCAAATTTAATCGCAGCGTGAAAAATACGGAGCGAGCCTCCTTTACTCGGCGCGCATATCGATCGCGAGAGAGCGCCGAGAGCCGGCATTTGGCAAGTAGATCGAATATTGAGAAAAAAATCCGAGCCCCCCCCGACAATGACGTAGGACGAAAATTAGCTGCCCGAGAAAAATGAGGGAGTAGTCGGCGGCCTCCGCGTGCTTCCAGGAGAAGGCTTTTTCGTTTCTAAGGGGTTACTTAAATATTCGCTCGATCGCGCGGCGACGGTATACGAACGCTTTTGGGCTGCACTTTCGCTCCTTATTTATTATAGTCATCGGGTTTCGGGTGATTTTTTGAGTAAACAGGTTGTTCCGAGAAAAAAGGGCGTTATTGCGGAATACTTGCATAATGGATTTTCAAAATATATTTTATACGCAAGCTAATTTCAGTCTCTGCTTTTGAAATATCGAGCGAGATTTCAAAACAAGACGAGAGGCAGACGTTTTAACGGAGTAATTGCCGTCTCCTTTACCGACGCGTCAAACTCCCAGCTTTGCAAAAACGCAAAAAACCGAAAGGAGAAAGACGCAGGCGAGAGAGAGAGCAGCTTTTCGTCCGTCGGACATTTGTCGCCAGGAGCAAAAACGGGCTCTCGCTCTCGAAAAACGAAAGTTTAAATCCCCGCTGACGATAGAATAAATGATCATCGTCTCGTATATATGCATCATTAAAGGGGCAAATTCAGTTTAAGCGCAGGAGAAAAAAGGCCTAGCCCTACACGGAGGGGGAGAGGTAGCTGCAATTAAAAGGTAGTTTCTGATTGGCACGGCATTAAGCCCTCTCTGCACACGCGGCAATCTCGTAAAAGTGTCTTCTGATTTAGCGGTTTAGAGGAGAAGGACGAGTGGAGGGCGGTTCGCAACAATGTACGATAATGAAGAATTATCGCCGCACATAAGACTCGTGAATAGACCGCGTGGACTCTTGCACTCGTTAGGGGGATATCTCGCGGCCCTCGTAAAAATCATCGGCGAAAAGTGCGCTCATATCTGAATGCTGGATATTATTACTCGCCGATAAAAAGCCGCCTCGTTCTTTTTTTTTTTTTTTTCTCTTCTTTTTTCCCCGAGGCGCAGCGAGGGCTGCTGTTTTTTTGCATTAGCGCGCAATTATGAGGGCTGCTTATTTAACTTCGAGGACTCTTATGGCCTGAATTAATCACTCGCGGCAGGCTTATGTTTGTTTTTAATCGATTTCCAGGCCTTAATTACGGTTTAGTAAGAAAAGCGCGAGGGGTTATTGATTGTGTCGATTTATTTTTAAAATTACGTCCGCGGCGCGCGCGATGAATAACAAACAAAGAAATTTTACATTATCAATCCGCGCGCCGCTGAATTAAACAGTTCGATCGGAATTTATAGTCGGGGATATAAATAAATTAGGAGGACATGTAAAAAGCTATCTCGATGTTATTATAACGGACTGTGTATAGGGTTTTAAAGAGGAAAGTGCGCGGATGATATTGAATTTTAAAAATGTATCTACTTTATTCATTGTTTAAAGAGCGAGAATACGAATTAAAATGAAATCTGTCACTTTACTCTACACAGCTGCGGAAAAATACAAAATTGACGCATAAACGCGCCGTAAGCAAGGCGAATATTTATTCGCTTAATGGATAAAACTTAATAAGTTTTGCGGGCATTTGAAATGTTTACTTTGAATATTTAAAAATACACTGCTTATAAAAAGCGAACGGAGCGCCTCTTTTCCTTTACGAACGCGCGGATGATAAATAATTCTCCCGCGGAGAGAGACTAGATATTTTCTATCGAAGCCCGCGCCTTTCATCATTTGCCATCCCGCGTCCGCGGCGATTTGCACAAAAAGCAGTAAGATTTACAGCGCAGCTCTCTCGTCCGTTCGATAAATCACCGCGGCAAAGTTTTATAATTCGCCAAAGATAATCTCTCCTTATCTCTCGCTCGGCGCACAAAGCCTTATTAAATAAATGCTAAAGAGCAAGGCGGCGATAAATATTAGATGCAGAATACCAGCCTCTCGTCGGACCTCTCATCATGTAAATGCAATTTTCTCGCGTCCCGCGATCGGAGCGCATCACGGATAATTTATTTGAAATTTCGAAAAAAACGCGCTGCCCCTGTCCGCCGAGCGAACAAGCAGTCGGAGTACTATTTCCCCCCCTGTCTCTTAATTACACTAATTACAAGTTACTTAAATCCTCGGCGCTCGTCAGGAGCCAGAGAGAGAGAGGGGGAAGCAAAAAGTCGAGGCGTGTAACCCGCGGATGTAAATACTATGCTCGGGCTCGTCGCATACCGGCCCGAGGACACATCGCCGGATGAAAAGTCGCTCGGCGCGGCAGGCAGGCAGGCAGGCGGGCAGCTACCGATGCCCCCGAGGAGCTGGCGGAGCGGCTCGGTGTGCTTTCGCACGTTCGAGCCGCGCTCTCCCTTGACGGGCTGCAGCTCGGGCGTGCGCGCGTGCGCGCGGTGCCCTCAAGGCGCAGGCAGTATTTTAGCGGTACTTTTAATTTCGGCTCGATCGTAAACATTTCGACGCGCGCGCGCGCGCGCGAGAGCGAGGCGGGGAGGAGCGGACGCGGGAGCATTTGCATATTTTAATGAGCCGGCCGCGCGGACGCCACCGAATTCGGGAGGATCCCCGGATCCCAGGTAGCCGGGGATGCCGATGATAATGTGACGCGCCCGTCTAAATGCGAGAGAGCCCGAAAAAAGTAGCCCTCGGTGGATCTTCGGCTGCTGCTGCCGCTGCTGCTGCTGGGTATTGTGCGGGGCCAAGCGGGGGACGGGGGGAATAAATAGCCAGCGGAATTGCGGACCGAAAGAGGTACTTTCAATTTGCGGGCATCGACAATTGGTCTAAGGGAATTTCGTGGCCCCCGGAATGAGAGCCGGCGAAATGCGAGCGGAAAAAGGAACGGCTCGAGAGAGAGAACGCGGCTCGATAGTTAATTAAGGGCCGCCTTGACAATTTTAAAAAAGCGACTTTCGCTTTGCCCGATTGTCGCGCTCTCGGCTCCAGAGACGAGACGTTAAGCGCGGAAATTTTTTTCGCGGTGTGTTATTAAGAGTATTTTTGAATTTCAAATGCGCCGGTTTTAAATTTTATAAGAATGCCGGTTCTGCAATTGACAAAGGAAATCTTGAGTAATAATTGAAATTTACGGCAAAGATATGCGTTTTAATGCCAGTCTTGACCTTATAAAAAGTACTATACGATTTCCGCGACGATAATTGTAGCTTACGCTTCGTTCGATAGCAGAAGCAAGTGTAAAATCTACAACGCCCTTATCAATAAAACAGTTCCCTTGACTTACAGCGCACTAAATTCCCCCGGCGACTCGAGCAGCGCCGCCGCCGATAAAAAATCCCTTTTCTGAGCATTTAATTCGAACGAGTCACCCGTAGAAACTATATAGTCCATGCATACGCGAACCGGGAGCTATTTCAGCGGCAAAAGCCGCTTCTATCGGCCGGATCGCGTCCATAACTCAAGCACTCGCATACTCATTATTCACGGGGCTCAAACGCTACAATCAAAGGCGCATAATCGAACTGCACCTCGATTACGGGCCTAATTTACAAGCGCGCGCGCGCGCGGGCTGCCGCGAAAAAAGCGCTGCTGCAGCGATAGACACGTCTCGTCGAGACGAAATAGGAAAGAAGCCCGCCGGGCGGATGAAGCCGCACAGAGAGAAAGAGAGAGAGAGAGAGAACGGGGGCGACTGACACATCTGGGCTTTCGTCCGGGCGACAAGCGTTGATTAGATCGTCGATCAGAAGCAAGCTCTTCTAACGACTGCCCCGCGCGTAGCTTATGTGGCGCGCCGGCCGAAAGGCGTTAATTATAATTAGTAGACGCGAGATTAGTAATTAACACTTGACAGTAATCGCGCTCTCGCAGCGAGAGTAGCCGAGCGTGCGATTCTCTCTCGGTGATCTCGCGGTACACGTACGCGCGCACACAGCTGCCCCGTAATAACGCGCGCGGCTCTCTCTCTCTCTCTCTCTCCCTCTGTGTGTGGATAGGAAGGAGGGAGAGGCCCCGATTTATAACGTAGATCATAATTGCAGGACGAACTTAATATTCATGAGCCAATCAGATTTGCGTCCCGCGAGCGACAAGAGCTTGGCAATTGCTTTATTTTTGCGCCCCGCTTTCTTCTCTTTGCCAGCCGAGAGCCGATGATCCTCTCGCGCTTCTCTTTTCTCTCTTCGCGCGCTTTTAAGATGATTATGCGACCTCGAACACGCCGCGCGTTTTACTGCTCTGTGCGCGGGCTGCCTCGGAAATTCATAAGCCTGGCGTTTCTTTCGTTTTTTTTTTTGTTTTTCTTTGGGACTGATTGTCCGCGGTGGAAGCTCGGTTTCTAATGAGCGTCAGGTGTCGAAAGTGAAGGCGGAATTCGGGAGGTAAATGGAGCTTTTATTTTAGCTTACGAGCCCGTTTGACGGACAGTTTTTCAAGAAACAGCTGCCGTATTTAAAAATATTTTAGTCGACGCAGAGTAGAGATATGTTTGGAATTCTTTTTCTAGTACACTTTGAGTGGCTTTGAATTTCCCTGTAAAATTCTGTTTGTTAAAAAAAAAAAAAATTTTGTAGAAAATGTTAGAGCGGGTTAAACCCAGGTTTTATATAAAACTGGGGATGGGAAGATTTGCTTTATTTGTCGAAATTAAACAAAAATTCCAATTTTTGCCGATTTTTTCTCTGCATCCCTCGTTTGAGTTCCATCCGTGCTTGCTTGTTTTATTTTCCGCGCGAAAAGTAAATTATTAATTAATCCTTCAAATTACACAAAGCACCTTTCCCTCCGCTTTCTCGATCAATTAGCCTGCCAATAATAATCTTATTTAATTACTCGACGGCGGAAGCTTTAAAATTGTTATGCTAGTCCAATATTTACCAGCTCCGCGCTATGCCCCCTTCGTGAGTGCATTCGCACAAAGACTTAAGGGAATATTGCATTTAAGCGTCGAACGCCGCTTAATTGCAGACAGATCTGAAATTAATTAAAACGTCGGAGGGCTCGGCTAAAAATTTACACCGTCATATACGCGGCGAGCTTTTTACGCGCCGCGGCCGACGCGAAAAATGGCCGCCGAAATAAAAAAAAAGAAAAAAAAAGAGAAAAAAAAGAGAGGGACGCGAGCGGGGAAGAATCACGACGGAGAAAAAGCGCTCGCGTTGTGTCCCATGATTTGACAATGTCGAAGGCTAATCAATACCCGACAGGGCTCGATTCGATTTTTTAAAATCGAATCACTATCTGACCTTGTTATATGTGCATTTTCCGGCGGCGCACAGATGCACCCGCGCGCACAGCCGAGAGAGGGAGAGAGAGAGAGAGAGAGAGAGGCGCCTCTGCGATGCCACGCCTAATGACAGACAGTTGCCGGGGGAAAAAAAAATAGGGGCGCGCTCGGAGCCTGAAAGGGGTTAATTTTTTTTAACCAAGGCCCGCGCCAGTGCGGAAATTCTGTATAGAGACGAATCGGTTAGTCGAAAAATTGTAGCATCAAAAAATTACCCCCCCGCGCCGGAGACGAGGCTGCTGCCCTCTCTCTAGCTGCAACCCCCTGGTGCAAAAAAAAAGAGGAGTCTAAACAAAATTGAAAAGCACGCTCCGATCGCGTGTATCATCGGAGAAGCTCTCTCTCTCTCTCTCTCTCTCGCGAAAGCTCTTGCGTGTAACGAAAAAAATGGGGTGGCGCAAATTAAAGCCCCGAGTCCGCGAGACGTAAAAATGTTTTGAAATCGAAGCGCAAATGATCATCAATAATACGATGCTCCGAGTTCGATTATATGTCAAGATTTAATTACGGGCCGGGCCTTAATATCGGCTGACGCGTTTAACAGTTCGATTTATCATATTTCTGCTTTTTTTTTTTTCTTCACGTTCGGGTAAACAATTTTTTTGCATCCGTCAAAAAGATAATGCGCGGATTGGCAGAAAGAACGCGATAAATGAAATTTGAATTTTTGTTTTGGTGCATTTTGCCCGCTGCATTAATAACGTCGCAGCTGCCTTTCGTGTTTCACAAATTAAGCTATTTATTCGATTCTCCTTATTAAGCGTACAGAATTTTTGACGAGTGCATTGACATCTGATAATTGAGTTTTAATTGAGCTCTTGATTTCTTATAGAGTAATGTCTTTCTTGAGAGTACCGCTTTACGAATGCACGTTGAATGCTAGAATACGCGATGTCCTACAAATCAAATTTTCCTTACAACGAAACGTTCCATTATTCACTATCTATATAAACCTAAAGCTTAGTCAGCGATTTGAAGCAATGTCAATTGCCATTTCTGTTTCATGAATCCACTTTTTAAAATAGTTAATTTTACCTATTATTCGTATACGAGCGCAGCCGTTCAATTCTAACGTTAAAGTTGCATTAAAATGCCGGCGCAATTAACGTAAATTTATAGCTGCTTGCGAAACGAAATCCCGAAGAATTTTTTCTGCAGCTCTCGGACCTTTGACAAGCTGTCGTCGATCGTCTCTCTCTCTCTCTCTCCTCGTCTCTTCGATCCTTTTGACGGTGCAGCATCTGCTCCCCGACTTCATTCATATGCGAATCTGAAAATAAGCCAGAAAAGAGGCAAACAATAAGCATCTACATTCGCGGTCCGGGGCCCGAAAGAGGGGCCGATCATCCGCTCTCTCCGTCGGCAGGCGGATCGAGAAATCAGCCTCGTGGGTGCAGGCCGGCCACGGGAATTATGCACAATTAATGTCAGTCAAGCCATACTTATGTTGCCGTTATACTGGAAATGTTTATGTATATTCCGCGAAATATATTATTCCCGGGCAGTAATCGTATACGTTGGCCGGCGGACTTATGAGTCCTCGTCTCGTGTCTCTTTCCCCTCGTTCCTCTCCCGCCGTTCTCCGTACTTGTCGCATTGCGTTTAAGGCTAGTCGTCCCCCGGCCGGCCGGGACTATCGATCTAACGCCGCTCGGCAATACGTCAGGCTAAGATCGGCATCGGCGCTTGACGCGTAATTGCGCGCGCCCAGGCTTTATCGCGCTGATTATATTCGTGCGCGCGTCGTCGTCGAACGGACGACGTGTCTTTTGCCCATTCGCGGATTCTAAGCGCCGAGGAGGAGAGAGAGGAGCTTTACAATGTAAATTGCGCGCGTCCTCGAGGAGACTGGCGGAGATATACTCGCCGGGGAAGAAATCGGAATCGAGGATATAGCGGATTGTGGCGCGGATTCCTAAGCAAATTTTAGGGCCTCGCGGTTGTAAGCCATTTTTTACGACGTCGCGGGTATTGAAATACACGTTTGTTAACAGTATTTATTCCTGTCGTTAGGAAATTTAGAATTTTAACTGCCCGCCGATGGATTTCAGTCTGGGAAAGAACGCCGATGGAAAAAGGCGATTTGATTAAATGATGTATACATATATAATAGTATTTTCTGCGCTTTTCATGCCGAGAGAGCCTTAACGCTCCTGAATCCTTCGAATTACAATTGTTAATATTCAGGGAGAACCTTGAATACGTTGCTGCACTCGGAGCCAGTAATCCATTTGGGATTACCGGCCAGAGCATTAAGATTTTCTGACGTAATGAGCTCATTAAGCCAAGCAGCTGCTGCAGCTCACCCTGCTACCGAGTGAAATGAAGAATGTAATATTAAAGCTATCGTAATGGGATGATAATTTAACATAAAATTTTGTAATAAGACTAAGTGAAGCCTGCAATAATTTTCCACTCTCGTGATTAATTAACGCAGCCCCCCTTATTTCACTCAAATTTTTTCTTCGCGCGAAAAGGGACTGCAAAAATAATATAGTTTTTAAAAATTATCTACACTGCGAGAAAAGTTTAGTAAAAATTACCATACTCTCTAGTAAGATCGCCATATGCTTTCGAAACCAAAAAAATTACCGTACTTTATAAGAAAATTTACCAAACAGTATGATAGTATACATAGTAAAATTTCTTACAAACAGAGAATTTTACTGGAAATATAGGAAAATTTACCAAACAGTATAATAAAATTTCTTACAAAGTATAGTAATCTTTTTGGTTTTGAATGTATGTGGTGGCTTTACTACTAATTTACTAGGCAGTATGGTAATTTTTGCAAGATTATTTGTAATTTTTACTCTACTTCTTCTCTCAGTGTACAAACACCAGTAATACTCGATCTATACGCCATTATTTCCAATTAAATTGAACAAATCGTCGAAATCATTAATATTCCTTTAATACGATTAAACTACAAAGATACTCCGATGAAAACTCCACCCATCGATCGAGGCAGCTAAATCAAACAAATCCAACGCAACAATCAAGACACGATAAAACGAAAGTTAACCCCGCGAAGCATAGCCATCGGCTCTCTTCAATAAACAGCATTATAACGCAGCACCTCATCCTGCGCCATAAACAGGCGGCGATGATCTTCCCGCTCGGTACACACAGTGTCTTGCCGCCGCGCCGTCGGTGGCTGCGGCGGCGGCGGCGACATTTTACGGCGCGTTCGCGGATTATAATAAGTTATTAAGTCCGAGCGAGAAGGGGCGGCTCCGCGAGACGGAAACACATCGGGTGTTCGCGCGCGCCGCGCTGCTGCGGAACGCACACAAGGGGGAGAGGGGGGGGGGTGGCTGCTGCGCGGAGGAGAGAAGGACGAACGAGGCGGAAAAAAAGGAGAGAAGCTGTGCGCGCGCTGTGCGAGGAAAAAGGGAGTGAGAGAGTCGGAGGATGATTAAACCCCCCTCCGCCCGAGACGGTAATTTTTCATGTCCGATCATAAATTACCGGCCGCGCACTGCCTCTCTCTTTCTCTCTCTCTCCCGGTCTCTCTGCATATGCTAGAATAGTAGCGGCGATCCGCGTAAGAGAAAAATTCCCCGAGCTCGGTATTATAATTAGCTATGTTAATTATGTATTAATTTATCGTACTGAGGAACGGGCGACGTTTTAATTATAATCCGCGAAATAAGCCGCCGCGGGCCGATCGGTTAGCTCTCCTCCGCGCCGATTTCTTCTTGTTACGATACTTTTGTGCGTCCCTATCGGTCTCTATCTCGAAGAGCAGCACATATATTTGTCGATCTACCGGAGCTCGGCCTTGTTGCTCGTCATAATTTCGTCGTTTAGGGAGAGAGAGAGAGAGAGAGAGAGACAGACGCGGCGAGCGAATTTAAATTGCAAAGGGCTTTTCGAAATTTACGCCGGGGTTATAAATTTAAATCGTAATCAATAAGCAGCGCTAGAGGGAGCGTCGTAACTCAAAAATTAGCAGAGCAGATTGCTGTTTTTCACATTGTTTTTTCGAATGCAAAGTCAGTCGCTTATAAGCTAACGTTTTTCCTTCTAAACTCGAGTTATTATATACCTTTCCTTTGATTATATCCCGATTTTTAAGGTTCCATTAACGAGAGGCGAAAATATTTTAATATGAAAATTCTAGAAAGCCCTAAATTTTTATTCGCCGGGCATTAGAAAAAAATCGATGAGAGCTAAAAAATTTTTGAAAAGCCAGTAAATAGTTATACGGGCTTTCAGAGTACACTGTACATCAGCGATTCATAGTGCCGCGGCGCGCTATTTTTTTTTTTTTTTTTTTTTTTTTCGTACCACCACCCCCCACCGTTAAAAGTTGGGAAAGAACAAAAGGAGCGTTCTCCAGGGGCGTAAGTGCGTCCTCGAAAGGCCGTAAAAAATTGGGGAATGGCCTTATACTTTACGCACCGCAAGCTATACCGATCGTTCGGCTTCGCCCAAAAAAAAAAAAAAAAAAGAGGCAACAAAGCACGCAGAGGTCAGCAATCTCCCCCGTAGCTGCGGCGGCCGCGAAAAATAAAAATCCCATCGCGGCCGGCCGGCAAGAAACACATCGGCGGCGGCGGCGGCGGCGGCGCGTGCGGTAACGTTCGAAAGCGTGTCAATTGCGAAGGCGAAAAAGCGTCGCCGAGCTGTCGCTCGTAAAAAAATGTTTGCCGCTTATAAAACGGCGCGTATACACCTCCATAGGGAGAAGAGAGAGAGAGAGAGGGAGAGAGGACCGGAAGCCGTTTCGCGACCCCCTTCGCCTCTTTATCTAGCGCGGGGTGATTTTTTTTTTTTTTTTTTATTTCGTTCGGAAGAGGGAAGCTCTCTCGCCGGAAACAAACGTTCGCGGGAGCAGCTTCCAATTACGGTAAAATGCGCGACGCGACGACGGCGAGTATAACTGAGGAGCAGTGCGGCGGAGGGGCCAGCAGCGCCGATGCAAATTGGATTGCATCGTACATAAGTATTCGGCAAATGAAAATTGATTTTGACGCGCTGCCATTAATACCGCGGGCGGAGAGCGAGTGTCGTTTTAATAAATGCAAGAACAGCGAGGAGGAAGAGAGCGAGAGAGAGAGAGAGAGAGAGGGAGAGCTCGGCTGATTCGATGGCTGATGCGCGCAGGACACACCGGGCCGATGGCTAACGTGCCGTGTTCGTCATATTAAACAAGTCAGACTAGACACCGCTCCGTTAAAAGCACTTTACTGTTTCGCTAATTCTATTTATTATCGCCGGTTAAGTTCTGCATAATAGCCATTATGCGTATATATGGCGGAGGAATTTTTTCCAGACCGCGATGCTCCTGTCGATCTGCCGTTTAATGACGCCGAGCAAGGATTAAATCCAGATAATGTTTGAGGGAGAGCTTTGTTATCTATCGAGCTGCGAGAGGTACAGTTTGACGGAATCTGGATAATGCTGAAACGGATATGCTTCGTGCAATTTAGACGGTGTTAGGTGGAAGACTGTATTAGCTTTTATTTGTGCTCGACTAATTTTATAAGAGTTGCGTTTAAAGTAAAGTCGTACTTCTGGAGGGTTTGATTGGACGTTCAAATGAAGTTGATGACTTAAAGAACTATAAAAGTGTAATTGCTCACTCTTTAGACGTATTATTTAAAGATAATAGACAAAATTGGTGTTTTTATAGCAAGTTTGGAGAGAAATTGTCAGGACGAACACGGAATGTTAATTAATGATAAAGTGGCACATTGAAATGTCAGCTGACTTATCGATAAATTAGAGGTAATTTGCGTGAATCAGAACTGATGTCTCAGTATTTATAGAAGTTTATAATTGGGAATTATTTTACTATATTTCTAGAGATATACTTTAAAAAAACTATTTTTATTTTAAAACTATCATCACTCACAGAAAAATTAATAGAATTTCGTAAAAATTTCTCTGGTAGAAAATACAAATTAGAAATAAAATTTATTTTACAAGATAGTACTAGTAATGTGATTTCGAAAGTTTCGAAAAATTGGCATATCATACAAAAATTTAGAAAATGGTAATTGAAATTTCGTGATTGGAAAAATCTATCTCTCTTTTAACAATTCGATTTTCAAGTTACACTCAAGTATTAATATAAAATCGAAAATTACATTTTGTAAAGGCATTATTTAGAAGCTTTTAATATATTCTATTATGTCAGTGTATTAAGCGAAATTCAGTTATCGGAGATTGGATCAATTTTAATCAATGTTTTCGATTATTTTAATAAATCGAATGTTTCAATCGGCTTGTACATATCTTAATATATTTATATAGAAATATCTCGTCATTCCTTTTTAATTTCATAAGGGCAAATATTATTTACTTGGAAATTATTTTATAATTAAATTAAAATCTATAGAATGCATTTCTTTACTTCCATACTTTATTAATAGCACAAATAATAACATGTTGATGAGAAAAAAGGTTAATGGAAAGATACTTCATAAAATGAAAACTCATCTGTTGAAACAACGAAATAATTTGATTTACCGATCATGTACAGGTATTACTTATAAAACAGAAATTAGCCTCCGCTAACGAAGAAAGTGCTAATTACGCAAAGACAAAGTCTTTTGTTTGCTTTGAGCTGTTTTTTTTTCTTTTTTTTTTTTTTACTTACCTCCCTTCGCCTCCCTTGCAAAGAAGCTGCCTAATATCGAGGAGTTATTAGATTTCTGGCTAACACCAGCAGTCCGGGCCTTGATTACAAATTGCTTATTATGCCCGGACTGATATTCGGCGTGCCCGCAGCTCCTTTTTATCCGGGGCTGCCTGTAATTTTCGATGCATAATTTATGGTTGATTTAATGAGCCGCGAAAAAGGAGCTGCAAAGAAAGGAGGGTTGCCCGGTATTAAAAGGGATTATTTTTAATTATCCACGGCCGCACAGCAGCACGATCCTCCTTTTTATACTTTAATTCCTGGCATACCATTTGAATTCTTATTTTTCATTTACATATTCGTTTATAACCTTTTGCGCCGCGTCGTCTCGCGGGCTCGATAATTTCGGCGCTCCTTCTTCGCGATCCAGATAAATAATTAGATCGACGCTACTGCTTCGACTCCCCCGTCGTAACTCAATAGCTCAATTATACGTTTCGGCGGCGGGCGAAATATTCGCGAGCCAAAAAAAAAGAGAAAGAAAAAAAAAAGCCCCGTGACAATGGCTCGATTCGAGAGAGAAAAAAAAGCATCCTCGACATTTGGCGATATGAGAGAATTTATTCGCGTTTATCCGCGTCAATGCCGTTCGTTACGTTACGCGCACTTGAAATTCGGTTACACGATCTCTGGCGTCGGCCATCCTTTTCGGGGGGAAGGGAGGCCGGGCGTTACACTTCTATTTTCATTCCGCCTCACGTTTCTGCGAGCTGCGAGAGCGCGGACGTTCCAGGCCGAATCTCGCGTAAAAAATGCATCGACCGAGAGCGGGATTGATAGGCGCATAGGCACGTACCTGCGCGCGTGTCCATTTATTTTACGTGCGAAAGCGCGAGAGGGAGAGAGAGAGAGAGGTGGGAGCTCTCTACCTGCGAAATGCTTAAATGCGCAAGATTTCAAGTAGCGCGGCTCTCTCGGACGATATATTGAATTTAGAAAAATTACCGGCTTTTCGCTCTGGGCGCCGCGGCGCCCTGTCATTTCGAGATATCTCTCGATTTAACGAAGAGGAATGTAATATTTCTGTCGACTATTTTTGTCTAGCCGACGATTTCATCTAAACGACGGATTGGGAAATATGCTCGACGATTGTAACGCGCACTTCTCCCTCCGCGCGGAGCTTCGAATTTAAATTAGTTTATTAATTATAACTCTTTTTTTTAAAAATAGCGTTTAAGCTGAAATTGGAAATTTTCGATTCTCCGCGATTTTCAAATTAGTTTTACGTTTCTGGATTTCGGGACAAATAGGTCGGAGCTATTATTTATATTTTCGTATCGTGCTCTCGCGTTTTATTTTAAAATATTATAGTAAATTGAAAAATTTTAATTTCTGCAATTGTGATTTTTTAATTTATTAGTGATAAATCCCTTAATAACTAACAATCTTTTTATACATGTTTAGTGCCATTTTGTTCAGCAAAAGTATTGAAAAAAGCGTACAGCCAAATTCGCGTTCGCACGACGACGCGAACTGCAACCTCTAAAAGAATATTCGAGAAGAAAAGCTAAATGCAATAAAACGAAAATTCGAAACTCATAAAACAAGATTCCCTTCGCGCGATCGTTTACGAAACAAAAAAAAAAAAAGAGAGCTTGAGTGCTCCTTGAAAACAGTGGAATGCGTTAGCGAGATGGATGCGTGGGAGTCGGTTCTCACCCCCCGCGCGGCCCTCCCGTGTGTCATCTCTAAAGCCGGAAGCGCGTTTCAGAAGCGCGCCGCTTCGCGCTCCAGCCGCGAGCCGGGTGGGGGCGGGAGAGAGAGCTATATAACCTTGAGTTTGCCGTTTGCGGCGATGAAGGCATGAGCGCGGAGCAACAGCGGCAGAGGAGCAGCAGCGCGCGCTCTCTCGATTTTGCGAGGGAGAAGGAGGGAGGCGGGCAGCGGCTATACCCCGCCATATGCGAGAGCGAGGAGTGACGAGAGGGAGCGAGTAACTGCTACTGGAAACAAACTGCCGCGGCGGCGGCGGCGGCGGCGACTCTTCCGTCCCTCTCGGTGCTTTTTTAATGCTAAATGCTTCCTCTTTTGTTTGCGCGCGAGGGTGGCTGCGGGGCTATATGGATTCGGCCCCGGCGCGCCGCGAGATGCGAGAGAGAGCTTTTTTTTCAAATGCTAAACGCTTTTCCCTCGCTCGCGGTATACCCGGCCGCACGCGCGTTGTTGTCTTGCTCGCCTCTTCGTTTGTTCCCGCTCATCGTCCCCTCCCAGCCCCCCCGCGCCAGTCAACGCGTCAACGCACAGAGAGGTGCCGGATCCGCGCGCCAAATCGCCTGTTTTCTCAAAATAACGGCTAAACGCTCCGAAAGCAAAGGACTTCTTTGTAAATAGCGCACAAAGCGAATCGAGCCTTGCTTATCTTCCTTTGCCGGCGGCGGCGCCGAGCTCACTTTTTTCGCGCCGCGATCGTCGCGTTTATTATTTTTTTTTTTTTTAAACGCACCTAAGCTGCGCCCCGCGAATAACTATGAATGCGGATACGCTCTCAACTGGCCGCCTTGCTTTTTCCAGCTCGAAAACATTTCCTCTGTATCTCCAACGCTATACATTTGTTAACAGGTCGTTTTTTCAATAATGCAACAAAAAGCGCGGAACTGCAATTTACGCGCTCTCCCTCCCCCCCGAAAAAGCGCCGTTCCCCGCGGCCTCCCGCGCGCGGCCAGTTTTAGGCGAAAATTCTTACGCGCTTACTCAACGAATTTCCAAAGCGCCGATAAAGCAAAGAGCGTATATCTTTTAATGTCCCCCCATAAACCCAATTCGACTTTTCAATACTTTTGGCTCTCGCAGCTTCGCTGCCGGGCGCCGCTGCTGGCCGAAAAAAAAGAGAGAGAGAGAGGAAGGAAAACAAACGAGATCATCCGTTACCTTAGCGCTCGAGCGGCGCGGCCGCTCGCCCGTAACGTTTTTCACGTGCATTAGTCGGACGCGAAATCGTACAGATATTGACACACAAGCGACTTGTAGATATATACATTTTTTTTTCCAGCCCGCGCGTCCCCGCCGAATAGGCTCGACGCGCGCGCGGGGGCCGTTCTTTTGTACTACCACTAGCAGGCCACTACTTTTCGCCGGCCGCCTTGTATTGGTGCGCGTCGATGCCCGAGCGAGAGGGAGAGAGAGAGAGAGAGAGAGAGCGAGCTCGCGGCCGAGGAAAAAAAGGGGTGGGTGTAATATTTTTTACTCTTTCCAAACACAGAGAGCGGCGCTACACCACCACCACCGCCGCCGCCGCCGCCGCCACTACCCGCCTTTTTTTTCCTCGCCTCTCTCTCTCTCCTCCGGCCGCGCGGCAGGACCCTTTCCCCGCGCGCTTCATCTCGCCGTTTCATCCGCAAACCGTTGCCTCGCGCGCGCGCTCGTCCACCCCTTTGCTTTCCACCCCCCCGGGCCGCCTCTCCTCCCCCCACCGATACTCTCTCTCGCATTCGTATGCGTGGCTTCGATGGGTATTGATATATTATTCCCAATAGTTCGTGCTCTCCTCCTCCGCCGCCGCCGCCACCGCTCGTCGTCGTCGTAGTCGTGGTCGTTTTTTTTTCGCGAGCCGCCCCCGCGCACTCGCTCTCTCTCTCTCTCCCTCTCTCGCCCGCTCGCTCGCGTTTTTTTCAATTATAATTCTTTTTCGTATCCAATCAATCATTAGTATTTCCATTGTCCTTCGGCATTTTCATTTGGCGCGTCGGGCTTCGCTACCTCGCCGAGCCCCCGATATATACGGGCCCGGAGAGCTATTGGAAAGCTGGCAATGCGCATTTGTGTATGTGTGTTTGCGCGCGGAGTGCCGATGCCTTTTCCGCGACGCGTCCGACTTTACGCCTCTCTCGGCCTGCGGCGAATTTTTATGCGGGGGGAGAATTCACTTATGTATCGGGACGGTGTACGGATGCGCCGCCCGGATGCCGCCGCCGCCGCCGCCGCTGCCACGAGTGTGCGTGTATGCGCGTGTGTGTGTGTTCGTTAATGCGCTTAAGAATTTATGCGCGCGCGAGATTCTTTCAGAGCCGCGATGCAGATGGATATCCGCCGCGCGTCTCTTTTGCGTTATTCACAATTACGACTCTTAATTTTTATCCGCGGCTCGTTGCCTTCGGCCTCGTTTACATTAAGATGAATCGACTATAATCGAGTTTGTTGAGAATACCTGCATGAGAACGAATATTACGAGTTTTGTCGGCGCGAGGATTAGTTTTTCGTCCAAGCTGTTATTATAGTTTGTTTATAGTTTTTGTAAACTTTCTGAAATAATCAAGGATGTAATATAATTGAGCTCGTATTATAATTTCTACTTAGAGTTGCAGGATTTAGCGTTCAAGGATATTTCGGGAGTGGAGGAGAACCGCAAGCTGTTTACAGTACCGCACCAAGTCCTAAAGTTAGGGTTCATTCATTTATGCACACTCGTAAATACATTAGTATGTATAGTTATTGTGGCACATAAGTTCATAAGTTCAAGCCTATTATTAACGATGTTTTAGGAAACCTAGACATTGCATTCGACTACTGTTGACCTATAATTAGAGCATTTTTAAAAGGCATTTGAAATAAGCAGACACACTGCATTTCAGAACCGGAAATTTTTTGTTAAATAATTCTTGGTCTCTTTATAACGGCGAGTGGTGTATGCTAATAACTCAGGTGCGAATGTGCTCAAATGCGTTTTACTGCTGAACTTAGTTACAAAACTACTTTCGAAAATGTATCAAGTGCTTTATTCTCGTTGAAATAAATACAAATGTTAATATTGATTTGAAATGTATACTGCTTTTTTTATGGCTTTAAGGGGACAGTTTGAGTTGAAGCCTAAGAAAAGATAATAATTGTTAATTCAAAAAATTAACATGTAAAAGAATTACATAATATTTACAAAATTTTCTATTAAACTATTATTTCTATTTCTATTAGACTAAAAAACCTGTTCGGAATACCAATTATTGAAATTTCTTTCGAAGACTGATTTTTAGAAGCAAAAGTCACTTGCCGTATGGATAATTTCTAATCCGTACACTTAATTTGGCTGCAAATGTTTTTACACTTTCTTAGTAGTATTTGAACCCACTTAAATGGAGCACCGGAGTTAAAAGTGTGCACAAATACTTTCAAAAACAATGAAATGTAACAAACTATTAATTATTTTATGGATTTTGTGGATTTTGCTATTGAACTTGTAATAAAGAATAGAATTTTTGTTAACGTCTCACCCTTAATAAGTGGCTTAGAATTGATAACAAAAGTGTTTGAATATTTTGCAGCTCAACTAAGTCATCTGTTCAGAATATTTTCTACGGCAAGTGACTTTTACTTCTGAAGATGAGTCTTCGAAAGAAATTTCAATAATTGGTGTTTAGAACAGGTTTTTTTAGCCTAGCATAGAACAATTTTTAAATGTTATATATTTATTTTACACATTAATTTTTGTAATTAATAATTATTATCTTCTTTTAGATTTTAACTCAGGCTTGTCCCGTTAAAAAATAAAATTATAAATATTTTTTCACATTGAAACTGTATTGCATAACGTAAAAATAAGGAAAATAAAAATTATTTTTTAGTTTCTTTTAAAATTTTTGTATTTAAATTTATAATTTTCGAAGTGTAATTAATAAATATAAACAATTTTATTAATTTTACTACGCTTTCATTTCAGTCTCTCTGAAAACTAAAAGAATCTCGTTGTGACCGCTCTTTTCCTAGTAGAAATCACACTATTTTTACTGCTTTGCGGTTAAATTTTAGCATTTATTGGCTCATCAAGAAGCATTTTTTGGCGATTTGTAGCATTTTTTTTTAAAAATAGCCAATTCTTGCTCTAAAAATGTTTTCAATTTTTACCAGGGTTTATACATTTGTTAACTTGCATGGTTTTAATAACATAACAGAAAGAAATAGGTTTTAATACGTAGATATAGTCAAATTAATATGTTTTTCATTACTGTGATTAGAAACTGTGATAATTAGAAACGGCAGCAGCCCGATAGTTTGACAAGTAAAAAAGTAATCTCACTTCATTTATGATATATTAAACATAGTCGTAAACTACAGGCACGATCTTTTCTAACCCGCTTTGATATCTGCAAGGATTTGAAAAATTCTTCTATAAAGAAAATGGAAGAATTCTTGCAGTTTTTGTAGAAAGTTACTACCCTAGTGGAAACTGAAAACATTTTTGAAGTAATTAATGGCTAGTTTTTAATGGAAAAGTAGTTAATAGTCATAAAAGGGGAATAAAATGTGTCCATTTATCGTACCGTATAATAATGTAAACGTTATTTTCAATCTTTTTAAAGCATTAAAAATGGAATGAATTCTGCAATTGCTATTTTGTCAGTATTTCCAAGTATTGGCCAGTTTAGATACCTAGAAAAGGTCTAAGAACTGGAGCGAGAAAATGGCGACGAGGTGAAATTAATATTTTTTTTAATTCTTCACGGAAAGAGACAATTACAAACGTTCAATTAGTTTAAGCTACTTCTTTGCACTTATATAAGCTATCCATAGCATTTAGATGCTTTTTACTACATTACCGAATAACTGAGAACTGAGATTGAAGTGTAATAAAAATATGTGAGGTTATATTCATACTTGAAAATGCTCGAGAACCAGTTCAAAAAACGTTTACATTATTACCCGAGAACTGGCCATTTTTCATGGCCATTTTATAGATTGGAAATTCTACCAGGGCAAATGTTACTGATATGACTGTTTTTTTTTTTAATTACACCAAGTGTTAAAAAAAACCATTTAACTTTTGTACGTTCACTATATGCGCTACGTCTTAGGATAAACTTATTTTTCAAATAAAACAAGTCGATCCAGTCGTAGGCCACTGGTCCGCTCGAGATTGACATAAAGTCCGCGAGCTATGATGGCCAGTTTTTCAAAGGAAAGGCACCAGATAAAATTCAATAAAATCCTTCAAATTTTGTCATCGCGAAAAGAGCCGCAGTAAATTCTTCCGTCATCGGTTTATTAACCATCCGCGGGGGCGCTCGGCGATCGCGGCTCGGGACAGGGATGCGACAGGCGCGCTCGCCCGCTTAAAAAGACGACTCTCGTGTTCCGCGCCGGGTGACATCTCGAACAATGCAAATATGCGCCTACATATCCGAACGAATTTCCGTCGCCGGTATAACCCGAGGAAAGAGAGACGGCGCGGGCCAATGGGCGGTGGAGAAACGAGCGGAAAAATGTCTCGCGGGGGCCAGGTTTGGAAATGAGATTTGCTGGTAAACCGACAATTTATCGTAGGCAGTATCAGCTGCGAGCGCATCTCTTCCTCTGACCAGAGTTATAATTAATACGCCGCCGTCGTCTGTGTACGGCCGGCCAATATGACGCACCTACTAGTTGCCGCAGAGAGAGAGAGAGAGAGAGAGAGAGAGAGAGTGAGCGGAGCTTTGCGAAAGTAGCCTCCGGCCTGCTGATTAAGTTTGAATGACCGAGGCCGCAAAAACACATTAAAACTTGAATGAGTACAGATGAAAATTTGGTCGCCGGGAATCAAATGACCGCAGAGCAAATGGCCTGGCGGTCGCTCGGCACTCGTATTCCTCCGGCCCGAAGTCCCGAGCCATCGGCATCCACGAGCTCCGAGCTCTGCGCTATATTTTACTCCTCTTTTCGGAAGCGCCCCGGCGGCCCCGCACAGACTTCCCTCCGAAATATCGCGGCGCGGCAAAAATTCACTTTCGCGAGCCTGATGGACCGATCCGCAGAGAGAGAGAGAGAGCGCGGCTCTCTCCCGGCTTGAGGACCTCGTTGTGCCGACGGTTACCGCGATGAAAACTGCCTGTAATAACTGACCAGACCGAGTTTGATTTCAATTGATGAACGCGCCCGTGCAGCACTGCCCGGCGCAAACCATAGATCGATCAGTTTTTGGCGTTTTGTCAGTATCGATGCAGAGATTGGCTTGTTTACTCGGCAGAGAACCGCCGCCGTCGCCGCCGCCGCCGCCGCCGCCGCCCCTCTCCCGATTTTTATTAATGTCGCGTCGATGGTAAACTGCTTTCAGTGTGTCCTATGACTTTTCGGGAAATTGCCGAATGGACTGTGTGCTCTCTGCGCCCCGAAAATTGTCTTATTCGATCGAAACCGACCAAGTATTTTGCGGCCGAGGTGAAAAAAGGAAATGGCTTTGCGAGAGAACCGGGAAAAAAGAGAAATTGCGATGGATGACTGCCGAGCCGCAAATTCGATTAATCATCGGGTCGCAAAAATCATCGAATCGTTTTCTGTACGATATAGCTGCGGGTTCGAATAATTCATCATTTTCGCCTTGAAAATTTTCATTTTTTTTTTCTGTTACGACTCTTGAACCTTTTGTACAGGTACAACATTTAAAATTACACTAAGAAAATAGATGTAATTGGACGATAATGCTCATCTCGACTGGTTGCATCATTTGCTCCATTGACAAATCTTATCTTATACAAGTGTTCACCATCACCATCTTCAAAACCAAGTCAATAATTCCAAAATTCCTCAGACGCATCTGCATTATGCACTGGGGCTAAAACGAGATAGTTGCAGCTAGTATTTCTATACATTCTTGTCCAACTTCTTTTATAGATTACAAATCCGAGGTGCGCCGTTTTTAGAGAAAATTTAATAATGTTGATATTTGTGTACCTCCAGACATCAGTAATCTTTCAGTTACCATTCTGTTGACGTCTTTGACAAGCGAGTCTCATCGTCCATATGGTTTACGAGGAAGTTTTTTAGACGACAAAACCGATGAGCCTGCCTTCAGATTTGAACTTAAACAGAAGTATTCAAAATATCCGATAATAAACACCACTTAATTTCTCGTTTAGATGTCATTTTTCAAAGACAGAAATTAGTTTGCTTGGGTAATGTGTAAGTTTAAATGACATTTGTCCAAGCGATGAAAAGATTAAATCTTCGGTTTCACACAAGAAAAGTTCATTATTTTATCGGTTTTGCAAGCTATTTCCAACGATTTATTCTCGGATTTGCGATTGTAGGTAAAGCATTGAATGACTTATTGAAAAAAATGAGAATTCTCATATTTAGCCTGAAGAAATTGGAGCATTTGAAAAAGAAATCAAAAGAACACCTTTCTTTAGAATAACCCCGTTTAGTTATTTATTTTCCAAATGTAAATAAATTACATTGAAATGCAACAATTACATTACGACAAACTGTTAATCTTTTTCTAGAAGAAAAAAATTTTAGCAGTAAAATTCATTTAAAAAATAAGTATTTGCAAATAATATGGTACGCTAATGCTCATGAAGTGAGTTGTAAGTTGTTTTGGATAATTGATAGGCTGCTATACCTCTAACGGAAACCCATCTATGATGATGATCCAAATGATATAAATCATTCGTCGGTTTCGACAATTTATTATACAACTTATATTTGGACGAACGTACGAATAAGAAATAATCTTATCAATAAATTTGTCTCAAGATTTACTTAGCATCCGAATCGACTGGTTATTTCTGATATAGTTCGAGAATCCGAGTTTTTTTACTTGGCAAAAGGTAAAGGACCAAGAATTTAAATGCCCGATTCAGACTTTACGTAATTCGCGGAATAACTTGCTTAAATTTCACATATAACCCTACTCTAAATTGATTTACGCGATCTACTTACGAGAAAATCGAACTAAACTATTCAATTAAAACCTCGCCCTCTTAGCTCCGCTCCCGAAAGAATTTATGAACTCCTTGAAACTCGACATTCCGCCTGACTTTAATAATGCGCAGCAGCGGCGGCATTTTGGTTTTGTAACGATTCCCGCAGTTAAAGCGGATAAGTAAAAGTTAGGCTTATTTATTAACTGCATATTTTATTCGCGGCGAGAAAAAAGGAGCGCGCGCAGCGGCAGCGCGGCGGGCAGAAGCCAGTCGCCGAAGAAGAAGGAGCGCAGCGCGCGTAAAAGCATACACACATACACGAGGCATAAAGCATAAATCTCGGCCAGATACATATTACTCTTTAATTATCCATCAAAGTTTTATGAGTTCACGAGGCGTTTTACACAATAAAAATCGTCAAGCAGATCGTAGCTCAAGCTGCTCGGGCGTACACGATTTCGACCAATCGCCTCCTCTCTCTCTCTCTCTCTCTCTCTCCGCGCGCAGTCTTTTAATGTATTCAAATATAAGCGGTAGCAGTGTTTATGTCTTGACATTGCAAATTGTACCGGCTACGCCATAACTTAAAGTAATTGCCGCCGCGCCAGTATAATTATTTATACTCCCGATACGGCGAAGGGGGTTGTGCGCTCACCGTTACCGAGCTCTCCGCGCTCTGCTCTCTCTCTCTCTCTCTCTCTCTCTCTCTCTCTCTCGCGTATTTGTACGTCGCTGCACGGCGCTCTCTGAGTAGCAGGCCTGCATTTTCCTATCGAATACGGAAGGCGGAATGCCTATCTGGATTTTCGCTCGCGATATACGCCGCGCGCCGCCGCCGACGATTTGAATAGCTTTAGTGCATTTGTCTGTTTTTATCCCATTGTTGAATAATTAATTGCCGAGCGACGCTAATTCGCCGCGGGATTCCCCCCCGTGGGACTCTCATTTTTTCTAGGCGAATCATTGTTTCCGATTAAATTAGAGCCGCGCGTCCCGCTGTTTTTGGGCGGCGCGCGCTCTTTTTTTGTTTCGGATTGCTATTAGCCGCGTCTATTGTGGAGGATTGGGTAATTTGACGGCGGTGAATAGCCGCTTTGCTATGCTTAAAATTCTTTATTGCGAAATGTGAACATTTTGACGATTGATGGAATGTTAATTATTAGTTTTTTTGTAATTATGCGCTTGTAATTGCGACTGTTTTAAGTAATGAATTGTTTACTCCTTGATAAACAATGAAAATTATTTTCAATCAAATATTTTGAAGAAACAAAAAACTTTTCGGTAATTTTTAGGTGACTTTTTATAAAATTTTCTTTAATTTAATGCCCTCTGATAAAATATTATTAAAGATCAAAGTTTAGCGTTTTATTAAAATTATTATTTACCAAAAGCTAGCAAAAAAGTTTCAAATTTTTGATAAATGTAGTTAGAACAATAACTCGCTTCATTGAACTAAAAATTTACTCTAAATAATTTATTAAATAAATATCAAGAAATCGAAATGGTTTTGAAAGTGCAAAATTACATTTTACAAAACAGTACTTGTTAAAAATTTTTGTTTTCGTGCAACTAGCAATAAACCTGTTTCATAAAAATTCCAAATTATTTAATATTTATGAAAATAAATAATTTTGCACAATTATCGACATTCAGGTGATAGTAATTCCATCTAGTTGAAACTTATCGAATATCGATCCACTTTGTGGTAGAAGGTTCACGCTTACGTTCGTAGATGGCGATACCGACCGGCTAAACAGGGATCTTGCTAAAAACGTTTCGCGAAACAGTTTTTCTACTTTTCAAAACTACTGGCATTCGATGCAGATGATACATGAATTTTTTTTTAATCGATAATATGAACTTGAAAGTATTTCCAATAAAAGGGGTACAGTTTAAAAAAGCACATTTACCGAAACAAGAAATAATCCTCCCCTCAAATTCCGCGAATAAAAACGAAAAGCTCGAAAAAAGAAGAAAAAGTCGGGGCTCGGCGTTTACTTTGAAAAGGAAATTTACTTTTGCCCGGTCAATAAAAAGTAAGCGTGCAAGCTCAAAGGAGCAGTACACGTCGGAAGTCTCGGGGAAAACGGGGGAGGCGCAAAGCGCAGACCGTGAAGTGCAGCCCCGGCGGCTTAGCCGATAAATCAGTTCACGCGCTCGGTCGATGAATACGAAGGTGGTTTCGCCCGGCGTAACAGGTGGTTGGAGTTCTCATTCTCTTTAAGTTCCTCCTTTTTTATTCCTTTATCGAGGGAAAAACGAAGAGAGCAATCTCCAGCTTATGAACCCGGGGGCCCCGGCGCCCGCACCGCGTTAAAACGCGCTCTTAAAAGGATAAAACACCTCGGTGGGTCTTCGCCGCGCGAAAATAAACGCGTTAAGATATTCGCCGAGTGCTTTATTGGCTGGTGTACCACCGCAAGGTATATAATGCCTGATTGTTCGAGTTTAATTAATCGCTCGAGTGCCTAAAGCTGCTTTTCTCTCTGCTCCGCTCGCTTCTCTCGGTTAAGGATCGAGCGAGCAGATTTTGTTTTGAAATTTTCGAGAAACTTTTTTGGTGGGGTAAATAATGTAAGGCAGATGTGTTTATTGTGTGAATGGTTTTTTCTTTATTTTAACGACTGGAAAGTATTTATCACAAACTCTTAATACTACTTAGGCTCTCTTCATCAATACTGACCTCGAAGGATCGCGCACGCACAATAATCAGCTAATAACGTCTAACGTGAAACAATATTAAATTATAAAACTATTTACATATTTACAATTAAAAACTTAATAAACGAGGATCTTCCTACTTTTAAAGCTAACATTGTTCTGAGATTTAAGTCGGTGAAAAATATAAATCTTGTTACATTATTATATAAGGTGGGTTGTGTCGTGATATTTACTCGGATATACGCTACTTCACTCGCATCTGAAGTGTTTATATCTTTAATAAAAAATCTTTACATCTATTTTTGGTAGAAGTCATTGTTTCTTATAACTCTGCAATAACATTTTTCAACAAAAAGACAATTCTAATTCGCATTAGAATCTCGAGTTTCAGTAAAAATGTAAACACCGTGAAAGACTTATTCTAACGTTCTCATTAAGGCACAAAGTTTTCGCAGTACAAATATAACACCAAAGAGAAAAACGAATCAAAAAATCCAAAGGCACTTATTGCGTACGTCAATTTAAAAGAAAAAAAAACGCGGACGCGCTTTACCCATCGTGAAGCGCGCCTTACAATTTTCAACAATCATTTTTCGAATCTCGAAAGTTATACATCACAATTTTCAACGAAGAAAACCGACCAAACTTTCCGACGTCAATTCGGGCTTTGCGCTCCTCAACGACTATACCAACTCTCGATAACAAACAAAAAATAAAAAATAAAAAAAAAAAAGAGAAAAACGAGGAAAATATAAAAAAAACATTGCTTTGGTTGACGGAATCACCAGGGCCTCCACATGTCCCCGTTGCCGGTCGTCGTGGAGTCGCTGCTGATGGAGTTGTTCTTGTCGGAGAGATCGTCGGCGGAGTGCGTGAATTCCTCTTTGATTTTTATCGGCGGACTTTGGCTGTTGGTAGAGGAGGAGGTAGAGGCGACGGAGGTCGACGGCTCGTGATACCTCGGTCTCTTCTCGGCGACGGCGAGGAGGCCGTCCGAATGGTGTCGCTTTAGTCCACCTTCCCTCTTGGGCGCCAGCAGGGTCCTGTTGTACTTGTCCGTGATGACCGAGAGGGGCTGTCTGTGCTGCTGAATGGAGTCGAAACTGTCGGCGTCCCTCTTGATGCTCGTGGTATTGGCCTCGCTGTAGAGGAGGGGCGAGTTTCTGTCGCTGCTGGAGCTGATTTGGGGCTTCTGCGTCTCGGGCGAGGAGAAGCTTTTGGTGGAGGAGGCGGCGGGGCTCTGGTCGGGCATTTTGAAGCTGCGCATCTGACTCTGGGGCGGCGAGAGCGACGTGGGGTACTGCTCGCTGTGGTGGTTCTCCTCGAAGCTGGAGGTGGAGGTGGAGGGGCTGAGCAGCGGGCTGTGCGTTCTCTGTACGGCTGTGAAGGCAGAGGGCTGGCCGAGCCTCGCGCCCGTCTCGCCGGCCGGGGGGAAGAACGGGAAGTTGGCGGTGATGCCGGCGGAAGGTGGCACCAGGAGGGCCAGCTCGCCGGTGGGCAGTCGGCTGGGGATGAGCTGGACGTTGCTGGGGATCTGGATGCGCGCGCTGCCGTTGTTGTTCTCGTCGCCGCTCTGCACGTCGCCTTGGAAGCCGACTTTAACTTCGGGATAAAGGCGCTCCGGCATGTAAGGCACGTAGTGGTTGTAGAACGGGGAGACCTGCTGCAGGTTGTTAACGCAGTTGTTCAGGTGGGAAACTAGTCGCTGCTTTACGGTCGGGTCGACGTTCTCGAGGTGGTTCACGTAGCGAGATACTTCGCTGGCGCACTCGGAGAATCCCGAGCGGAATTTGGTAATGACTGCCGGATCGGTGGCGACGGCGGTGCTGAGCTGCTGCCGCTGGATTTGCTGCAGGTGCTTTACAGTCATCTCCAGGATGTCGGCCTTCTCCAATTTCGAGTGTCTGGTTGGCTGTAAGCAAAAGAAAGAGAATGGTTAGATTTCGAGTAATTATTATGAGCGATTTCGTTTTTTTATGCTAATCGTAACAGATATTCCGACGGCTTTTACTTTTGGTTGCGCGTGCGGATAGGTACGCGCGGTTTCGTTTTCAGCCTATCATTTACGCGGCATGCCAATGGAATAGTAAAATAGAGGTACGAGGATGGGAACGAGCGACCCGTCGCTGCCTTTAAGTAGCATCGCCTTCAGCGCTTCTGACCATAAAGTGCGCGGTGGCTTCAAATCTCGAATCGTAAAAATCTATGCTAATGCCAGGCTGCGCAGCGTCTAATCAAAACGAGCTGATGCCCGGCTAATCACAGTTCCGCAATTTTCAGTAGCTCGATGATACGCTTTACCGATCGCGTTCCTATACCTACGCAGCTTTTATTTCTCCGGGCGAATAAATTAAGAAAATCGTTCAGTCGCTGCTCTCGGATCGCCATACATACGGCTAATTACGATTGTGCTTCGAGAGGCAGGTCCCGAAAGCAGCCAGGCTCATTGTGCCAGCCGGAGAGTGCCGGGGGTTTTTTAAAGCCCCGAAAAAAGGCCGAAAATCTACACTCTCATCGACCTGTCTAACTTCTGGACGTGATCATTTGAAAAGATCAAGGCTTCATTCTCGAGCCGGTCTTTATATATTTCCTCGGCGCGTGGGAACCCGTTAGCGCGCCGAGCACAAAGGAAAGAAGACGGAGGAAGGCGAAGGAGGGAGGGAGGGAGAGAGAGAGAGAGAGGAGGGAGGAAGCACGAGGCGGGCCGGATGATTTTGGTGAGAAAGCCCCGAAAAAAAAAAAGAAGGAGGCCTTACACGTACGCTTTTGGCCTTTAACGGGGGCATCGATGACGCCCTGCATTGTGCGCCTCCCGAGATTTGTAGCCGCTATACGGCTTGTCGCGACGTCAAGTCGAGACCCGGTCACCTTGACAATGGGCGTGGGAGTGTGTTTACGGCTCGGTTACACAGCTGCACGCGCATAAAGAGTTACATGCGCTCGCGTCGCCTGGGAATCACAGCCGGGCGCGCGCGCGCGACGGAAGCCGCGAGTTGAATTTTAAACAAACGCAATTTCGTCGTTAAACGCTAGACGATCGAGCACTTGATCCGGAAAAAGGCCCGGAGACAGAGCGAGGGAGGGAGAGAGAAAGAAAGAGAGAGAGAGAGAAGAGGCGAGATCGAATGCAGGCACCTGCTAAGGGTGCAGCGGAGGGGAAAAGGAGAGTCCCCCTCCAGCGTTCCGCTCCCACGTTCGGCCGAGACGTGTGTGTATAGAGAGCGGATCCTCGAAGATGATACGGTCAACAAAAGAGGGAGAGCAACCCGAGAAGCGGCGGCGGCGGCGGCGGCGGCAGCCTCCTCGCCTTCTCTTTTTAATAATTATTCGGAGGTTCCCACGGCGAACGCGGGGGGCGTTCCTCGGCTCGGAGAAAGGTGCGCGCACGCGCTGGAGCACCGAGACGACAGATGCACGCACGTGGCCCCGGCCGCCGCGACAGGTAGCCGGAAGTCGTGCGCTCGTTAGGCCGCGCACATCCACGGCGGCCGAACGGCCGAGGAATCAATGTACGGGCAATTGATTAACAAGGCCGTAATCTCGGCCTCGTGAGGAGAGCGCTCGTTTTTTCGGTGGCTCCTCTCTCTCTCTTTCTCTGTCTCTCAACTGGTTTGAAGTGACACCGCGCGCCGCCGCTCTCGGGTAATTGATGGCGCGCGGCCGTCGAGATATGCGCGCCGTTCCCACGAGAGCCCCGAGCTCTCCGGCGTGGCGCGCGTGCAGGCATCTAAAACAAAACTCGCCGAGCCGGAGAAGCGGTGTTGTCCCCCCTAAAACAAATGCCGCTGCACGCACCGAGAGCCGGCTGCCGAGCCCCTCGATTCTGATTTAACGCCGGTCGTCCCCCTCCTCTCTCTTGGCACCTATTATTGCGAGCGCTGACGTCATCGCGACCGTTTTTTTTTTCGCGCGCGCGCAAGTGTTTTTTTATTTGCCGATGACGTTTCAGCGAAGTCTTAGCTCGTGCGTTCGCGCCTGTGCGGCCTGTACATTGTGTCGGCCGACATCCGGCCGCGTAATACTACACGGCGGAGTTGAATGGCACGCGTTATGCGCGCGAGAGCATGTCTGCGCGAACTTAAACAGCCTCGTATAGGTTCTTCACCTTCGAGTCGAGGGCGTATATAACTCTCGCGATCGATTGAACCGAATGTCGTTCGATTTCGCCGGAGTGCCAATATATATATATGGAGTAGTGCCGCGTGTAATATACATATAACAGTGAATGTGAACTTACGTCTTTTTTCATGGCCTCCAGAATCAGGCTCTTGAGCTCGTCGAGGCACTGATTGATGCGTGCTCTCCTTCTCTTCTCCATAATCGGCTTATTGCTCTGGAAGAAGAAGAGGATTGGTTTCGTTAGAGACGAATATTGAGCCGGCTGTTTTTCTCGGGGCTTGTTTACGCGCTCATTCATGAGAGCGCGGCTCGCGAGGGATCGAATTCAGCCGACGTCGGAGCGTCTTATCGGCGGCTGGCGCGCGGCGTTGTACTACTTGCATGCGCGAAAGTAACGCGTCACGTGCGGGAACGTCCGCACGTGGCCAGTGAAAATTGACGCGCCGCTCTCTCGGCTTTTCGCGGGACTCTATTTGACCTCGAGTGTATATGAGGAATGAAAACAATGACTTTATATACATCGCTTTATATGTGCACAGTTTGTTTAATTAAGAGAGCGGAATAAATTTAACGAAGTTACCGGTAAAGATGCAATTAATAAGCAAATTTTATCAGCGCTTAGAAATTATTACTTATAGTTGGTTAATTTCAAAGCGGCTGATTTAGTTGGCAACGTATCGAGGTGCAGGAAGTGTTTTAGCAAATATTTTTTAAATAAGATACTCACTCGTCGTAACTCAGCTTTGGTCATCCCCGACTGCATTTGGGGCTCGAATTCCTCGTCGCTTCCCGACATCTTGCAACTGTAGTAATCGACCATTTAAGCGATTGAACTATCACAAAATCTCAAAAGCCTCTTCGGCTTCGAAATCACAAGAGATCAAGGAACTGTATATACTAGTGTATCAAGTCCGCTCGCCTGCTCCTCGCAAGGTAAACTCGAAGAAAAGAACTCGAGCAAAATGTATCACCACACACCGAGGATCTGTTGATCAACACGACGGATGAGGCAAGATCGAGCCTTTTGAGCGCTTGATCCCCGAAGCAGGAACGTCTGCCCGATCGGGGTAGCGAAGGATAACTGTTTGACGTTTGGGCTGCTCGAAGACCGCATGCCGATGCACCGGCGGCCCGGCGCGTGGTGGGGGAAGCTCCGCTCGGCAGTGGGGGCCCCGACCGACGGGGGTAGCGGCGGTGGGGAGGCCCGGCTGCGGCCCTCCCGAGACCTGTTGATGTGTGGGAATTCACGCCGAGAGCTGCTGCCTGCTGCCTGCTGCTGCTGCTGGGGTATGTCCCGCTCTCGCTCGCTCGCACGCTCTGCTTGCAGGCGGCGGCCAATGGCAGGGGAGCATTTTTCTCAAGAGCTGTGGCTGCCTCTCCGCGAAAACGAACATCTGCTTAATTTTGTTATTGGCATAATTTTTATTTTTTTAGCGGCGAGCGCGCGCTCTTTCGGGGCCCTTATCGGCTATCGCCGCCGCCGCCGCCGCCGCCGCCGCCGCCGCTCCCGCTCCTGTTATTACGCTCGCTTTGAGCTGGGAACGAGCGATTTTTGTTTGCGAGAAAAAAAGGTGGGAGGGATTCGAGCTTGGCCGATTTTTTATCCGGTGCTCTTGTATGATTTTCTTTATTGAGCGATTTAGCATTTGAGGTAAGGAGTGTAGGTACGTTTCAATGTACTGCGAAGGGTTTTTGTTAATTTCAATGCTGTTAGATTAGGTTGATTAAAACTAAACTTTTATACGATGAAAAATAATAAACATTTTCGAATATTCTGAAATATTAATAGCATTTTTTAAATGTTTTTAAATTTAAAGCCATGATCTCTATAAAAAAAATTCCCTTTTATTTGTACTTCGCAACGTCAAAATATTCCCTGTACAATTTGAAAATCCAGCCAAACTAATCAGCCCTAATAAACAGCAACGAGCCCCGGCCTCGCGAAGCAGATGCAACACCTCTAGCAGGCAATAAACAATCGGCGGACAAAAAAAAAAAAAAAGGAGGAAAGAAAGCGGGGCCTGCAGGCGAGGCAGTCGTCGGACGGGCAGCCGCGCATCATATCGTTCCCACAGTGAGACTTTTAATGATCGAGAATCGCGCTCGCATCCGGGCATCCGAAATCAGCGAGCGAGACAAAGTGACGACGGTGGAAGGAGCGGGGAGGGGGGGGGCAGCAGAGGAAGGGTGGAGGGGGACTATATCGGCGCGTCGGCAAAGCGTAAAGGCATGCGAGCCAGGAAGGGCTGTGTGTATACGCGCGTCGTAAGTGTGGCCGGCGCGAGCGATGCATGCATGCATGCGTGCACCGGCCATGGGAATTCCCATGGATATAGCGACAGTTTCCCCCCTTTTTCTGGCTAAGCGTGCAGGCAGACAATGGATGGGGACTTCTTTTTGTCCCGCTTTTTTCCGGCTTTTCCTGCACGTGGCGCGACCCCCTTCTTTTTTTTTTTTATCATTGTTTTCTGGAGCAGTTTTGAGATTTCGCTCGGGACGGGATTGACTTGATTGCTCGCCTGCGGAAGGGGATCTATTTTTGTTTCGCGTGGGGAGTAATTAAGTTTACGAGATTGTCGGCGTGCACGTGCATTTTAGTAATTGCAGATAAGAATAGCTGCGAATCCGTGTAATTTTAGACGCTATTAAACACCTAGTTAACTCGCGTACCTACTTAGAATTAAGAAATATTTTCAGCGTAATTTTAACGTACAGACGAATATTTTAAACTCCCTTTGAAGGAAAGTAATTTCATGAAACGTCGATCGTATTTTGTTGTAAAATTTAATAGATTTTAAAAATTAATAAAATCTGCCTTAAATTTCAATGCAATCTCAGTAACTTTTAAAGAACCGCCTTCTTCAAATACAGTAATCATCTTCTCTGTGGCAAGCATATCTTTACAAAAAATCTCTGTTCAATCTCCAACGAGGTACTCAACCCTAAATTTACACAGCGCAAATAAACTAATCAACCGGCCGGAATTTACACGAGCGAGCAATGTCGAAACCGCCTAACGAGACCATCATCGCTAAGGATTCCGTGATTGGTCGTCGGCACGTTCCAGCCAAGGCCCAAGGAGATGATCCCGGAGCCCGTAGAAAACGTTGAAAAGCATTAAAAAAAAAAAAAACGTTGCCAGGCACGACTCCGTCAGCTGTATAACCGTTCGGACGGGGCTCCTAAGGATCTCTCCTTCGTGCGGCGCTCTGTTGACGAAATCAGTTATTGCCCCGTTTCAACAGGTAATGGCCGGCGCAATAAACGGATAAACTTTTATGGCTGCCGATTATTGCACCGGAAAACTTTTACTTTTCGTCGAAGGCAGAGACTCGAGAAGCCAAAGGCCCCGTGGATTTTCTTTGCCGGAGGTGAGGACTGACTGTCGGATAATGTGCAAATTTTAGTGTTTCTCGAGGCCGGATTGATTTATTTTCGTCGCGCCTTCAATGAGGCGCGCGAAATCAGTTTGATTCATTATCTCGTGTTTTGTACTACAATTGTGTCTATATTATCTTGAATTCTAATTTATGCCGTTTCATCATTTTGGTTTCTTTCATCACGACTATCGAGATTATTAGTAGACACTCTTTCCATTTGCACATTAATTTGGAAACTTTTTTTTTATCAGAGAAACATAATATAGCCTTTTATATAGATTTATATAACTATTTTAGTAAGTTTAAAATTAAATTACACGTTATCGAATTTCTCAATATTTCATGCAATTTTCGATGCACGTAATTAATTAAACACTCGCATACCTTTAGATTTATTCGATAACAAAATTCCTTTTATTTAACTAATTAAACGCTTCTCAAGGATCTGCATTTATTTTTACACCAGACGGCTCATATACCCGATTAGACTCCGAGTTTACCTTCCCCGGTAGTTCGTCAAACATTTGCCGATGAATCGTATAAATACGAAACATTAATCGATTTTACGTCAGTGATTATTTGTGCGGTGCAAACGCGCCGTGGAAAACAGATGCGGGCCACGCTCTGAGTGCGTCGACTCTCGAATATAAGCGTATCGCGATATACATTCGGCCGAAAATCTACATATACGTACCCACAAGTGCAGCCGTACCGCCGCTCAAAGAAAGCGAAAACATGTGCGCGGAGCTTGAAAAATCAAGATACACTCCTTCGGGCCGCAGATCGACTCGCCGGATACAAGTCGAAAAACGCAATAACAAAAATCGCGCCCTCGAACGTATCCCTTTCGGAAGATCGTCGGCGATTGCGAATCTCGAGGATGAAAGGGGGGGGGGGGGGGCCGCGTCGGGCTTTATCGATCGCGTCAGACTTTTGCCTATGCGCTCTCTCGCTGTAATAATATTTGCCTCGGCAATAATGGACGGAACTCCGCAGCTGTGTGCCAATCGTTACGTAGTCGCTTGACGCTTTACGACAGTCCGGCACGCGGTGGCCGCCCGTTCGCGCGCCAAAGCGACGACGCGGAGTGGAAAACTTTTTTTGGCGTTACGGGACGAGGAGCGGAGTGGAATTTTTCGAGGCCGACACGCCGTCGGAAATTAATTTTCCTTCAGTTGGGTGGCGAAGATTTCGCGGTGTGCTTTGCGAATTTTAGACTCCGAGGGGCCAGATAAAGTTCCTTTGTTCTTATAGCGAATAATCGAGAAGCGGAGTCTTTTTTCTAAGGGAATGTATTGATAGTATAAGGGGCGTTTGCCGCATTTACATGAATTTTTTCATTTAATTGTAAACACACTTGAATGCTCGGATTCAAGCAAACATCGGGTATTTAAAAGAAATGAAATATCAATTCAAACTTTTAAACTGAAGATTTTTATACTTAAATTCAATGGATTCATTGAGACACAATGAAAGCAGACATCTGTCTTTTAAATCTTATCTAAGAAGCATTGTTTTACGTCACAAGTAAATTTACTCATTGCAGAACTATGCTTCTTGATCTATTTAAATATCTTACTTAAAATGCAGATTTGCTTTAATATTTTAATCGTTTATTCAGAAAACACCGCTGTTTACGTTCGCAATATTTACTGAAAAAACAAAAATCCAGCTAATCGTTACTTATTGGGAAAAAAAAAAGAAGGTAAACTCGATCAGCGGGCCTTAAATGCTCATTGTTGAAACACGTAAACGTCGGCTTAAGTTTCTTAAAACCAAGCTTACAGATTAGCTCGTTAGGGGCATTACGCAGGATGGCGCAAAACGCTCTATCCCTCGAGGAAGCAGGAAGGAAAGGCTAGACCTCCTCTCTTCCGTAGTTTATGGTTTTATTTGGGGTTCCGTCCATCTCTCCCCGGCATAATACGCCTGCCTTAAACTGCAGCTTTGTCCCTGAGACTGGTGTTGCGTAGGCAGGCCTTTTCTCTCTCTCTCTCTCTCTCTCTCTCTCTCTCTCTCTCTCTCTCTCTCTCTCTCTCTCTCTCTCTCTCTCTCTCTCTCGACAGACTCTCGGGGCCTAAGCGCTGGGCTTAGCTCCGCGCGTAGAAATCCCCGCGAAGCCGCCGATGCATCTGTGTGTATCGGCGCTTCGGCCCGAGCCGTTTCTTCTCGCAGAGCCGACCTTGGATCCCGTTTTCCAGGCAAGTGTAACCGTAATAAGTGCCGGCTTTCTGTCTGTCGGTCGCGCTGCCCGGCGCTTTTTGCCCGCCGCTCTCCGGCTTGTGTGCGCGTTTTCACGGCTGGGGATCCTCGCTGAGGGCCACCGCCGTAACCTCCGTTTCTCCCCGTGATTTACGGCATTATGGCTAATTATCTAATGCCGAGTGTGGAGCGGGGGCTGAAAAACGGAGCCATCATATTTCGTTGGCCAGGATGATATACGAGTTGAATGCCGTGTTTACGGTCTTTTTTTCTTTTTTTTTTTTTTGCTGGGCTTTTTCATTCGTGTTTTGTGAGATTTCGACTTTTTAAATGTTTCATTGCGCGAATCGCCTATTATTTGGGTTCGATTTGTCATCGTTTAAAATAGAAGCGAGAAGAATTAATGAAATTTAATCAAAACATTCTTATACTCTTATGTGCGGTGATATAGATTGTATTATTTATACGTAAAATTGTAGCCAACTAGTCAATATTTAATCGCTCGAGTCTTGAATGGCTAAGTGGAGAATGGAAACTTTATCAACAGACATCAAACTTTTTTAGAATAAAAAGTAGGAGCTCTTTCGCTGAATATTTACTTAACCAAGAGCTGCGTTCTTATTCGAGAAAAAAGCTGACTGTGCAATCAAAAACATTTGAGAGAAAAAAAAATTTTTCGCTCAAAAAATTGATCTCTCTTAAATTGACTGAAACTACTCATTTGATCATATCTTCAGGTGCAGATTTCCAGGTATAATTTCAATTTACCGCAGCCAAAGTAGTCCTTATCCCATCACGAGAAACGGCTCCGCAGCCTGCAGGAGCAATTAAAACTGCCGAATCACCCAAAAACTGCTTGCCGATTCCCAGACGAAGATCATCTACTTTCCCAGGATTCGTAATTTCCCATAAATATTCCAACTGACTGACATAATGGAAGGGCCGGCCGGTCATATGTTGCGCGACCTTCCCATTAACCCCAAAAAGGAAGGAGAAGACGTGTGAGAAGACGGAGGTGCTGCGATACAAGTGAGAAGGGGGCCCTAAGAAAGCGGGGCTCGAAGGGACGTTAGATTTGGAGGCGTTGAAGGCGGGACTCGGGGTACCGTTTAATTTGAAAAAACAAGCAAATCGGCACCCTCGTTGCTGCGATTTCCGTTCGTTTAGTTTTTAGGCGTTTGGAAAAATGTTTTTTCGATTATTTCAGTCGCGAATGTCGGGATAATTTATTTATTTATTTAATTATTCAATCGATTTTAATAAACCTGTTTATTATGGGGAATAAAGATTATTTAGCGTTTTTACCCGCATCATATTTCATTCATTATAACCGCTGAATGCATTTTTTTAACAAAGCAATCAATACCATTTCATCAATAAAGATTCGCTGATGGATATTTTTTTTTCGCTCGCCGCGGCAGTATAAAAAAGCATTAATTATTTGTAACAAGATACATATTTTTTTTTTTTTTTTTGCTCTTTCATTCGGAGAAACTTTTACGCGCGTACATTTCCTTTTTAATTTCACAAAATTTTTCGTCGATTCCGACCCGTTATCGCAGCGTGTTGCCCGATCGATACCTCGCCCACATCCCTTCACTCCGGGCAGAAAAAAAAATGAAAAAAAAAAAAAAACAGAGAATAACTTGAAATTCACGTATCTCTTCCAGCAGCAACAATGGGACGAGGCGGCGGCAGCCAACCGCAAGGCTCTCGAGGCACACAGCTCGCATAAGGGTTCAAAAGAGAGGAGGCGATCGTTTCGTTGAGAAATTGGAACGCCCCCACACCCTCGCACTTGGCGCGCTGCACCTGCGACTGTCGCCCGATGCGAAGGTCATGGGATACTCGCTCGAGAGAGGCGATCTTGGAGAGTCCGGCCGGGAGTGTCGCTTTGACTTCCGTTTTCGAGGCGGACTGCTGGCCCCGGAACCGAACCCGCTGTGCTTTACACCGGCGCCCTGCAACTTTTTACGTTTTTAAGGGGCATCCATGGAGATGCCCGTTTATGCTCTGGTTTCCCACGCGGAAAAGAGGAAACCGTTGCTTTTGTCATGGTAAGTAGTTATTGACTTCTAATCGATCGAGAACAAGTTTAAGAACAACGGGATATGTTTGGGCAGGTATTCACGAGGGAGGAGAATTTCACGGAATAAATGATGGTTTTTTTGAAAATTATTGTGTAATTTAAATAAATACGAATAAATGATAATAAATATACTTAGTTTTATTATTATTGGCAGACGTTTTTTGTTCATTACTTGAATTGTTCATTTAGTTAGTTAATACTTTCATCAGAACCAAAAAAATCAATGCGAATAAAATCATTTTCACTGAATTTGCAGAATTATATTTTGCTCACTCTTGTCCGTTAGTTGATGGAGACCCATTTTTTTTCAATACGATCAGCGCCAAAGAAATTTTTGTAAAAAAAGCTAGACTTCAATAAATAAAGTCTGGAAATATTTGAAAAAAAAAAAAAAAAAAATTTTTGGCAGAAAGAAAAGCGAAAAGTTAACATACTTAACAACACACGCCGAAATTGAGAAGCGCAAGTTAAAAGCCGCTTTTTCCCACGTGCCGCGCGTTTGGCCAAAAAAAAAGGAATTCGGCTATATATAAAAGTCGAGAGAGAGAGAGAGAGAGAGAGAGCTTAGGGGAGGGTCGGACTTTTGAATTCGCCTGGATAAAAAAACGTAGCTTTTGCACTTGTGCCGGGGCGCGCAGGGGTCGCTCGTGCGCAGATGCATTATATGCTCGAAAACACGCGACGACGGAGAAAAAAAAATCGACTAATGCCTTGCAGCTCGGCTTTCCGGAACTAAAAAACCGTACGCCGGAGAGAGAGGGAGCGAGAGAGAGGCTAAAATTGAAGCGAACGAGCGTGCGGTTTGGGAATATCGTCAAGGTGCACGCCTTCGTGCGATCTTGCGTGGGGGTGGTTTTTTTAGGGCCTCTCCGATTCTTTGAGAATCGCGGGATTGCGGTTTCCCAGTCTAAAAATTGTGCCAGCTGAGGGGCCGATGGGCTCTTCTTGCCTTTTTGCTTTCTTCACGAATTCTTTTATGATTGGCCTCCTCTGGCTTTCTTAAAAATAGCTTTTGGATTTCGGGAGCGGCGTGAATCAGTTTTAGTTTTAATTAGCGCGTTAAATGAACGTTTATTTATTGGATACATTACCGTACTTTTCTAAATACAAAAGTAATTTTCATTAAGAAAATTCATCGAAATTAAAATTTAAAACATTAAGCTAAAAAATAATTCTTAAAATTATTCCTTCCTGAAAAACTTTCGCATTCGTGATGGGACCTCGCGAGGGTGGTTGTCGTGCACTTCTCTTTCTCTTCAAGAATCGGTTGAATTGTGGTTTCTCAGTGTAAAATTTGTACAGCGTGAGAGAGTCGAAGGAACACGCGTGTTTTTATGCATTTTTTGTTCGCTCGCAGCATTTTTAGTTAGCCGTCTGGAAACCGCGCGCTCTGACTCACTTCGTTCGCTTTACATACTTAATTCAAGTGCATCCTTAAGCATAAACATTTCTCGTAAAATACACCCGGGCTAAATTGACGTATCCGCGGGCTTAATCAATATATAAACTTGGCTTCATTAAGGCTACTTACCGAAATTACGAAGATTACAAGAACTTTTCACTTTTCAGAAAAAAAAAAAAGAAAGAATCGTCCGCTCGTAATCACTGCCTGGATATATAACGGAGAAAGTTTTTTTTGCAAAAGGCGAGTATATAGGTTCATTCCGATTTTCGAGCCCTTAACCGCTCGTCGATTTAAAAAAAATGATTAAAGATTTAAAGTGTGTCGGGGCAGAAAAACGCAGAGCCGAGATGAGCATCCGCCAATTTGACGGAGAAGATGCTATCGCACCGAGGCAATTTGAGCGATGGCTATTTCGGTTGACTTTTTAGTCTTCGAGAAGCGCCGATCGTAAGCCGGCAGTTCTCTCTTTGAAAATGAATTAGGTCAGTGTGTCCCGGTTTCGGCAATATATATATGTAAGGTCGTGTGCTGGGCGCGCGCGCAAAACCCAGAACTTTATAACGCTCTCGCTCGGACGACCAGGTCGAAATTCGTCGGATTACACATTATTCGAAGGCACATAGTTTTACTGGGCAATACGACCCCCATAAAGACGTGTATTCTGCTGGATTAACGTAACGGCGAAGTCAACGTTTTTCTTTTTTTTCAGATTTTCAGATTGTAAATAATTGTTTTACTGCACAGGCAGCGTTTTTATTTGGTTTATTTAAAATGTGTTTCGAACAAGGTGAAATTTTGGAAGACCGTTGACTTCTACCTGGGCGTTCTTTCAAAATTTTCAGCTCCTTTACAGCTCCTTTTTATAATTTATTGGTCATGATGTAAAAGGCAAACACCCTTTGTTCCGCTAAAACAGAAATGTTTAACTGCGTCCACACTCCAAGGTAGTCCGACAATTTTCCTACTCATTCTCTCCTTCAAGGGATCAATGAATGCATTTGACTAAGTGCTCAAAACTCCTCAAGAAATCCCTCCCCCCCCCCCCCGTTTCTCGAATAGGTGCCAAAAGTCGCCTCGACTCGCAATTGCATTCGCCGACTGCTTTTCCGCAATCTCTCACCCTCGACTGCACCTCGTCCTGTTCGTGCCGCTTCCCGCCTATCGGCTCGTCCAGTCAGTCTCATAATGCTCGGAGGCAGGCAGACAGGAGAGCGGGCATATGTATAGGTACGCCGTCATCGTCCGCTTCCCCTTCCCACGTGTGTGTATAGGTATCGGTCCTTTGGGCGCTTGCGTTCGGAAGCTTGCAGGCGCTGGGAGCGCCATAAGAGGGGGAGAAGCAGCGGCAGCAGCAGCAGCAGCAGCAGCAGCGGAGAGAAAGGCCGAAGAAAAGAGGATCACCTGGCGGCAGTTCCCACGTTTCTGCGATTCGCTCTCTCTCTCTTTCTCGCTCGCTCACTCGGCCGCCGCCGCTACTGCCGCCGCCGCCGCCGCCGCTGCTTCAACCCCATCGGAGAGTCCGTTTTTCAAGGCTCCTCTTTTTGCTCCTTACCTGCGTGGCTCGGGGCGAGCGCACACGATATGCGTGCGAGATGAATAGGGGCTTGCGAATATCGACGCCGGAAAGAATGCGGACTCGTGCATCTATTATGACCCGGCGGATAAAAGTGCGCGTGCCCGACACACGAGGAGAGAGAGAAAGGGAGAAAGAGAGAGAACCTGCGTTTTATTGCAGCGGCGGACGAAACGAGGGGATTTTTTGGGCACATCCGAGGGAAAGTTCTGACCGATACCCAATGTAAAAAGGCCCCGAGGAGGATAAACCTTTCTTTTCGGGCGAAAGGCTTTTTTGGGGGGAAAGGATCGGCGCGAGCGCGTGCACGAGACTCAAGGATGCGGCCGGTATATATACCGATGATAATAAATTTTTACTGCGGCTCTCGGGTGGACGGGGTTTTTCTTCCGCACGAGGGCAATTACACAAACTTGGCCATTTTCAGAATGAAGGGTGTAAAGCCTAATGGCTCTCTCTCTCTCCCTCTCTCTCTTTTGGGCTTTTTTAACGCGCCGGGGATTTTACGAACCGAAACTCCACCGATGAAAGTTTTTACGCGCTCGAGTGGACAGCTGTAACCCTGGAGATTTCTTGAATCACTTTTTAAAGGTGGTCGCGCTCGGAGTTGATTTCCTTGTGTGAATTTTTTTGCGATCGACGGAAGATTGATAAATAAATCAACTTTTTAACGATAATTAATTACGGGTTCTTTTCTGCACAGAAGGACACGCATATATATAAGAATAAATTTCAACTTAAAGCGAGAGCAAATTATAAAGGATTTAAGACTGCCTAAAAATCCCGTGCCTGTTAAACGCAACGGCAACTCCTGCTTTCAAGAAAGGCAGGGCTCCCGAGGCAAACTGATAATTTGAACCGGAAACGAAAAACACCGAATGACGGGGTTAAGCCGTCTAACGTAATCTAATCTCGGCCGCGCCGGTCAGTTATACTCCAACGTTTTCTAATAGTCCGCTGCCTCCCGTCCGGAGACGGCTAAGCACAGCCATCCGCAAGCCCGTTAAAATCGAGGGGGCCCTCTCTTTCGAGAAACACGATCTGTTTAGCCTCGGCTCTCGGAGCTTCTTCACCCGCTCCTTTCCGTGGGATACACGACTTGTTTTTCGGGGCAGCTCTCGGCGGCGGCGGCGCGCGCGCTTACACGGAAGGGCGGATTTTTGTTTTCTAATTGCCCGCGCGCGCCTAATTGCCGAAAATAAGCGGCGATTTGCAGCGCGGGGGCAAAAAGACACGCGAGAGAGTGTATACCCCGAAACTGGCGGCGAGGCTGGCAATTATTCGCGATGGCAAGTGTATGTAGATCAATTTGGAGATATACACGGCGCGCGTGCTAAAATACAGTTGTTTCTCTCCGCGCGTATACATACACTCGCAAATAAAGAAAACTTTCTCGGGCCAGTCCGAGAATTATTATCTCATTAAGGGTTATTATTATTCCGGGATTTTTCAGCGGATGCGTAAAGCGAAATGCACCGTAATAATCGGGCAGCACGCGGACGGATTCGTTGTTCGCCCGTCAGGTAAACCTGCCTTCTTTCGATATTTAAAAGTGGAAAATAAACGGTTGCGAGTCGGGCAAAAAGGAAAAGGAGCTGCGCGCGCGGCTCTTTTACGATATCTTGGCTTCTTGCCTTTAATGATTTAATTTTTTAATTGAGCCCGCCGCATTAAAAATAAATTAAATTTTTAAATGCCACCGGCGTGTATACACGTCGAGCCGGAGGGGAGGTCAATCTCGAATTTAAGACCGTATTTTTTCCGAGTCCAAAAAAATATTTATCGATACGCAAAATCTGTTCCACATACGAGCCAAGATCTTTACATAAATCATAAAGACAAACCGTATTGAGATCCGAGATTATTGCGCGCTGCAGTACTGCGCGTTACCTTACAGGGTCGGAAACCCGCGCGAATGGAAATTGTTCAATTCCCCCGGAGGAGCGTATCACCGGTAACGAGCCAGAAATAGAAGAATCTATTTTTCGCGATCTTATCAAGCGGGGGCCGATTATCGAAATCTCCATAATCAAGCCTCTGCAATCGGAGCTCCTCGGCCGGCTCCCGTCGCACTCAGTCATGCCGTACGGTAGCGAGGAAGCGGAGCCATTAATTCGCAATCATAGACGTGTTCCGAGAGAGAGAGAGAGAGACAGACTCGCGCAGGGAGATTCGCCTCGATCTCTTTTCCCCCGCAGTGCTGCCGGCTAATGCCCCTTATAGTCTGGGAGGCAGCGTTTAGACGGGCAAGATTGACTTTTAGCAATCAAACTGGCTAAAACGCTTCTTTCTTCGTCGGGCGGCTCGATTTTTATCTTGTATAAAAAAAAAAAGGCTCTTATAACTGTAAAAGTTTTGCTGTACCCTTTTCGATTAATGGACGTTAAATTCGCGTTTTAATGCTATATAACTTTACGGGCTACTCTGTTACGTAAAACCGAAATTTTAAACGAGCTTTAAGATATCATTAGACGACGCGCTCTCGTTAAATTTTACTCCCGAGATAACTCGATTGTAAAGGGTACCGCGCGATTGCGCCAATTAGCATAAGTCAAATATCGACTTACCGCTAAATTTCCTCATTACCCCGCGGCGCGACTCTTTCGCGACCGCCTCGGCGCTAAATCAGAATTTCGCTCTCGAGCTTTTAATCAAGGAAACGGGCGACAAAAAACAAATATACGCGCGTCGGGCTTTGGTACACCTGAATCCGCCGGGCTCGCTGAATGGAAGGCCCCCGCGGAGAGATCCGCGGGAGCGGCGGGCACAAAAGCGACGACACACGATCGCTCGTGCATCGCGCGTGCTCGCGCGCGGAGGGATATACGCACACATACACACACACACACACATATATACTATATATATATATATACGCGCGCGTGCGCCTGAAAAAAATCGACGCCGTCGAAATTGCTCCTCCAATTTTCTATGATTACGCGCGCGCGCGCGCGCCGCGATCGGCTTTTTTGATTTATTGCTCGGTTTTTCGTCATTAGCGGGCGAGCTCGCGATGCGTAATGCGTGAGAAAGAGCGGGAGGCGAGACGTTTTTTTCTGATCGATCGGACGACGGATGGAGCGATTTTTGAATTGATTGTTTTTCGGGGGATAATTGAATGGGGGGGTCTTTAATTGTTTTGATTTCTTTTTGAATTATATTCCGACGCGGAACACTGGCAAGGGTTAGACTGTACTCTGGCCGGTTTAATTAAAAGGAGCTCGACGAATCAGTTTAACGAGATTTCTAGTCCTCGCAGTACGACAAAAAATGCGGTAGAGCCGTTTTCCATTCTCGATTCAGAATGAAAGCTACATCGAAAAAGTAGAAATCCCTCCGAGCCAGAAAATCTGCATCGAAAGCGACTACGTTTACCTTCCCTTCTTAGCTCGCGTACCTTTTTCATCCCGGAGCGATTTTTCCTAGCGCAAAAAGGCCTCGGCCGCAAGTGCAATATTGACTTTAGTCCTGCAGGCGGCATCGCGCGGCTCGCGGACCGAGAAAGAGAGAGAGCTCACTTATCCTCGGTAGCAGTTGCCGCTCATCATCTTTGGCAATAATTGCTCGGCTCCTTGCCGCGCGTCCGCGCGGTCGGGCGCGCGCGTCAAGTGTGTATGTATATACGGGGGAGTGCGTGCGACTCGGCTCGGGCGCGAAGGAAAAGGAGCAGCGCGAGGAGGAAGCCGCGGAGAGAGGGAGAGAGAGAGAAGAGAGGCAGTAGCCGGGGCTCTCTCACACTCGGAGGCACCTTGCGTCGGAGCAACAAGAGCAAGAAGGCCTCTGGCGCGCGCGCGTGTGCTCCACGAGCGGCCGGCCTGCTGGCGGGCCGCCTGGCCGGCCTGGTGAGAACACTCGGCGCTCGGCGTTCCCACCATCGGCCCGGCCGGCGCCGCCGCCGAGTGACGCGCTCCCTCCTCCTCCTCCCCCTCGCTCATCGCCGGCACGCTCCGCTACTCCGTGAGCGAGGGCCCCCCCCCCGTTCCCCCTCCACCGGCGGGCCGCGCGCGCACACGCCTAAGTAAGGGGCCCTACTTATAGCGTGCCCCGCTCCGCCGCCAAGGCTACGGGGGATAGGGGAACCCTTTTAATTGTCGCTGATTTAGGAATTAAGAGAGGAGGCTCGGTGTACCGCCGGGGAGGGAGGCCGATATATAGGCTGCGCACTACGGGAAATTGATGTAATTGGATGATAAAGATTGAAGCGTGCCTCGCGAGATCCCAAGCAAGCACCGACGGCCGACGGAGCCGGAAGGAGGACCATTGTGCGGACGCGCCGGGCTCGAATCGCTTCTCAAAACGACTTTATATATACATATATATCTTTTATTGCGATCAATTGCTCTGATTTGCGTTTTAAAGGGCGGCCGCGGCAAACATTTTTTTTCCCCTCGATTCGGAGCGGCGGATTATTAAAAAGGAATGAAAAGCCACTTTGTAAACTACTGTTTGCCCATCGCAAAGACCGCCTCGTCAGAGCGTAAAACCAATTTTAATTCCTCCTTCGCGCTTTAACGGCGTGTCTAAAAGCTCGCGAGACCGTTACGGGGCACTATCGAACGTCGAAGCGCGAGAAGAGAAGCGATTAAACGCGCTTCCGCGGAGGAGCAGCTCGAGCGGAGCAGAGCCCACGGGGCAGGGGGGGGGAGGAGCGGTGCCACTGTTCGGGATCCTCTCCTCCACCCCGTCGGGGAGAGAGAGCTTCGGTCGCGCGCCAGCCGCGCGCGTTGTCTTTTCTTCTGTGTATATAGCCGGGGCAATTACCGGCATCCTGTGCAGGTCCACCGAGCGAGAGACGCGCGAGATTACGAAACGGCGGACGGTCATTGTGCGGGACGGGAAGGGAGCCTGTTTTTCTCGGCGGAGCTTTTTTGGACGTCTTTTGTATATGCGCCGAACGCCTTTGGATATAAGAGCGTTATAGCGATTTTTATTTCGGGCATCCCCGCCTTTCGGATCAATGTTTTAATTGAGGATAAAATTATTTTTAAGTAGTACTCCGGCTTTTACGATCGTACTTAATTACTGTTTTATGCGCTGCTGTAAATTAAAGCTGAATGATCGATAAAAGCTTGATTGTTTTTTTTTCTTTTTTTTTTTTTAGCTGAATACCAAAACCCTTTTTTCGGCGATATTTGTTTTATTCTCATTTTTTCCTGTACGCCGTAACTTAATAGTTTACAACAATTTCAAGTTTTTTCACTTTTTCGAGAGCACAAAAAGGAGCACTTCGGCTAAAAAAAAAATCTGTTAAAATAAGAGTTTTTAGAAATATTTTTCAAACAGTAGTGGCCGGTGAAAAAATGGAATATTAGATACAGCGGCGAATATTTTTCAATCCCCAAAAAGATGTGCACAACTCGCATCAGCTGCAACCAAAATTTTCAGCTAATTTGCCAATATGCGCGATGTTAAACAAATTAAAAAAAAAAAAAAAAAAAAAAGTGACGCAGTAAACTTCGATACTACCCGAATTCGTCAAAAACAAATGATATTTAAATACACGTGTAGGCTTATTATCGCTTGCAGTGCGTGCCGAAACGCTCGAATCGAATCGGTCGCGTCCAAATATTTGTAACAAACTATCCGCCAATCGTATACGCGACGGAGAGCCGACACGCACAAAATTCAGATTAAGCTTTGCGCACAGTACCGTCGGCTATTGTTACCCGGGCGTGCGCGTGCGATAAGCCGCGCATAATACGAGACTTCCGCCTCTGGGGGCGGCTCCGTATACGCTATTCCTACTACGCCATTGATAAAAAGCGCGGGGAAAGTCGGCGCGCGAGCGCGAGCCGCGCGTTCATTCACGAGGGGAGGATGTGTTTTCTTGCGCCGAGCTTCTCGGAAAGGTCAATTCAGGCGCGCGAGCCGAGTGAGTAAGCGGCGAGGCACGTGCTCGAACGCTGCTCTCTCTCTCTCTCTCTCTTGCGGGAGTATCGCTCTTATCGGCGGATTCGGTTGATATTCGAGTCGAGTCGAAGGCGGAGGAGGAGTAAATAAGAGCCGAACGAGTTAGTCTCCCGTGACATAAAGGAATCGAGGGCGATATGCGTGGAAGCCGTTTAATTCGTATAAGGAACGCCCGACGCCGTGACGAGCCTCCTTCCTTTTTCAGCTGCGGATTGCGAGATCGACATTTTTCGGAGGAGGGCCTTGATAAAAATGCCATTACTTTTATTCTACATTTGTAAAATATTTTACTGCAAAGTTTAATATAAAAAGATTTACATGAAAACTCTAGTTTCAAAGTGTGACATGTAATAACTTTAAATAAAATTTTTTGTTTAACATTCAAACTCTTATTTTCAATTTTCAAATTATTTTTCTCAAACTGAAACAACGCAGTTAAGAAAAACCCATTGAAGCGTTAAAAGTTACAAAAATCGCCGCGCTTCCTAAAATATACTCGTTTGCAAAACTAGTAACCCACTGCGCAGAAAGAAGAGCCGGCGAAAACATCATTATAAATTAAAAAAAAAAAAAAAAAAAAAGAAGCAGCTCAGCGCAAAGCTCAGCTCTCTCTCGTCCCTGCATCTGTCCTGGCGGGCACGTCGGCGACTCGGTGCGACAATTACGCTGCAAAACTAAAAGCGGCAATTGCCGGGGCTTAGCGCGCGCGTCTCTCGCTTAGAGCCCCCGGAAAAGAAAAGAGGAGAGAGAGAGAGAGAGAGAGGCAAGGAAGTAGACTACACAAAGCGGAGAGGAAGGCACAGAGAGCAGCGACAAACAGCTGGCCGAGTTTTAGGCAGCGGAGCTTCATGCAAATTCGCCGATAGCGGCTGAAAAATTGGTTATGTGCCGAACGGGTTACCCGGGGCTCTCTTGCAGGCGGGAACCGGCTGGCAAGATGCGTCCCGGGAGTGTGAGAACTTTCTGCGGCTCGTCACTTTGTCACTTAGCTCCTTCGGGTGCAGAGAGCCTCTGGCCCAGCATATTGATCAGCTCGCGTATATATATATGTGCCGCGGCGGCTTCCATTTGCGCCGATTAGCATAATGCTGGACTGCGGAAATCTCGTTTTGCATCATCTTTGACGCGTTAGGCCGCAGCCCCGCCGAGTGCGAGAGCTGTCCGAGAGGAGAGGCCCTGGCTGGGAAAGTATGTATATATACGGATGCAAAGCTTTCCTTCGCGGCGGCCGCTGGATATATATAACCGCGCGCCGGTGGAACGAGTTCATTTGCATGATTTTCCCCGGCTTTGTTTACCATTAATTTATTGTTGTAACTCCGCGCGCAAGACCGGGTGGATTTTCGGGTGTAGCCGGTGATGGACTTTATGCAGAACTTTGCGGGAACGCGGGAGCGAATATTTTCGGGAGAATTGCATTCGTATATTATTTTGGACGAAAGTAATTTAAGACGCTTCGGTTTGAAGTACGTTGGCTTCGCTTTAATTATTTTGAATTAGGTTTTTTCGCGGCAGAAATTTTAATCGATCTTTTCATCAGCGTTAAAAATTCTTCGGTCCTGATAAATTTTTGGACTTTGCAAGATTTTTGGGAAACTAATTTACCCGCGAAGCTGAAAAACGTGCTCGGCATCGTCGCTCGACCGCCGAATAAGAAACGCTCTTATTTTCCGGCGTAAATAATCCACGTTTTCGGCAAATATTTAATAAACCGGGTATACTTTCTCGAAATTAATCACGCGAAAAAAGGAGGCAAGAACGGAGCCTCGATCGCAGCAGATAAGCGCAAAAAACTTATTATATGAAAAGGCCGTTTTACATAACTTTTAAATCGATCAGTTAAAATCGAATATTTCACCGCGGCGGCGGCGGCGGCGATAAGAGAGCAAAAAAGCCTGGAAAGTCCAGATGCGCGTAACGCGTTAATTGGTGGGGAAGGAAGTCTGGAGCGGAGCAGCCAGTATAGATGCCTTCTTGATCCAGATCTCTCGAATGGCCCGTAACCATCGCGACGTGTTCATTGCGGCTTGCTGCGGGCTTCTGCGGTTTATCTGATAATGCAACTGAAACCGTAATGCAAAAGGTTCCCATCATTCCAGGTCCGCCAGTCTACGCTTCGTGCTCCGGAGCGAGAGAGAGAGAGAGAGAGAAGGAGACGAGGATGCTGCTTGCCGTGTACTCATCTTACTGCGTCTTGAAAGACTCTCGCTGCAGCCTTTTCAGACGAGTGACTTTCGATATTCTCACGATTCTTATGATGTATTAAAACTTATTAATTCATCCGCGACTTTTTCCTTTTTCATTTGTCTCTCAAAATTTTTCGTTCAAAAATTTTTCATTCAAAATCTAGGTACAAATTACTCAATTGTCCTACAGCAGCCACAAAAAAACTCTCTACAAAAGTCTGCCCTCTCCTATCACCCAAACTAAACTAAAGAAACTCGTTAACCAAAGACTGCAGAATCGGCCAATCAATAAAAGGGCCGCCTGCAGCTGTGAAATACCCGCAGACAAACGTTTGCCCTCGGCGCAAAGAATCGCAGCGGATTAGAGCAGCAGCCCCACAGGCCGTCGTCGCTTCTCCCCGCGCGGACTTTGGAAAAAAATCAGCTGTTTTGACTCGCGAACTCGCACGACCGGGGGTCCCGGTCCGAGAGTGCGCCCGGAACAATGAGTCTCGCCGCGTCTTGCACGCGTTTTCGAGGCCCTCTCTTTCTCTCCCTTCTCGTCGCGTCTCGACGAGGAGAAAAGGGGCGCTCCGCCGCGGCGAAAATCACGGCGCGTGCCGGACGTCACCTGCCGGCCCGATTTATCGATTCGAGGTCTCGAGGAGGCCCGGCTGCATCCGACATCGCCCCGCGCGATTAACGTTTTTTTTTTTTGTCGCGCTGTGAAAGCGACAAGGATCTCGGGGAGCGCGATACACTCTTTGGTTTACTTATGTTAATAGGCGGGATTTTGTTTGTTGAATTGAACTACTTATCTTGTATTCAATTCCTGGTAGAAAATTAACCAGTTGGACTGGTTAACGTGTATTTTAAATGGAGCGCTTTTTAGTTAAAATTGATGACTAAATTAAATGAAAACAATTGGAAAATCATTTTAAAAGATGAAATATCATTACACTGAAACATTCATGAGCAAATGTATTTAATTATTTGATAATGGACAAAAAATAATATAGCAATTTGTCGTTTTCAACTATAAAACAAGTTAAGAATTGGCTAAAAACTGCTTAACGTTTCTACCAGGGGTTTTAAAGAATTATTCGAGCTCACTTTAATGTCCTTTAAAATGATAAAAAATTTACTTGCATCCAACTAACCCAGGTATGTCCATTAAAAAAAAAAGATACAATAAATAAAACGATGAAATGAACAAAGCCAACGCTTCAAAGCGTCTTAATAGCCCAGTCAAAATATCTTGAATCAAAAATGTTTTTTGCCCCAATTAGTCACTCTAATATACGATCCGAAAAGGCAAAACAGTTTTTTTTCTTTTTTTTTTTTTTTGCCAGGCAAGAAAGCACAGCGAGCACTCGCCGTAATCCTCGCTCGCTCGTACAAAGGATAATCGCGCAGCTCATAAAGGGCGCCTTAACAGTCGCCTTTAAAACAAGACGATTTAAAGGCAGCTCGGTTGCGCACACATCCGACTACCGTATACTTTCTCTGATTTCGTCGACAAGTAAAATCTCCCCCGAAGGGCCGCAGTTAAGACGCTCGGTGTTAAAGGGCCAGCGACGGCGGCGGCGGCGGCGGCGTCGTCCTCATCGAAGCGAGACGCAGAGCCCGTGAGAAAGGGCGGCTAGGACAATGGGTTTGCGCAAGACGCGGCCGGAGAGAGAGAAAGAAAAAAGAAGAGGCAGCATCGGCAGCGGCAGAAGACGGAGCGAGAGAAAGAGAGAAGGAAGAAGAAGGGGAGCCTCGGCACGCGACCAACGTCACCTGCCCGCTCCGAGTCTCTCACGGGCAGCTCCGGAGGGCATAAGCCTCGCGCGCCGCCTCTCGTGTGCGCGCGCGTGTGTGTGTGTTCGGTGGGAGCCGATTTTCTTGTAGAGCAGGCAGCTGCAGACGAGCCGAGAGGGCCCCGGCCGCGCGGTGTCATGGGCCTCGGACCGAGACCTCATTACGCAAGGCGGACATATGCCGAGGCTCGCTCGCTCGCTCGCTCTCGTACTTTTCGGATTCGTGCACCGTTAAATTGTGGGACCGGGGAAGGAAAGGGATGCTTCTTAACGATCGTCATATTTTTCCGACGCCGCGGCGCAAAGCTTTGTTTTCTTAATTGACCGGACAAAGACGGCTCTTTTCCGGCGCGCTCTGGCTTTTGTCAATGGGGCCTATTATGGCACGTGATTGAGATGTTATATACGCCGGCTATTTCTTAATAAGGGAGTTGCTTTGATTTATTCAAAGGTCGGAGGTAATGAGCTTCTTGGAGATGCTTGGATTTCCTTTTTTTTTTTCATCGCGGCGGGATGCTGCTCGTGGCGTTGCCTCTACGTGCAGATTTATGCACACGTCACCGGTATATGACTGTACTTCATAAACGCGGACGTACTTTGTTTCTTCCTTTTATTTTTTATAGTTTTTGCGAACGTGCCTTTAGTTTGAAAAGAGTACCGTTGACCCTTTCGCGTCGATGATTCATCTTCTTTTTTCAACAATTTTTTTTGCCAAAAGTCGATTAATACAAGTCTAAAATTTAACTGAACTACCAAGAGCAACAAAGAGACGCGATTAAACGTATGATTTATAGCTGGCCGCGGGCCTACTGCATCTCGCGAAAGGAACGTGACCGCCAGGATATCCATAATCCGCATCCGCAAACTCGGCGGCTCGCACATCCTCGTATCCCCGAGTCCCCGCTGCCGCCGCCTCCCCGAATAGCAAAAATTGGTATGCACCTCGCGGCAGATTGACCGCAGCTCTAAGCTCCGCCGGCGACGGCGGCACGTGAGTCAGAGGCCCGCATGTAGGCATTCCCACCGAGGCAGCGAGGCAGGTAAAGTCGTAACGCTCTTTGAATTTCGATGGATTCCCGTAAAAAGAGAGAAGCCAGAAAGAAAACAAGCGCGCTGCTCTCGGTAGAGAGAAAGAGAGAAGGAAAGAAAGAGAGAGAGAAAGAGAGAGAAAAAAAGAGGAGCGCGCGTTCGCACACACGTCCAGGTGTCAAGGCCATTCGTGGTCACATTATACGTGCGCGCGAATCCCACGTGCCGGGTTCCCACGTGCGGCAGCGGCGGCAGGCTGCCCCCCCTCCCTCCTTGAGCAGCGGCCCCGCGCGCACCTTTGCTTGCGTGCGCCCGGCTGAATCGAAAGGAGCGGCGCACGCGAACCCCGACGGAATTCGGCTTCCCCCTGCGAGTAGCGCATAATACGCTCCCGTATCAGCGCCGCGCGCCTGACGTCACCGCGACGATCGAGAGAGCTAGACCACACGTGGCTCGAGCGCGTAATACAATTCTAGCCATGCGGAGGTACGCGCCAGATTTTTCGTCCAGATAACGCGGAGCGAGCGCTTTTCCGTTTGCGGGGAAGGGTGGACCCGCGATCGCGATCGGTAAACGGATCTCTCGAGAGGGTCATTCTGGACGTTCGTAAAGCTGTCGGCGGACGGACCTTCGAGGGCAACCCCTACCGCCCCATTCAAAGGAGTCGCGCAGCTTCACAGCTGCGGAGGAATTCGGGGATTATGCTAAGGCCGCTCTCGGTTCCCGGAGGCTCTCGAGAAATTTAGCGCGTAATGCGGGTAGCGAATTAAGAGCGGCTCTCTCTCAAGAGAGAGAGAGAGAGAAAATAAATGACGCTTAATCGACAATTTCCTGTCGGGATGGATTTTCGAGCGGTGTGTGCGCGCCGCGCGGTTAACGAGTTTAAAATTATACATTTTCGAGGCTGTTTTGAACTTTCTGCAAACGAAAGTAGCCTTTCCGTTTATATTATTGCCGCGATTGCACGTCGAGGGAGCTTACGTAAACGCGCAGCCAAGGCGACATTAAAAAACAATTATAACAAAAAACGAGCCTCCTACCCCCGGAGTTCAATTAAACATCTCTCCGAAAACGGCGGTGCGAACGGCGCAAAAACCGTTGGTTAATTCCCCCAGTGCTCCCGGACTGTGTTATCTCGCCGCGATCGCTCGCCCATAGCCGGGGAGAAAGGAAGAGGCGCCCGCGCGACTTCTCGCCGCGAGATAATGAAATCGAAATTATGCCGCGGGCTCTCCCGAATGGCCGCGTGCGCCGACTTGGGGTCACGTCGCACACGCCATGAGAAAAAAAAGAGAAAAAAAGAGCGCGCCGCAGGTAGAGAGGCTCTCTCGGGCTCAGGTGCAGGAGAGCCGGCGCGCACACGCACCGCGCGACATATGCGCAGCTGATTACCGCGGCCTCCTATGTATCGATGTGTGGGAACGCGGACTCGGACGACGACTCGGCTTTCACGCCGCGAGGGGAAGCGCGCGGGAGCCGAGTGCGGGGTTGGCGTCGATTTTTACGACTTTTCAGCTCTCTCTCTCTCTCTCTCTCTCTCTGTCGGGCTGGTTATCGCGCGACGCGGCATTAAGCGGTGTAAATTAAGCTATTTTGATGGCTTGCGCAGCGGCGATGCGGGTAGGAAGGAAAGACGGATGAAAACTGTAATCGCTTGTTATTTGTTTACTGCGATTGGAAATTAACTGGCGTGGAATTTATTAAATAAAGTTGAGTTTTGTTGGATTTTTGAAAAAATAATTTCCGCAAATAAATTCATGAAAGTTATTCTTAATTTTTATACATAATTATAATGCTTTTAAATTAAGGTCTGCTCAAATAGATGATTCTAAGCAAAACTCATTGCACAAAGGCGCACATTGTCCCGCAAACTAGCCGACCGAAGCCAAAGTCTTCCCAGAAATCAAACGCCGCAGAATCGGAATCTTATCTCCCGCTGACCGATACTTTGTCAATTCTAATCCCCGAGCGGAAGAAAGCCGCAGATAAAGGCCGCAAGGCTCGCTCGAAAAAAGCTCCACGCCGCACTGTTTGCCCGCGCACATATAGGTTTTATCAGCGAGAACAGTTGGTACGTCGGCTTGGACCACCGTGAGAATCCCGATGATTTATCAACATAATTCCCATGGATGCTCGCGAGCACCTGGCGGCGCCGCGCGCGGCGCGGCGCAAGTTTTGTCCGAGCCGCGCTCGTCGATCGTGGCCAATATATATCGTATATTGCCCGTGTTGCGACACGCGCTCCTCGCCTCGTTTTTTCGCGGATCGACGAGGCAAAAAATTCATTACGCCCGTTTAATTAGCATAATGCAATTAGCCCGCGAAGGAGAGACGATCGAGGAAAGGGCAATTCGGCCCGGTAAATCGTGTACGGTTTCCCCGCGGCTCCTTTTCTCAGGGTATATCGCTTACCGGCGCGATATCCGTGTCCACGGGACATGCAAATTGCGATTTGAACGTTTTATTTTCCGCTCCGAGGGAGCCGAGAAAGAGTCGAGAGCGAGAGGAGGGAACAGGTGCCAAGTGATGGCACTGTCCTTGATTACAAGGCCCGTTTCCGGTCAATTACGAGCCCGGAGAGAGAGAGAAGTTCGCTCCCACCGCCGATGCGACATGCGGGATCGGTGTTAATACTTGCGCGAGCAAGTTATACGTGTCTGCTCGCGAGTCGGATGGTTCATTTTTTGGAGCACCGACCTTTTCTGGATGGGCTTAATTGGTCGCCTCGATGAACTTTCCTTGCGTGATACTTCCGACAATTAATTTTATTACCATTTGTCTAAATCTATTTTTGGAAGCCGGATAAGGAAGTCCAGAGATTTTGGGCTTAGCGGGGATTGTACGATTGACGAGACGTGCTTTGTTATGGTGATTGCCACTTGGTTTTAGGCACGAAATTAAAGGAACTGATGTTACCATCGCTCGAAATTTACCGGTAGTTTCCTGCGGTTCGACGGTGGGTAAGGGAAAGGTGAGAGGGTTCCAGCGTTTGGTCGCTAGAGGCGCACTCGACAAGGACCTGTTTTAACCCTCCAATAGTGAAATTGGAATCTACCCTACCCTAATTTCAAAGGAGTAGTGTTGTAATAATAAATTGTTTATAGATTATTTAAAGAATATTAACAAACGAATTTGAAATATTTTTACTTTTTTTTTTAAGAGATTGAGTTACTAATCTTCAGTGAGCGATTTATTACTTTTCGTAAAATTATTGTAAATTCAAATAATTACTATAACAAACGTAAATTTTACCTTTTCATTAGCTCTACATACTTCATAAAAGTGATTATATAATATTATATTAGGTTTTTCTGATATTCTTTTATGATAAACAATTAAAAAAATAAAAATTACTTAGAAATACTATTATTGCGCTAAAAACTCTCACTTATTGAAGGACGTAGATTTTAAGGCAAACATCAACACAAAAGATTTACCTTTATTATTCTCCCAAGGTTCCAGCTCAAAAGAACTTCCTGCCCAAAACTTCAATTTAGCCGGTGGGTGGACGATACTTTCTACAACCTTTGCGGTCAAAAAAGTGTAAATTTCGGACAATACCGGTGCATCCAAATTGCCGGACAGTCCTAAGATCAATCTGGGTTTCTGGGTCAATGCTATTGGTTTTGTCTGGCCGAAATACGTGTTATTACTTCGCCGACGTCTTTCATTACGCCGAGCAACAATATCTCCGCTAAAGTCAATGAGCAATTCGCCCTTCGTCAAAAAGGCAAACAGGTGGAGGCCTCGGTTTGTCGAAACGACAGGAAGCTCCTCGACAAAGCCTCGAGCTGCAATCACCAGGATTTTTATATATCCCAAAATCCCTTCGATACTCTCGCGGAACGCAACAATCCGGACAGACGGCCGGTCCTCTGACCCAAATTTTCTCCCTTTCCACCTTCCTCGGGACGACAAAATCAAGGGCACTTTCATATTCGCTTAAAGGAGCATTGAAAAAACTTGAGCCACATGGCGCAATTACGAGATCCTCTCTCTCTCTCACTCCGACGCAGCCTGTAAACATCTCGATCTTCATGACGCATCGAGCCGGGGACAATAAAAAGGTTTCAGGTGCGCATCCTGTCGCGCGATTTCCACTCCCTCTCTCTCTCTCTCTCTCCCAGGGCTCACCCACGCGAACTGCAAGCCTTTCACGCGGCGTTATGATTTACAAGGGTCCTGCAGGTGTATACAACGTCGTGAGAGTGCCGCGCGGCTCCGACCCACACGTGAAGACCCGAAAGAAATTTTTTTGCGCTTCCTCCGCCTCCTCCTTTCACTCTCCTTTCATAGAGTACATCGGGCGTACCTTTCGTGGCGAGGACGCGCGAGAGCGAGTCCTGTTACGCAATCCCGTTATCGCCTAGGATTATTCGAGGATCCTGCACCTGTCGCCGACGACGCGCACACCTCTTCGATTTCTCGCCGAGCAGGATGTTATAACTGTTACGAACTCCGCGCGTAACGGTGCTTTTATTATACGAAAAGAAGGAATAAAAAAAAAAAACTTTCTCGATCGGTAGCGTGGGAAATACAAGATTTTCGGCCCCGGCGAATTTCGGTCCGGACGCAGATACATATATATATATATATATAAATAGTGGCGCGCCGAAGCTTGTGTGTGGTCTCCGCGAAATTGAAATCAAGCGGCTAATCACTGACATTTTAGGAGGCGAGCCTCGCGAACCGCGGGTGTCCCTCGTTAGCCTAATTTTACGAGCCCGGCTATTTTTCATAATTCGCCGGAGGAGCAATTAGGGGACGCGCCGCCGCGGACACACGTATATACTTACGTACGAGGGAGACAAGCGTCGCGTCGGCTTGTTAGACGCGATCCTGTAATCGAGAGCCGGGCGAGTGCAAAAAATTGCAGGAAGACGCGCGCGCGCGCTGCTTTTGATACGGAGCTTTGGCGGAGACGAGCCGGCCGGCAGCCTTTTTTTGCCCCAGCTTTGTTTCCACGAAAGCCACGCATTACGAGGCGTCCTTTATATATATAAGCTGCTCGATTTAAGAAGCGAGTGTGCCACCCGGGCGCCGTGAAATTGCCGGATGTCGAATTACTCTCTCGCGTAGACTTTCCGAGAAACCCAGCGTTTTTAATGCCGCTTTTGATAGCCGCCCTTTCGGCGGGCTTTTATTATTGTGCACAAAGACTTATTGAATATGAAATTAGAGCAGTCGGGTAGAACGTATCTTGGGACGAAGAATTTTAGAATTTTTATTGCGTGCCGTCCTAACTTTAATAATTAGGCGTCTTTGTACGGACCGAATTAGTCATTATTTTCGACTATCAAACGTCTTTAAAAGTGCTCAATTTATAAATTATTGAATTCAAATAAATAAATATTTCTTGCTATTTGTACATTTTGCACTTGGGCCATGTGCCAAAACACTCATTGATTCATTGACCAAAAGTTTCAGGTATTATATCTAAATTTACTATTATTTTTTTACGTTAAAACTTTGTTTAAGGGAAGAAGGTACCCAAATTAGACAGAAGGCCTAGAATTGATTTTGATACTCTCAGTAACACGTATACATATAGAAAATATGAAAAAATGTATTTCAATCCTCTCCAGGTATTAATTTTAAGTTAGAATGTCAAATCCCCCCCCAAAAAAACTGTAAAAATACCATATATTTGATTATCAGTCTGCGCAATGGGTTTCAAAGAACATGTCCCAAATTTTACACATAAGTTCTTTGTATACGAATAAAGAAATCTATGTTACAAAACATGCATACAAGTTCTTAGAATATTTTATGAAGATATGTATATATTATGAATTATTATGTAATAATTAAGTTATTTTTTATTTTTATTTTAATTTATAATATGTTCTAGCAACTTTATGAATGTTTTGTAACATAGATTTCTGTATTCGTATACAAAGAACTTATGTGTAAAATTTGGGAGATGTCCTTCGAAACCAATTGTGCAGACTGATAAGCAAATATTTGGTATTTTTACAGTTTTTTTTTTGGGGGGGGGGGAAATCTGACATTCTAAGTTAAAACTAATATCTGAAGTGGATTAAACTACATTTTTTCATACTTTCTATAAATATATGTGTTACTGAGAGTATCAAAATTATATTTAATCAATCCGAGGCCTTCTGTCTAATTTGGGTACCTTCTTCCCTTAATTCATTTTATTTCTTACGCTTAAATTGAACAAAAAAAAAATCAATTTTCAACCCTATTTTACATCCCAAAAACGGTCCGCGAATCCTTCCCCAAAATAATACTAAAACCGTTATCGGCGAGGCACGCCGGTTATTTATTATTTATCGATTATTTATCGCTCTCAAAAAGCTTCGCCGAAATTCGACTAAAAATCGACTCGGCTATATCGAGCAGCCATAAAGCTCGAGAGATAGAGGGAGAGAAAAAAGCGCGTCGGTCTCGCGCGCCGATCCGTATCTCGGAAGGAGGTGCGGAGAGGCGAGAGAGAGAGAGAGAGAGAGCCCCGCCGTTGCCTTTGGAAAAAGGCGTGCATACCTTCGGAGCCTCGGCGGGCGCGCGCGGGGGACACGCGAGACGCATGCGCGGCGCGCGTTCGCGAGCGATCGGCGCGTGGGAGGCATCGCGTCCGCGCGCGCTTCACGTGTGCTGAGAGCGTGCCGCGCGTGACTCGTCGGGGACGGGGGTGGGGCGCTGCCGCCGGAGAGCTCCGGGAAGGTGCTGGCCCCGCGTGGCCGAAGGAGCAAGCTTGTACGGAGGTTCGAGTCTCCGGTCGGGGGTTCGGGTCTGGGGTGTCGGTAAGAGGGAGTAGGGTTTATTGGGTGCTGATATTCGGTGGCTGGAGTCTTTCGATTTATTGATTGGTTGAAATTTTGTTTCTGTGTTGCATATATTTTGCACTTCTTTTGTTAAGGTACTTTAAATGTATGAATTAATTAATAAGTTAGAGAGTTGTAAAATTGTGGTTAAATACTTTTGAAACTCTTAACTCAAGGAATTTAATTAAAACTTTTATTTAAATTATGCTAATAATAATTTTATTCGTGTTTCAAAAGGTATAACGTAATATTTTGTATACGCTTGAGCTTACTATCTTGAAGTACCAAGCATTTAGCATATATTAGATTATTTTAATACATGATGTAAAAAGTGAATACTTTATCTCCGTATTCACGTTAAAACTTTCTGTGTAATTAAAATAACTAGAAATTTTGTCGCTACAAAACATTAAAAGGTCTATTCATTAAAACTTTGCAAAAACGTATTTAACTCACACGAGTTAACTCGGCCAAAATAAATGAATTCTAAATGCGGTGTATGAGCCTAGGGAAGTTAACGAATTTTGAAGTGCTTGACTAATGCCGGACAGTAATTTTCTAATTATAACCTAGTTTTAAACTTTGGGTATTACTATCATTAAATTTTCAGGTGGAAATACGGAGCGCGAAACTAGAGCGAAAAGTGTCGCATCAAATTTTCAGCAAAAGTAGATTATTTTAAAATAATTAATGGTTTTAAAGTGTCGTTACGCGGACAGCTTCGAAAAGTTAAATTGCCCTAAACAATTTAGCCGCTACGTAACGCTCCGTCGCAAAAAGCAGCAACCAATTTCGCCTTTAAAACTTGGCGAGTCGCTGAAACAAAACTCACAATGGCCAACGTAAATACCCGCCCGCGAAAAAAGCAACAAATCAACATTCTTATCTACTGTCGACTCCGTCGCCGGCAAAAACCAGTGCCATTTCGCCGGACTCGTTTACTTCTATCCCTGCGCGCGCAAAAAAAAAGGAATCGGCTGCTCTCTCTCTCTCGCGTCGCGCGCGTCCCTCGCAACAAAACGCTTTCTCTCTCTCTCTCTCTCTCTCTCTTGCGTTCCCGCGCAAAAATTTTCAATCCGCTCGAGCGCGCTCCGCAGTCGCGCAAAAGCCTCTCGGGCAATAATTAAAGCGTTAAACGATCAAGTTTCCCGTGGAAACACGAATCGCTTTCGCGCGCCGACAGCGGCCCGCTGCCGCCGCCGTTGTAAAAGTTAATTCGACGGCCCTTTTTGCGCTGCCCGCGGAATTCGTGCATCCGACGGTATTTTGATGAGGAACTCCGCGAGGAGAGAGAGAAAGAGAGAGAGTGTACGGCGGAATTGCAATTTGAATTAGTCGCTCGGCGCTCCCGGCTAATGATTCGGCCGAGAGCCGCGGCAAAAGACGCCGGCCGCCGGGGGGGGAGGAGAAGTAGACGATATTCGAGGACGACCCGAGGCGGAGTAAGAAGCGCACCGTCGCTTTTTCCCCGGAGCCGATCGGTTCGCGCGGCAATTTTTTGCCGGATTCGCGAAATCTCGAAGATAGTTTCGGGGAAGCGCGAGGAGCCTACGGAGAGACGGAGCTATATAATAGTCGTCCTCGTTATCGGGAGCTGTCGAATTTCGTGCGGCGGAGGTTTCTCGCGCGCGGCGAATTAATTTTTGGGAGTCGGCGATTAACGTTTTTATTCGGCCGATTGCTAATTAACGGCGGCTGCTGCTTCGAGGTTCTCCGCAAAGTTCGCTTCTCACGCCAATTTCTGGACCAAAAAATTCAAATTATAAATACACGTTCTCTTCAATGTTCAATTATTTTTTTATTATCGTATATCTAATAATAGATTTTTGTTCGTATCGCCATGATTTACTATTGCCTACAATTATTCATTCAATTCAGACGTACTTAAGTACGAATTCCAAGTGTCCATAGCAGAAAAACAACACGCGATTACACGAGTTCATTAAGCCCATTAAATTCCTCCGCGTCGTCCGTAGTTTCATAATCGACGTACGATCAGCTTCCCATTTCCTCCCGCATTCACTCGGGGAAACAATAGTTTTCTCTTACGCGTGACGGAATGTCATACACGGCAGCCCCGTCACAAAGACGCGAACTCTCGTAATGAAATTCTCCCGGCACCTCTCCTCGGATCTGCTTAGGCATTTGTGCGTGAATCGCTCGGGAATAGACGACGGAACGATCGCCGCATACGTAACGTTGAAACGTACGACTTGCGGCGTAACCAGAAGTCCGTGAGAATCGGAGGCGGACAATTTGGGCTGGGTAAATTATTCAGAAACATGAGTTACAAGTTTCTTTTTTATCCGGCTCGAGCTCCGGGATACATTTCGTATGCCGATTTATTCTTTTAAATTGTCGTTCTAATACCGCGGAGATTTATTTCTCTATTATACCCCCCCAACTACACGCTTTTCGATTATCCTTTGAATTTGAGCTCGAGCGGATTTCTGTAGTTTTTTGAGTAAAGTTATGCGCATAAGCTTGTACGTTCTCGTTTAAAAGCGATTTGTTGTACACACTCGATGAAAAGAAAAAAATCTCACCCCCCGACTCTCGGCCTTCCTTAAAATTCATTTAAAACTTTCCCTAAATCTTAGCTCGCGGCTCTCGCGAGGCTACGCCATAAATTAGTTAACAACTTCGTCGCACTTTTTCGCGCGCGCGAGATAGAGAGAGCTCCGCCAAATTTTCCGGCCGGCGGTGTCGGCATAAATAATAAGAATATAAGGGGGAAAAAATGAATAACAATAATTTTCCTTGGAAAAATCCCTCCTCGGCGGCCGAGATTTAGAGTGCCGGCTCTCATTAATGGCTCCACAGTAGCCATAAGTCAAAAGCCCACAAAGGCATGACTAATGAGGGTAAAAACTCCCGTAAAAAGCGGAGAGGGGAAAAAAAGGCGCGGCGGCGGCGGCGGCTCCCCGCCGGAGACAGAGGAGGTAAAGCTCGACTTTGCGCGGCGAGCGCGCGTTCGCACGTACTTCGGGTCGTGCGCCGCAGGTATACGGGGAGAGTGCAAGGCCTCTCTCGCACTTGCGTCCGAGAAAAGTGAAAGAACGACTGGGAGATCTAATCGGAGTCGCCGCTGACGTGAGTTACGGTAAGAGAGGAGAGAGAGAGAGAGAGAGGGAGAGTTGACGGGGATCCGGGAGGTTCGGAGGCCTGCCGGTGGACACGGAAAGCGGTTTTCTTTGACTTGACGATTATGGCGGGTTCGGATGGTGCAGTTTTTGGAGGGGTGCTGGTGTTTTTGCAATTGTTGACGTTTTATTAAAACTTCTGTTCGATTGTCCTGCGATGAATTAAATTAAATCTAAAAATTAGTCTAATAGTGTACGTCTCATTTCTTCAAGTTAATTAACTCTCAAGACTCGATTAAATTACTCGTTAAGTTTTTACTTTTCTAACAGAGAAGGATTAAAGCTGATAGTCTTATTTAATAGGTTTTCGCGATTAAGAAGTACCTGCATTAAAGGCATTTAATAAGCAATTTCAAGAACATTTGAACTATATTTAAATGATGCATTTACATGTATCTTAAGTTATATAGGCACTCTAAATTTGTTACACTTAACTAAATCAGCAACTTCATTTTTAAACTATATAAAATGAAAAAAAAACAATTTTAAAGCGTCCTTTCAGCAAGATTTTCAACCTAGCTGTCTCATTACTACTTATCTCCACGGAAACACGGCTGCATTTAATTAAATTTATCTCCACAAAACAGTCATATATATGCAAAAAAACCTAAAGTAAATATCCGAAATACGCTCGGAAAAACCACATTTCCGGCATTCCGACGCATCGTCCCTTTTAAAAAAGCGCTTTCAATCAGACCTATCTCCATCGGCCCCCCCCCCTCCGAATTATCATTCCTAGTCGGCGAGGCTCGTACATCAGTCGAGAATCCGTGTGTAGTTTACGCTCGGCGGCGACCCTCCGCGTTTTCGGCCGCGCGGGAGGACGACGGGAAAGTAAAAGGGCTCGAAAGCGAGGCGCGCGCCAACTTCCATATCGCACGGACTCATCATATTTATAAACCTGGCACCTCCGGCAGGACGCGGCGGCGAGCCCTTTGATGTCGAGGGCTCGAGCCCGCGATATCGACTCGCTGTGTCGCTCGCTTTCGAGCCCTTTTTACGCTGAGACTGCTGGGGAATGTTCATTCGATTGAAGCGTTGGGTTTTGGGGGGAGAGAATTAAATTAAATTAAAAAAGAATAAGAAACAGCATTTAAATGTTATTGAAAGACGTCTTCGCTATTTTGATGATAATGATATACGCTAATGTATATACGCTTTCTCGGCTTCGTTTTAATTTCAAATAAATGTTCAAGAATGACTTACTTCTTGCTTTAGATTTTTTTTTATGATGAAAAATAAATTAATCGGAATAATTATACATTACGAAGAAAGAACATATCCCAACTGCCCTCCCGATCGTAAGATTTGCCTGCAACTTAATTTCAGCGCATCTCCCCCTTCCGCTCGGGAAGATTCATCCACCGAGATTTAAAGTGACTTTCGATCCGACGTCGGCAGCGTAGAAAGGGCCGTCGCTCGCTCGCTCGCATATAAGAATCCGCGCAGCGCGTGCTTTCCTCCTTCGCTGCCATCGAGAAGATGCACGGCGTGCCGCGGAGGAGCAGCCGGGGAAAGAGAGAGTGAGAGCGCGGGCCGCGTATGTTTATTATGCACTTGCCGAGTCATGAATCATCGGCCGCGCGGACTCTCCTCTCTCTCTCTCCCTCCGTATAGCAGGTGCCGCGCGGAATTTTCATTCTCTGCCCCGCGCTGGGCTGCTGCTGCCGCGTCGCGGCTCGCGCAAGATGAATGAGCCACTGTTTTCGCATCGGCGAATATCGGCGACTCGTAAAAAAATCGGGGACCCCGGCCTTATTGATATGAATTTTATTGTTGCCGAGCGAGCTTAGCGGCCGCCGCGGCTTTTATGCCCGAGCATTGTAAGATCGCCGGGGATTATTCCTCCAAGACGTATGGCGCCCGGCTTTTGCGACTTCGTAATTGCCCGAGCGATTGTTTTCGTTCCTCTCTTTTACAAGCTGTAATTCGTGTAATCTAAGGCGTTTTAAATCTACACTTACGACGTGCATTATGTATAATTAAAGAAACGCAAATGTTTAAGAATTTTATGCTGCCGTTTTACTAAAATTAGCTTGGGAATAAAAAAATCACATGGTATTAGTTAAGTACAGAGAAGAATTATTAAAAAAAAAATTGATTTTAGAGACATTTTTCCTCCATCCTCCAAAACTCCCAATAAAAATTAGTCGAGAAAATAGTACATTATGCATATACTACTTTTTTACACATCAGGCGGAAAGTGCGTACACAAATTATATTTGATTGTGCAAAAGAAAGCTTTC
>JAWWML010000032.1:5003364-5206222 GCA_035047165.1 Ormyrus rosae
CCTAGGGCGTACATTGCTTACTTTAGACCCCGCTAGCGGGGCGTACAGTACGCACTTTACGCGTGGTGTGTAAAAAAGATAATTTCCAAAACCATCTCGAAAACCATCTCCGTCTACCTGCGCCGCACTTAAAAATTCAGCTCGCGCTCGCCCATCTTATACTTTTCCAAAAAAGATCGGCTCGCGGAAGCCGAGGCCCCGTCCGGCGTGGCTAATGAACGAGCCAATTACGAAATCGGCGAAATTTCACGCCGCGCGCCGCAATTCATTAGAGGCCGATCTCCGGGCACCGGGGACATATATCAAAGGCGGCCCAAAGAATCCCTCTCTCTCTCTCCCGCCGCCTCGGCGGCGCGTCGCCTCTCTCGGCGTATAATAAACAAGGGCAGGTGCGCCTCCGAGGTTGGTCACACGCGGCTCCCCCGCACGCGCTGGCTTCCTTCCCCCCTCCACCGACTCTTGTTCCTTCTTCCCGAAGCGATCCCACGGCCCGACGCGGAGATCGCGGAGATCTAGGAATGTCAGCCGGCCGGAAAGGAAAAGCCAGAGTAAGCTGATAAAGGACGAGATGTACGGACGCTTGTCCTACATCGGCTTCGGAGATAAGCTTTCTCACGAGACGGCTGCCGCTGCCCGCCGCGACAAACGGGCCTACAAGCGCTTTTTCGGGCCGCGCCGCGTCTTGTTGCCCGATTGTTCCGGTGCAGTCTGCCTCTCGCCGGAGGGTGTAAGGGGACAGGAAAAGTCGCCGTCGGACATTGTCGGGGCCCCGAGACGGACCCTTGTCTGTTGGGCTTGTCGGGGAAAGTTTCCGCTGTGTACTGTAAAAACGGTTATGAACTTGCCGGGCCAGACGACACGATTCCAGATAAACTTTGCGGATTCCGCGAGATAAGCGGGACGGCCGAGGTATACTGCGTCCTTTTTCTGATCAATCTATTCTCGAGGAACTTTGTTTTTCTGATGTTTAAAGTGGGCGCGTGCCTCTTTTTCAGAAATTTATAATTCAGAATATAAATATTGTTTTTAAAAGTTGTTTGTGCAAAAATTGAGTAAATGGATAAAAGTTATATTAGTTATCATTGTAAAAGCATTTTTTTTTCTTCTAATAAATATATTGTCATAATGAAGGATAAGATTTAGTGATTTTTCTTTGCATTTTAGAGGCAGATGCGCGTCTTTCAAAATTTATTACATCAGTCCGCCAATCTTCAAAACAGTATGATAAAATTCCAGCATCTTAACGGCAAACAAAAGCCGTCGTATCAGAAGTCGATCTATTCCCTGTCATCGGCGTCTAACGTCGTCGCCGAAATATTCGCATTGTCCCGTCGGCGTCTCGAGATCCATTTTTTCCCGCTCGCATCATCGTCCCTCAGTGTCATCGCCGCCGAAATCGCTCCTCCTCCCCCCTCCCCCCCTCCCTCGAGCATAAATCGCTCTCCGCTCCTCGGCGATCCATATTTTGCGCGCGAAGGAGGCCTTCGACTCGACGAAAGAAGGATCGTCACGCGGGGCATCACGAAAACTCTCTCGGCTGACGCGCGATGAAAACGCCGCGGCACTTTTTGCGCTCCCCTTTCTTCGTGCGGCGCAGCTCGCTCGACTCTATAATACTCCTCGGCCTTCGCGCGCGCGCGCCGTAAATTCATCTCCGCGCGCGCGGAGGAGAGCCTGAGTCGTCGTCTTTGCTGAGGCGGAGACTTCTTAGAGGCCGTCGGGACTCATTTATTATTCAGATTTATAGCCGGACTCGGGCTGACTCCCACAGATCCGTGCAGGTTACTCTGTGTGTGTGTGCGTGCGCGCGAACGCGAGTCGCCCGCGAGTGCGGAAAGGGGCTAGGGGCGGCAGGGGAGGGGGAGAAAGAAGGGCGACTTCGGAAATTCGACGTTTTGCATACGACACGATCTCGGGGCCCGATTTGAATGAGGGCCCGGCGCATAACAAGCCGCGCGGAGCCTTTATATAGGCATGTGATTCCCCGGGCCCTTTTTCGCTTCTGCGGATATATATACATGTATATATATACGCCGCGCGCAGGCGGCTTTGCCTATTGCGCCGAGAGAGTCGCCCCGACAGATATCCCCGGAGCGTCGAGGAGAAATAAAATTCAGATCACGGCTTGTGCGCCTCCGCAGCCGCTGCTGCTGCTGCTGGCTTCTTCTGCGGGAGATACAATAGGACTAGCCACTTCTAGAGTCGTAAACTTGGCCCCGACTGTAAAGGAGATATTCTTCGGGTCTTTTCGGCTTAAGCTCGCCTAATGAAAGTTTTATATCGAGAAGCAGTTTTTTTTTAAAGTGTATATAGCATACGATCAGAACTAGATGCACGCTGCGATTCCAAGAGTCTGTTTGTAAGCTTCATTAAATCGAGTTTCTAAAGTAACAGATTTCATTAAAATTTCAATCGAGCATCAAATCCGGAATTGCGATCTTTCCGGATGAAAAAGGTTGAATGAAATTTTTGGAAAAATCAATCAGCGAAAAGGAAGGCCACTGACAACTGAATTTTTCCTCTAAATGAAAACGTTATTTTCCGTCGGCTCTCATTTCTAGCTCGTTAAAACTGAAAAAAAAATCAAAGGCTAGCCATCGGAAAAAAGGATGAAAATCCAATCAGCGCTCTCGCAAGCTCTCATTCTCGCCATATTTGGTGCGATCGGCCGATCGGAGGCAGAGAGTAAAAGTGGCCCGAGATTCATGCTGGCTGCATCGGAGGAAAACGGCAAGACGTCCCCAGAGAGAGAGAGAGAGAGAAAGAGAGGGACTACTCGGCGGCGGCAGCGGTGGAGGCACGCGGCTAAAGACGAGTGAAGAGCGAAAAGAGGAAGAAGAAGGACGGACGGACACGCGGCAGACAGTATCGGATTGATCTGGCGAGCGAGTGAACCCAATTACGCGCTCGGAAGAGAAGCCAGATTTATTGTCCGGCCTTCTCTCCTTTCCTCTCGCGGTGGCGCGTCGCTCTATCCTGCCCGCCGCGGCCTTTGCAGAGCGGAGCCGCGACGACTGGGAATCAAGCCGGCGACGAAGGCAAAGCAACGGAGAAAGAGAGAGAGAGAGAGAGAGAGAAGGAGGTGGGCTCTCTGTGACGATCGGCTCACCCAATTATCAGCCGCCCCGCTTTTGTGCAAAGAGCGCGATTCTTTTCGGGCCGGACGACGTCCGAGCTGCCAGCGCCTTTTCACGAGGCGCGACGCGCTGATGGCCCGAAAAGGACGGGGCCTTTGTCACCCGGGGCTTTTTACTCCTCGCTTTTTCGCGCGCCACGAGCGAGCTGTGATCGAGTGCGTCATTAAGTTAGCAAAATTATTGCGTGCGCCAGGACGACGCGCGCGCCTCTAACAATGCCCGGGATGCCGATCGTCCTGCGGGCTCTCGGCCTTTTTGCTCGGATTTTATGAGCTTTTCCCAAAGTCCACCGCTAATTTCTTCCAGTTCGACGCGAAACTTTATTTAATGGAAGATTTGCGCGCTGGAAAATTTAACGATGTTCTAAGTTGCTTTCGCAATTTAGCTTTAAAAACGCAGGGAATTTATGTAATGAATTTCACTTTCTAATTTTTTTTATATAAATAATAATTATATTTTTACGAGCCTGCATTAAAAATACTGTTCTCCGCATTATTGATTTTAGGAACAGCCGATTGGACACCTTACAGTGTCGGCTTTACGGCGTTACGATTCCCCTTATTTTTTTTCTCTCAAGCCGAGAGAGCTGGAAGTAGCTTTCATTTCATGATTTACGCTGCCAGTTAAAGCGTGCAATAAAACGGAAGAGCCGTAAAGGCTTCGGCTACAGCGGGGTCTGCGAACTTCGAAAACAGTCAAAATATTTTTATTCAAGAAGCCGGGCAATCTGGAACCGATCTGAAAATCTCTTTGGGATCATAAACAATCCATAATTGACATGATTTACGGGGCCCCGCAAAGGCCGCTGCTGCTGCATCGCGCGGCGGCAGCACGCGAGCCTGATCCTCGCGAGATATCGATTTCTATAAGTAATAAATAAATCGATAAGAGAAAATATCTCGCCGCCGCGAAATATTATTCGCCGCTGCCATTATATCAAAACTCGTCAATCGCAGAAATTGAATGGCTTGTTAATATATATATTTTCCGCTATTAATAAACGTATCCTATACACCGGCCGTCGCGATTTATTGCGCAATATCATCGAGCTTTTAATCCTAAGTAATTGCGAGCCTCCCGAATTAGGGCTCTTTAAAAAATAATATTCCTCCCCCACCGAAAGCCTCGCTCGATTTAAAATTTAGTTCTTCAAAGCGGCTTATCAGCCGCGGCAGTAAATAAGCGCTCCTTATTTTCCGCGCAAATCGGCAATCGGCGGGCGATCGGGCGAAAAAGAGCCGATCGATCGATCGCCGGGCTAATTCGGAGTCCGGACTAATTAACATTTTCAGAGAATCGCTCGGAAAGTCGCTCCTCTCGCTGCAATCGGACAAACTCGCAGCATTCCCGGATTAATTGCTATCGGGCCGAGTCGATCAGTGCACGAGGGGTGGGGGGAGGGCTACCGAATTGCGCGCAGTTCTCTTTGCCGAAATCGATTTCGGTAGGGGCTTAAGCGCCACCGCTGTAAAAGCGCTCTCTCGCTCGCCCCTCGGGGCTCATCGCCGATATGCAGATATGCCCTCAAAGCGAGGCGGCCCCAAAGCAGCTGCCTGTCAGCGCCGGGAAACATACTTTAAGTTCGAGCGCTTTGGGATTTGCCGCTTTCGGCTCTTACCTGCTTCCCTTTCTCTCTCTCTCTCTCGATTTCGATTCCGCTCTGCATTCTTTTTTAGCCCCGCGCGCGTAATATGTTGCTCGGGTCGCTATCATTTTCTCTCGCTCTATTTTGCCCCGCGCGACCGTGTCGTTCCTTTTTGCGAGGCGGGCTCCGGCTGAAAAATAGAAGCGAGGCTCGGGGATAAAGCGATTCGAGAGCAGGCACTCGCCTATTTAAGCCGCGATATTCATCTTATCGCGATTTCCGCCGGGAGATAAATTAAAGCAGCTCTTCCTCGATCGCTTTTTCAAAAACTAGTTTCTACGATTTGTTGACGGTGCAAGTGCGTTTGTTGAATTTACGCTGATATTATGTAAACGCTGACGCGAGTAAGAAGCTCCTTGATTGGGCCGTTTTCGCCCGGAATCTTAGTTACCTTAAGCTAATTACGAAATAAATTCATTTACGGAAGTAAGCCTGCGACATAATATTCAAAACACCTCCACTCCTTAAAAGGAATCATACTATTTGCACTCCTCCCGATACCGCAGCTTCCCGCTTGTCCTAATCTAAACTGTACGCACCTCGGGACTAAAAATACTGGTTCGACGCACAGCGAATTTTCCCCGGTAGCCGCGTCTCCTCCGCTATTTTAAGCTCCCCGCATAATTCGCGCTTTCCCGGCGCTGCCCGCGCGCGCTTAAGCCGCGCTGATTGAAGTATTTATTGCGCGACTATCAGGCTCGGCGCGCGCGTAATGATCCGCTTTGCATACGGCGACTATTTAAAGTGCGGGATTCTCCCGGCAGCGTCTGCACTCTCGACAAGTACCTCCTCGGCACTCGAGCAGGGAGTTGCATTGCTTTATGTAAATATGCGAGCGAGCGCAAGGTGAATTAACTCGAAAATTCTTTACACCTTATACTATGTTGGCGCGGTGGAAAGGAATCGAAACCGGGTGACGCGACGGTGACGAGTTGCTTTTGCGTTATTGGCAAACGGGAATGCGGATGGTTCGTTTATTTTGGCGATGACAAATGTTTTCTTTTTTGCAATTAAATTTGAGCGAGTTTTAGGTTAAATTTAGAGATTAGACTAAACCAATTAGTTTTGGAAATTGGCAATAGTACTGCATCTGACTATTTTTTGATAGTATTAAGCTGATTTAGATAAATTACTGGGCTTTTAAATTTACGTCATGCTGCGTTTTAGAATGTTCGAATAATCTGAAAGCTACCGCATAACATGATTTAACCGCACGTACGTTCACGGTTTCAAAATTTGATAAACTTTATGGGAAGTCAAAGTAAAGTATGTGTACGCAAGCTCATCTGTTTGCGCTGAAAATCTACGGTCGTGATCAAAATCAAAATTTCTCTTTCCCAAGCATAAATAATAGCAAAATTGGACCTTCCCATGCCGTAAGTCATATTTATGTATTATAATAATTTCAAGCTATTTGTAAACAACCCAAAGTCAAATTTATGTATTATAATTTCAAGCCATTCGTATACAACCCAAAATTTCAAGTTGTAAAATATTTCAACGCGTAACCAATTTTAAACACTAATAAGCGCGTAAAATCGAACGACGCGTATTATTGCAAAACTGCAGGAATAATAATTCCGCGGGTTCATTAACGAATCCCGAATCGAGCAATCGATCGGCCCGAGAATCGAGGCAAAAATTCGAGCGACTCATACATCACTCGGCGAAATCTGCAATTGATAAGCCTTCCTACCTGGGGGCTCTCGAGTCCATCCCCCCCTCCGGTCGCTTTATCAAAAAACTAAAATTGACTTTCCCGGCCATAAATAATGGAAAAGTGTATCCAGGGCCGGGAGCCAGGGGCCCGGAATAAATTAAAGCTATCTCTGTCAAATTGAAAATGATCTATGCGCCTCCGAAGTCTCAAGTGGCGGGGTATATCCGAAATTACGAACTTTCCACCGCGTCGCTGCTCGCCGTCTATATACGTCGCTCCACTCGGCAAGATCAATGCCGGGGAGAGCTTGCGATATTGAAATCCACTCGGCGCGCAAGAACTGCCGCGGTTGTAAATCAAACGGTGCGTATACACACGCATCCATCGCTCTCGCAAGAAGCCTCGAAACTGAAACGTCGCAAGAAGCTCCGAGCGGGGCAGTCCTATAATTATATTATTACCCGCTGCGTAGCTCATGACTCGCGGGGCCAATTTGTCTTCGGGCGCAACGAGTTCGTGTAATTTGTGATTTATCACTGTCCGCGCTCTCGCGCGCGAAGGCCTTCTTTCGCCTTTTTCTCTCTCTCTCTCCTCGCGGCGGCGGCGGCGTGCCGCGTGCGCGCGTAATTTCGGCGCGCGCGCGCGCGAAACCGAGGTGTCTCCCTCTCGCGCCTGCGAATTCTCCGGCGTACTTGCTTTTTGCCCGGCCCTTTGCGCCGAGCCGTGGAAACCGCGGGCACTTATATAAGAATTTTATACCCCGACCCGCCGTTGAGCCGCCGACCGAAGGAGGTCGCATTAAGAGTCCGAGAGCCGATGCGCATTTACCTTTTTTTCTCTCGATCCCGCGACGCTTTTCTTGTTTTACTTTATTATCCCTTCCGCGGCCGGTGTGTTTTCAGGCCTCTTCCGAGTGAAATACGCCGGGGAAACGGCCGGTAAATCGAGTACGCTGTTCATAATTCTTAAAATGCTCGGCGCGCGTTAAATTAACGATTTATCGCATACAGGCTCTCTCCGTGCAAACACTCGTTTCCCCTTTTTTGCGCGCTCGAATAATAATTACGCGCAAGAAAGCGGCCGTAACTCTCCCGGGGTCGATCTTCGTATACTTTACGCTCTTTTAATTAAAAGCGACAATCGAGCGCGCCGCTTATAATAAACAGGACACACGACGCCGCGGCGAGAATTTTGTTATTCCATGCACGGTCGCGAAAAATCCGCCAGCGGGGCTCGCGCGAAATTACACCGCAGACCGAAATCCGCCGCGGCGCGCCTCTCGTGCCTTTTCGGAGGATCGATGGGCCTCTAGGACGGCGATTAAAATCCGACGATTATAAGCGCATTAAACGCGGCCGGGCGCGCATGCGCGAGGCCGCGCGTAATCACAGGCTGTCGGGCCTCGTTGTACAAATAGACACATCTCAATTAAAGCCCTCGGCGATTTAATCGACGCCGCCGTCGACTGGTGCGCGTAATGCACAAACTCTCTCGCGGTCTCGCCGCGAAACGCCCGGCTGTACGCTTCGGGATTTTTCGCCAGCTCGACGCTGATCGCTTAGAGGCTTTTTTGCCGTTTGCGAAAATGGTCGCTCGACGCGGTGCGCTGCACGGGTTGCACTTTTCGGAGCTGGATGCAGTTTTTGCCGGGCCATTGTCGGGCCACTCTTGCGCTCCGCGCGGCAGTCCCGTTTTTTCGATGGGGAAAATGCCTGGAAATGCCGGTGGAGCGAAAGGGGTCGAAAAGTTTTTAACAGGGTTTTGCGATTTTGCGGGATAAATGGCTTATTTTTCTGCAGCGACGACGAGGTTTATATATCGAAATGCGCGCCGCGCGAAATAATCGTCAGGAGAGCCGTTTTCCAGTGCTGTTGCGTCAAGTATTAGTGTTTTATAGAAATTGGTCGCTCGACCGAAACGGATATCGTATTTATTTTAAATGAAAAACTAAATTGGCAGATAAAAATTCAATCAATCTGAAATTGCCACCTGGTTTTGCCGTAATTCCGAGAGAGCGAGAGAGATAGAGAGAGCCCCGGAAAAGAAAGAGTTTCGAAAAAAAGGATTTTATTAATAATGTAATTCCCCTTCTACGTACGTCGACGTCGGCAGCGAAATAATTGAAACTGCAGGAAAACTACTACAATCAATCAAGCTCCGACTCAGCAGCGTTTTATTTCCCGACTGCGCAGTGCAGCCGTGTTCCACGCCGCGATAAACTCATTCGGAGCCTTATTCCCTCGTCGGCTGCCGGCGTCGATCAATTTCTCTCTCTCTCGCGCAGTGGCCAAGGCGGTGCAGATTCAGCGCGTATCCGAGAAAAGAGTAATTACGCTGGAATTAGAGCTCGCAGGAGGCAGGAATGTAAAGAGAGACGGACTGCAGCTTGCGAGTTTAATCGCTTCGATAATCAAACTCATTCCGGAAAAAAACGGACGATCCGTCGAAAAATTATCCCTACTCCCCCGAGAGAGAGAGAGAAATTCTCCTCTAAAACAGAGATATCAATCGACTTTTGCTAGACGCGGAAAAGTTTATTCACCGCGCGACCGTTGGCCTATAATTAATGCTCCCGTTTATATTCATACATCAGCGCAGCGTTACAATTAGCGAAAAGCGTATATAAAACTAGTTGCAAAATATAAAAACCGCCGTGTCGGGGCGTTGCCTATGCGCGTTTAAGAGTAAATTCAATATCCCGTCGAGCCGTGCGCGCGCGGCCGTTCAATTAATTTTTCAACCGGCCTTTGATTTACGACTAGGGCGGTGTAATTTTTAATCTACTTCGATTTTAATTTTCCACTCAGCCGGGCGCGCGCGCGCCGCGCAACGACGGCGAAAGGAGAGTTGTTAAACAATTAAGCGCGTTTCGATAATGGGGATGCGGAGGAGCGCGCGCTCGGAGGCCCTCTCGGGCAGGTTGGCGAAGAAGGAAGAAAGTGCAACTCGCGCGCAGCAGCCGCCGGTTCATTACCGTGTCGGCGTTGCCGAGCGAAGGGCGCACCGCGCTTATCAATTACGTCGATTTATTCGCCCTGCGAGACAGTCGGGGAGGAGAGAACCTCCAATTCGACGGGCGCGCCTTGAAAGGGCAAGTGCTCGAGCCGCTCGTCGAGGTATATAAGTTGCACCGTCGGTGTGCGCCTCGGCTCCTTGGCAAGGTCCAAAGCCGCTTCGCTGTAAAATCGGAAGGGTGACGTTTTCAACCCGTTACTTAAAAAAAAAAAAAAAAAGTATTAACGCAATTAAAGTGTTTCACGATAAGAACGGAGTACCACGTTGGAATTTTTCACTATTATTTGGTCAATTTTTGATGAATTTTTTGTAGATTGGCCAAAGTGGGTCAACCATCGGTGAAGCGGCTAAAAAAACTCGTGAAATTTCCCACAGGGTAGTGGCATTCGTTGCCGACTGAACACGCCAGGCAGGAAAAAAGGCCTGGCCATGCCGTCAGGTATCGAAATATCCAACCATTCGCAAAAGCACTTCTAGGGCTTCTCCGGCAGCAGCGAAATAGCACTTTCGGAAGGCCTTTGCGCAGGTGCTAACGAAATACGCCAATAATCAGAGCGCACGGACCCGAACGAGTAATTAACAGTCATAATTCTTGCGGGGCATATTACACTCTCTCTCTCTCCCTCTCTCGCGCGCGCGAGCGGACTCGCGAAAAAAGGGGAATCCTTCGGCGTTGGCGCTTCTACGAACGGCTCTCCTCTTCGCTCCCTTTCTTCGGGAGCACATAAATTCCGTACCTGCGTCCGAGCGCGAGCCAGTCTCTCGTCGGCGCACGCTCCAAAAGACCGCGGCGGGGAGGGGAGGGGGGGGGGGGAGGACGATCTCTCGGGGAAATTTATCGAGGGGAACCTGTTTAATGAACAATGTCTAGTCCGCGTGGATAATTATGGTCCGGCGGTAGTCTTTCGGAGGTTAGGCCCCGAGACGCGGGGCTTTTGTATGGGAATGCTTTTACAAGGGGTTTCGACGTTTTCTTCAGGCTTGGCCCGGAATGCCGGTGATTTATTTTTAAAGGGGAAGCCGTTCGGCTTTTTTCGATTGCTTTTGGCTTCTGGGCTGATGAAAATGTATTTAAACGGATAGATGGTCGATGTGGATGTATAGCCTTGAAGCTTTCTATTTTCTGAAATCTTTAAGTAATGTTATCACTTTTTGTTCTATCTTATTTACCTCAAAAAGGATCGATCAGTTTCAATAAAGATCGTAATAGTAAAGTACATAACTGAACCTTAATTATGCAGCAACTCTAAAAAAGTTTCTCGAGAACGCCATTTAAGCGGTAGAATATCATGGCTCCCTAGTTTGATTTATTCTCCGCCTCCAGAAAAACGTACTTTCACGACGTAGCCGACATTCGCGTAGCATAAAACGGTTGACATTCAAAGCAGCTTTCTGCGGCTGCAGGTTAAATCTCCTCGCCGTTAATTACCCCCCCGAAAAGGTCCGCAGCGGGACAGGCTCACCCGAGCATAATGCGCCGCATCTCCTGCGCAATTAACTCCCGAAAAGGCCTTTCGTCCTCGCGCGATATGTATCTCCGCCGATGTAATCGAATCCCTAACTTTTCGAGCCTCCTCGGCAACGATCGTCGCGCAAAAACGCATATATACGGAAATCGTGCTCCGCTCCCCGCGCGCGATATAAACTCGACAAAATATACAGAAGAATCCCGGGTATATTACAAACGGCGGCCTGCGGTTCTGCGCGCTCGCTCGATTAAATTAGCTCTCGGATCGACTGGCTACCGGGGTCCCCCAGGAGCTCTCAGGTGGACAAGCTCGCCGCCGCGGCGATGCCCCGAAGATAGCTTTGCATCTGCCGTCCGATTGCGATAATTGGGCGCGAGGGCCGCGCGCTCTCCGGGATTGATTGAAAAGTTCATTGAATTTAATTGAAACCGCGAGCGCGGCGGCGGCGGCGGCGGCTATTATCTAATTAAGGGAGGAAAAAAGAGGCTGTTCGCGCGCACAATTTCTCGGAATCGGCAAAGAATCGAGGTTGGAAAAGAGAGAGAGACGGGCACTCTCGGCTTCAATTACCATCAATCAGTCCGAGCATCGAGATTATCAGTCGTTAAAATATGAATATTGAAGCTGGAATATTAATTTTTTTGCGTTTCGTTCCTTTAGCGTATGTGCTCAGCGTAATTGATTGAAAGTTTGAGTTATAGGGTTGCGATCGAAACGGGTAGTTACAGCATTTTATTAAATTTAATTTATTAACACAAGATATTGTGCGGCAGTTGTTTTGGTTTAATAAAATTATCGGTATTTAATACATAAACTTATGATTATTGTAGGGAATTTATAAGAATACATAGAAATTGTAAAAACGGCTAGAGAATTAAAAGGAATCTGCGACCGTTAGCGTTGTTGGAAATCCGAGTCCCGAAATCGCACCCACTTGCGCGTACAGCCTGGTTCTAGGGTGAAAACCCAGTTGCTCTACGCAGCGGCGCTGCTCCGAACCTCTAATATAAGGAGGAGCGTTATCCGAGCTAGCTAGATTGCCGAAACACTTGAGCGATAACACCGCGCCATTCGCCGACCTGACAGCATTAATATTGTATTCTTTCTTTTTTTTCTTGTAATAAAGATCATTTTAATATTAACCTCGATGAAACAAAAATCATTTTATCGGAAAACCAACAAAGACCTTCCTACACTATAAATGTGTTCAATTTAAACAAAATCATTGTTCTCGAGAAGCATTGTCTTATACTTCTTCACCATGAAACGTACAAATATCCTTTAGTACACTTTTGTTTCGAAGGTTCAGCAAAAGCAAAGGACTTTCATTACGTGCCGACGAAGAAGCTTAGAAAAAGCCAAGAATTATAATTCCATTAAACATCAGCCCCGCAAAAGTGTCCGATATAATGTTCCCGCAATAAATAACTCTCGCATTTGACGCTTGAAGAAAAAAAGTGCGCGCTTCACCCGAGGCCCCCGAAAACTTTAATAATCGTTAAAGCGCATGAACGCCGCTTTAAAGCGGGAGCGCGCGAATATTCGAATTCTCGGCTCTCGGCGCTCGCAACAAGGGCTGTGCCGCGTCATTAAAAAGCGATTTGCCCGGGCGGCGATTCGTCAGCCTGGGAAGGCGGAAAGTTGCACCTCGCGCGCGGCCTGCGCGCACGTCCGCGCGGGGCCGAAAAATCTCTCCGGCGCGAAGGGGGCAAAAACGAGGCGCGCGTTAAAGAAGCATTTGCATTTTTATACGTAAGGACGAAAAAGCCCCGGCAAGTTATCGCGCGAAAAGTTCATAAAAAGGCCCCGGCCGGTCATTCTAAATTCATTAGGCGGCGGCTGCTCTCTCTCTCTCCTCGCAAAAACTCGCCGGCCAAAGTGAAAATTTAGCGCCGCCAAAAAAGTGTAACGGAAGGAGTAATGAATTTTTAAGCGATAATAGATTCTCGTTAACGCGCCGCGGCCCCGGCCGTTGCTCGATCGTCGCGCGCGGCTTTTTAATCTCGAAAAATTCAATTCCCAGAAAAGTTGCGCGAACGCGTTTAATTAAAGCCCGGGCCGGGCGAAAATTTATTCCCCAACATTATAAGCCCCTCCGGGTAATTAGAAGAGAGCCATTGGATCATATCATTATTTAAATAGCGGCCGTAAACGGAGTCTTTCCGAACCCGGGGTGCGGGGGATAACTTTCATTCCGCCGTAAAAGAGCCATTTTCTCGCGGATCCGATTATGACTCGGAGACGCCGAGCCCGTCGTTAAGATCCGCGGCCCGTATATGCAGGCGTTAAAAAGAAAGGAGGAAGAGAGAGAGAGAGAGAGAAAGGATGACCCGAGCGGTAAGTCACCGCCCACGTTGCACCTGCCGCTGCTCCGCCGGTTTATCTCGCGAGCGTGACGCCCCGACCTCGACTCTCTCTCTCTCTCTTTCTCCCCGCGGTGAACTTTGACCTCGTGCGAGTCCGCAGCTGCAGGTTACCCCGAAAATCCCGCGGCCGCCGCTCTGGGAATATCGTTTTTGCGCCGCTTTCTTATCGGCGTTGCGTCAGGCGCGTGATGAAGCGAATTTCATCGCGATCGTTCGCCGCGATTGAACGAGAGAGAGAGAGAGAGAGAGCTTTTGCGGTGTATTTTTCCTGTTTTAATTGCCTCGCTCGCTGATTAAAAAGGGAGGGCTTTTACAATTATTCACGATCGGCGCGCCGGGAGAGAATGGGCCTGGGAATGTTTTCGGAAACGCGGCTGAATATTCATGCGGGGAGAGATTTAGCAATTAAAGAAAGTACACCGAGGTTTTTGCGCGTTTTTGGCGAACGAGCGGCTTTATCCGCGAACATTTTAATTACGCCTAATCCTAATGGAATCTTGAGTTAATTAAAGATCGGCCAAAGTATGATGATAATAATTCAATGGCTATATTTAAAGCTCCGCGATATCATCTAGATTTTTGTTCCGTCTTCTTGGGCGCTTATCTTTCTGAAAAAAAGGAGGACACCGAGAAAAGCCGCGGCGCTTTGAGAGACCGAGAGGATTCCTGGTGGTCCGGCAGGGCAAATATACAATTTTCTCGAGCGCCGATACGAGCAAACACAAAAATAACGCGCATTAATATATATTTATCTTGACAGATCGTTGTTCTATACGGATATCCGTATATATGATTATCCAATTATCGTGACTGCGCGATTATCTTATACGCGCTTTGGGGGCCATTATCGTTTAGAAGATTACGATCTTGGCGGCTTTTATAATTAAATTTTAAAGATCGTGTAGTCGAGATCGGCGGCGATCTTCAAAGGTTGTAATGAGTTGGATGTAGCCTGGTGAAGGTGGTACATACTTTTCGGTGTACGATATTACGCGTAAGTGAATTACTGTACGGACTGCATTAATATCGATAATAATTATCATTCATTGTAATAACGCTTTGTTATTTATGTGCTCTTTGAATTTATGGAGAACCAGGTAAAATTGATAACTGGATTTTTCAATTTTTGAGTAAAAGCTTGATTGACTACCAGTTCGATGATGCTTTTCGGAGCAGTTTGCTCGGTAATCTGGTTTTCATTAAAACGGCTTCCTTCCTTTTTCGCCTCTTTATCAAAAGTTATAATTATTCGAAAATAAAACGTATTTAAATTTGCTGAAATTACCACGCCATCGATAAAATAACCGAAAGCGTAATTGTTTATCTCGATCGAGGAGATACAAATCACGGCTAAAAGGAATTTCCTTTTCGCAAAAATTTAAATTACATATAATTGAAATATCAGCCGAGAGCGCAATAATTCACATTTTGCTCAACACTCTCCCGGGTCCGGTCGAAATTGTGATGTTCGTCCGGCCGCAAAGAAATCCCGCATTATACGCGAAAACGTTTAACGAAAGTCCGGGGCAATAATTCATTTCGGCTCGGGGAAGATCGAAATCAATCGAGCGCCGTAATCATCGAGGCACACACACACACACGCGCACACCTCGGGAGAAGGGATCGTCTACCAGAGAAAAGGATTCCGGGAGAGATCGCGTATCGCTCTCTCGGTTTCTCGCCCTCGAGCCTATCAACTTTATTAAGTTGCGAGAGAGAGAGAGAAAAAGAGGGAGAGCGCGGCCCTTGAAAATTATCGATTTCGTGCAGTACCGACAGACGCGCGCGCGCGCTCTGCCTCTCGCAAATATATATAACACATATCGGGGCCGAAGATCGCGATCTTTATCGACGGTGTATCGAGGCCACGAGAGCTTCTGCCAAAGGGCCCCCTCCCGACTCGATGGCCTTCGAGTGCGCGAGGAGGATGTGCGAGGAATCTTAGAGAAATAGAGGGGGGCATGGATTATCGCCGGTGCACTTCCGCCATTCTCGAGTACGTACCTGCTCTGCTTTACTAATGTTTCTGGGCGATTCGACAGCCTTGGCTTTTGAATTGGCATCTGCCGCGGCGCGGACGGCGGGCTTATCGATGAAAATACGAGAGCGTAACGCGTTTTTAATGAGCCCGTTAAATGAAAATTGGATTAGTTTATATCAAATGCGGACTGATAAGAATTAGCATTAGGCGAATTTAGGAAATTTCACATTTTAATCATAACCAATTGAAAATTTGTGAACGATCGTTTCTTTCTACGAACTCGAGAGGAATATTACTTCCTAGAATTTCCGATATTTATTCTTAGAGCCATCGATTGATCCTTATTACTTCCTTGTCCCATTTCTTCGGTGGAAAAGCTGCTGGTATGAAATAAGATTCTGTAATGATTATTGGCATTTTTGAATCGGCAGAAAGAGTAATAGGACTCTTTGATTAACGGTTATGGAAGTGAAAACGCACGAGCCTATAGGTGTTAAGTGCCCTCGGTAGTTTGCGCATCGTTATTCTCAAAGTTACTGTAATTGCTCGTCGTTGAATTGAACCTTCATTATCCAACTGTTAAATTGAATTACCGCCCTAATCGTCCGTTCAACAAATTATAAAGTTCGTAAGCGTCGGATCGCCGCCTGATTTATGTGGGACATTCGATTTCAACGATAACGATTTGCTTTCCGAAAAGTTATCGATGTAAACGGGCACTCTTTATCGGTAATATCGTTTCTCATCCGCTCAAAAATCGTCGTCTCGAAAGCAAATTTAGTCCTTTACATTAGAGTTTTTATCGAGCCGAACGATTTTCAGTATCTAAATCTGCTAAATTATCTTTGCTTTTTAAGGTAAAACAGCTACTTTACTTAAGTATATTAGGGTTCTTATACCTTAATAATTATCGTATGAGCGTACATTACTCCCATTACCATAACCAAGTCCTAATGCCACTTTACTCCGACAGCTTGGTACCGAAAACAGCGCAACCTCCTCATTTAAATAAGCTCTCAATTAAACCCTTAATTATTTAATCTACATTTAATTTCCCTCCGCATCCGGTATCTCTCGAGATCTCCGCCGATATTTCGCGCGGCTCCGCGCCATAAATACCCTCGGCATCGTGCATCCAGAGCGCTCTCGCGCATAAAAGTTGCAGCGCGTTACGTTATATTCGGTGTGCACAAGCCTCTCTCTTTGCACGCTTCCCCCGAAAAAAAGGAGGAGAGAAGAAAACGGACTCTCTCGGCGCGCGCGCAGCCAGAGCGAGCAGACAAAAAACGCAACTCCGCACCGCGCGCTAAACGCCGGACTCGAAACCGGTCCGCGATCCATTTTTCAAAAGCATAATTGCACTTTTTTTTCTTCACCCCGGGTACAAGGAGGAGAGCGCGCGCACGCGCCCTCGCGCGGCATCCATATTCATGCGCGAATAAGGTTGCAATTAAACTCCGCGAGGTGTCAGGGCCCGCGGAGGGCATTAATCAAGCAACAAAAGCCACATCGGACGGACTAACTACCGCGGATACCATTACAGCAGCCCGAGAGAGAGAGAGAGAGAGAGAGAGAGAGAGAGAGAGAGAGAAGGGACGATAATGCGAGCATTATGACGGCACGCATCACGACGCTGCCGCTTTCGGGGCTTCGTTATTCAATGTAGCTCCGAGTTGCGTTTCGCCGGTTTAAGATGATCCTTTTCCGCCCCGCCTGATATACTGCCAGGCGCGCCCCGCTAAATTGCCTTATTAAGTAGAGCGAGAGCCTTTTCAGACTCCGGGGAAATGGGTTTCGGCGCGGAATTAACTTCGCCCGGCTCGTTTTGTCGTGCAAAGTACACGTGCTCGTATGGAGGACTTGGGAAAAGGGATTTCTTATTACCGGGGCTTTCTGGAATACGAGGAAGGTAATTTAATTATAGATTGTACTCGCGGCGAGTGTTTTCTGCTTTTGAGGCAGAAAGCATTCGTTGCACGTTTTAACGCAATATTGATGTTTACACGTTTTTGTCGAGTTAAAAAATAAAATTTCATCGACAGTCATTTATTTCTGCCAATTTATTATACATTTATTGATTTCGATGAATTTTTAATTCGCCAAATTTTCAGGTACGCGATAAACTTTTGTTTTACGTATTTCACCGAATTTGCATGTAATTCTTGTAAATTGCCCAAGCAAATTTATTGCTCGTTAATGGCCGTTTATTTTCAACTACTTACATTTAATCGAAGTATAAGAAGCCATTGAAAACGATTTATCAATTTGTTAGCGAAATCCTCCAATTGACCGACGTCAATTTTTACGTGCGCCAAAGCCAGTTTTTAATCGATATAAAATAATATTCGCAGCTCACACTTGCAGAACGACTCGCGTGTCACGAGAAAGATTCACAACGCCTGTACTTTTGCAGAAACGTTTACAATCGCAATGAAAACAAGCTTAATTACGAAGAAAGCGACTAATTGCCCCCTGAATAATGGCATAAAATATGATTTACCATTCGCGAGCGCCCGGTGCATCTGGCGATATTTTTTGACTTAGGCCGAGTTACGAGGCTTTTGTAAGAAAGTAATTGAGTATCAAGCGTAAAGTCGTCGGGCTGTTTTTATTTCTGCTCGCTGGGCTTATATCCTCGGAGGGGCTGCTGAAGCAGAAGCGGCGGGCAGCATTCCTTAACTTGTTTTTCTGACTAGCTCTCGCTTACAAGCCCGACTAGTTGCTACTCTCTCTCGCGCGTATGCAAGAAGCGAATGGGGTAGCCCCCCTCCCCCCTCCCCTTTCGTTTAATTTATCGCTCGAATAGGAACCTTACACAACCTACCATTTTGTAAGAACCGATATGCGAGCTGGCCTAAGCCTTTTTCCTGCTGGACTTTTTAGCCCGGATTCTAAGCTCCTTCCGAGCTGCGAGATTGTGTTTCAGTTACTCTGACAAGTTTTTGCTGAACATTTCTTTTTCGCGAAGCGCGCGTTATTTCGTCGTTCTTTTTTTCGATGTTGATTGTCAAAAAGACACGATTATCTATTCGCGGTGATTTTTACTACTCACCGGTAAAAAGCTATTTATATAAGTAATTGTTGCGGTTCGCTTTACCATCATCGAAAACATTTCCAATTACATTGGCCATGTTTTACAAAGTGCTATTCTAAACAAGTTTCTATGTTGTCCCTTCATTGTACGTATATGAATGCGCAAATGGTCCCACGTGATCAATTACACAAACGCCCGTAACTCGGCTGTTTTGAAAGCGCGTTTTCAAAACTTTTGCGTTCGACGCGTATAAAATTGATTCGTAACGTGCGCGGCTCCATTGTGGCACACATTTTTCACGATCGGCATGAATTTCTAATAGCGGCGCACAAAGTGTTCGAAGTTCCTACTAAAAATATTTGATTCTCCGCTTCGACGTCGCCCACCCGGGAGATTATTAATAGTTCGAGTGCAGCTCGGCAATGACGTGCATTTTTTATTTCTCTATTCGGTTTACCTCCGCGGAATTGTTTCCGGAATTGCAGCGGGGATTAGCGACGGTCGATGTTCTTCAATGCCGACGATACCGCTGCGGGTGATCCTGTTTGAGCTTCACAAACGTCACGCCCTAGAGACGCGCATAGACATAGACGATAATATCTGTGTTCGAGAACAATTCGACACAAAGATTGAAAAATTTTGTTCATGCGAGAAAACGTGCTTTTGATTGAAATACTTGATTTTACAAATAAGCAAAACTTAAAGAGTTTTTCATTAATAAAGGCTGGAAAGTTTATTTATAGATTAAATAATATTTTAGTAAGATCGAGTACTTGATTAAAAAAGGCGAAAATTTCTGTAGAATTCATTGGAAAATAATAAATTATCTTCTTCAACCTTGGCACTCCATAAAATCTTAATTAAGGGACCTACCACTTGATCCTTGAATTCTCGAGTCCTATTTTAGATAGCAGTTTAACCGGCTCGAAGGCTCGGTAGCTCCTCGCTTTAGGACCCATAAACAAAAGACCTCTCCGCCGAGCGCAATGCGGTATATGATATCGGAAATATATAGCGAGGGCCGAACAGTGTGCCAAGCTGCATCTGCCAGCTCGTTATCTAATGGTGCCTCATATACGGCTCGATAATTGACCGCCACTGACTCGAGGCTCTCGACTTTTTTTTCTTCCAGCCTCTTTCCCTCTCGCATTTGAGCTGCTCCAATAGACGCGGCCTTATTAAGGAGATGATACCTGAAGGTATTCAGCGGCACTTTCAATTTTAGCCGCTGCTGGGCAATATGTTTTAGAGTTCCGTTGTAATGCCTAATATGTTTAAAGGAATTTCAAAAATAAGTGTTAAATAACGTATATATATTATTGTGAAAGCTCATCGAACTTAAAATACTGTATAGAGAAAAATAACCCTTCCGGCTGAGGTAAAAGCTCGCAATCTATGAAGATCTAAAATCTGAAAAAGTGCTTTCGCAAAATGAGAGAGTATACATTTTACGGTGACACACTGAAACAGCGGCGAGGAACCGAAACCAAGCGGACCCCGCGCACGAGCTCGAGAGAGCTAACGAATATCAACTCGAGCCGCATCGATCCTTGATTAAAATCCATCCTCGGGCTGCCACCTCATTACGCCCGGGCCGCCGCCGTATCGAGGCTGGCAACGGCGGCGCGCGGTTAATTTGACGTCGACGAAAGAGTAACGGCTTGCGCCCCCGAAGCATCGACGATTTATACGCGCGTGTATACGTTTCTGCCTCCGTCGCCGCGCCCGAGGAATTGATCGTTTCGGGCTACGAAACGATAAGGGCCCGTCCTTCTTTTTTTTTTTTACAACGACGGTGCGCCACCTTTTTGCCCGCGTCGACTTTTTTACGGTAAGACGCGTTAATGAGTCGCTTTACGATGGCGAGTCAATCGATCGGTTTTGGAAGCTCGCTCGGGGCGAGGTACGGGGGATTTTATGGGGTGGTTAGTGATGATGCTACTGTCTATTGAAGTAAAGATTGGCTTTAGCCTTGTTTTGAAGTAAAGGAAGTATTGAAATTTACAGATGATTTCGGAATGATTTTCCGAAGTGGTTAGGTTGAATGTAGATTTTAAAAAGTTTAATCTTAAGGATTTGATTTGTTTGGATTAAAATTTTAAGCGCATTAACAAATTTCAATAATATTTTTAAGATTAGCAATTCAAACACTTTGTCGAGGATGCAGGAGAATCGTATTTTTCAAACATTATAAGGATTTGATAATCCTCTTATACATATTTAATGTAACCCGAAGAGCAGCACTTAACGTATTTTTAGGCATTAAGAATAAACAACTTTATCAAGGGGATGAGTGGAGAGCTGGGACTTTTTGCCCGAACGTAATACAAGATTCGAGCAGTGCAAAAATGATGATGACATTACTCGCGACAATTTAATCCGCCCTTAAAGAATTTACGAACGTATTTACAACGCATTATTTACGCATAAAAAATGCATAAACCTAATTACATCGCGCAGAAGCTGCTCCCCGTGTCGGGCGATCATTATTATAGACGGCGCGTTTATCGGGCCGCGCGGTGCAGCTGGGCGAAATCGGAGGACACGAGCCGCCTGCGCCTCGAAAACTCGTCCCATAACCGTATAAATTCTAATTAGCGAAAACTCGCGCGATAGGAGCGAGGAGCCAGTTATCGGCGCGCTCCCGATTACTGCCGGACAGTTATTGTCCCGACGAAAGCTCCTCTCGGCGCGCGGGCCGCGCCAGTAATAATCCAATAAATCGGGGGCAGAGAGCGGATGCCGATTTCGTCGCCGTCGCCGCCGCCGCCGCCGCCTTCTGCTCCGAAATTTATGAAAATTATTCGACGACGACTCGCCGGGGCTTTTAAATTGTTTCGGATCGCAGCCGCCGAATTCGGCGCATCTCCGCCTCCCGCTCCCTATGTCCATTGTTCGCTCGAGAGTCACGCGCGTTTTCTCGCATTATATGCATGTATGCATGCCGCGCCGCCGGATTTTAATACGGAGCACTGCGGAGAGGGAGAGAGAGAGAGGGATTGGCCAAATAAACTTTCGGCCGCAGACACGGAATACCTGCTGCTGAAGTACGCCGTAACTAGGTCCCTTTATACCCGGAAGCGAGGCTTCGATTTATTTATACTTTCTTTGTGTTTTTTCCTTTCGCGGCTTGAATATTTCGGTGGTCCGGCTTGTAAGCGCCCTTGAGCTCCGTGCTGGGATGTCACTGTAATTGTCAGACCGAATTGGTCGCAAAAAAATCTTTCTCTCAGCGGATTTCGATAAAATAGAAAGTTTTCAATAATAATTAAAAAAAAAAAAGAAAAAAAAAACATGCCGCAGGTATTTATTTGCTCTAAACCAACTAACCCAAGTTATTTTTTAAGTATGTTTTTAGTTGTACAAAATAATCGAATTCAGAATCCCATTGCCAATATTCGTCATTCTTTTTGATAATATTTTCTTTTTCATTTTCTTTATTTTTAGTATTTCCTGTAGTAGTCTTAATTGTAATTGATGAAATATTTTCTACTTTAAGTACATCATCATATGTTAAATCATCATTCGATGAAACTACTGCAGAGGTAGGTGACACGACTGCCATTTTTTTTTTTTTTTTTGTTTGGATAAGATTCTTTTCTTTTAATTGAATAAAAGGTTTAAGGAAAGACAAATGGCTTTCCAAATAGTACTTTTTATCATTTCTTAAACTTCTAACGTATCCTTGCCTCATGGATATCCATCTTTTTTCTACTTCTTCCCTTGAAACAAGAAAAAATTAAAAACTTTATAATCAAAATATATTTTTAATCGAACTATATTTAAATTAATAAATTGTCATGATTAAAATCAGTTATAAATTTACTTACATGATAATTCTCCATCAATCTTGCAAAGCAAGGCATTCGAAATACTTTTAAAAACACTAATTCTGTCGCTTCTGCTTTTTGCCCGAACCCACAATAATTAGGATCATACATGCATGGGTACTTTTTAAGTACCGTCTCAAATTCTAACATTGTTTCTCTGATATTTTGTATGATCTATTGCTAGAAAAAAAAATATAATCAAATTATTTTCAATTTATTTTACATTTATTCATTTACTTATTTAATTTTAACGGACAATAAGTCCTCCTATAAAAGATATACTATCAAAAGGTTGAGGGTAATATAAATATAAATCAAAATAAAGCAAAATTAAAAGTAGATCTATAAATATTAAATAATAAAATTATAAACATTTAACTTACAATATTAAAAATAGATTTAGTTATTAACTTTCCTTCTTTCTTTTTGCGTTAAAGGAGAACACAACGTTCTGTCAACGAATATTTGAACGACTTTCAATTTTTTCCCGTAGACTATATATAGTTATCAAAAAGCTGTATGCTTGAAAGTGTATTAACAAGACATCTGAAATTTTAAATTTGAAAGTAAGCAAAAAAATGGAGTATTCTATAAATGAATTGATTATCAGCATGATGAAGAATCATGAAGAAATTTTTAATAAAGGGCATGAAAACTATTATAAAAAAAAAGATAAAAAAGAAGAAATTTTTGAAACTATTTCACAAGCTATTTTTCAAGTTTATGAAAAGAATATGACTTGTAAGTAAATTTTAGTTCACAATATTAATCTATTTTATTACAAATAAGATAAATAAAATAAATAAATACATAAATAGATAATAAATTGATAATAATTTTATTAGGGCAAGAAGTTGAACAAAGATGGACTGATTTAATAAAAAAATTTAAAATAGAAAAAAAGAAAATTAAATCTAAGCTTCCATCAGGGTCAGGATCATCGACAAACAAAAAAGGAAAAATGTGGGAGCATTACGAAAGCTTATCTTTCATACAGGAAAAAACTTTGAACGTAAAAAAGTAGAAAGCTCTCTACTACATCATTTATCTAATCCCATCACGTCAATAGCAAAGGACGCTGTTGGAGTTGGAGAGTTGGAGAAAGGCCTTGAGGAGTAGACAGAGCCTAGGCGCCTTTGGGTGTCCGCCCGACTAGTCGCTAGGTGTCGCAGCGCCGGGTTTGTCGCGCTCGCTAGCAGACCAGTCGAGGCAAGTGTATATATGAATCCGGACTCAGAGGGTACTCACGGTGTCTGGGGTAAGAGTTGCCCATCGTCAGCCCCACTGACGAGTCTTGGTGAAACTTGATATCCAGTCTAATTTTTGTCCTGGACGATGATACTTCCTCGAATTTCTCGCGTCTCGAGTTTCCTCGAATTTCTCGCGATTCATTTATTAATAATTTGATTATTCATTATGAATAATCTGACAATTTGTCAATGACAATAACCCTCGTCACATTGGCTAATTATGGAAATTCAATCTACGTCGTCAAGATCACTAAAACCTGCGATATAATAATATAATAAATTATAATAGAAATAAATATATAGAAATAATAAATTATAGTACTAAAATATAACCTTCAACTATTGATACTGTTTGTCTTTGATTACCGCAAATTATACATGGCTCGAACATTTCTGGACCACTTAAAATTTGTATGCAGCATAGTGGTCCTTCATATATTACTTTGAATTCTTCTTCATCAAACCAATCTTCTTCTAAATCGAAAATCTACTCAAGATGCTTTAGCTGCAAGTGATATTGCTGCTGATATCACTCTGTGGCTTCTGTATGTGGTCTGCTGCGTATGCTGCTAATGCTGCAAAAATGCTAAAAAGAAATTAAAATTAATATTAATGGAGGTTAAAATTTTCGCTGGTATTATTTGTGCGAATAGGTTGATTATGAACCGATAAAATGTCGGCAAGAGGCACCCAGAATGATCTTAAAATTATCAATAATAAGAAGATTCCATTATTAATTGTCCTTTTTTCATTAAAAATTGAATAAAATTACTAAAATACGAAGTAGTCGAAGCAGATATTAGTTGGAAACGAATCTCTCGAACTTGATAAGTGCACAAAGTTAAAGAAAATATCAGCAATCATTAGAAACTTGACTAAAAAAGTAAGAAGAATTGTTGTACGGTGCTCGGAAATTTTAAAATGTTCAACTAATAAAGCCATGAAATGAATTTTGTGAAACTTTAAAGTTTTTCTGAAAATCAACTTTTTCAATCTTTAAAATGTTCCTTACGGGGCAATTTTCATTGTATCCAGCAAAAACTGTTGAACAAAGGTTGGTTATTATGTTTATAGAAAAGTTACACAGGCTTTTGTCCTTCAAATAATTTTTCTGTTTTTTATTGGTAATTATATTGTTAAAAATAGAACATTTTTTTCACTTTTTTAATGTTTCGCTGACTCGAAAAGGTCTTTAACTTACATTTTTGAGTATACGAACAAAAGCCTGTGTAAAGTTGTAGGTCTTGGCATTACGCATTAAAAAAGTACAGTTTTTGGTAATATCTAAAACTTTATACCGTAAGAGACATTTCGAATAAGCACCTTTTTTCATTACTTTTTAAAGTAAAACTCTTTCAAATTTGATTGAAATAGGTTGAACATTTTTTCTTTCTCTACTTTTATGTAACTAAGACATTGTAACGCGAGCGCCTTTTGTAATTTTGAATTGCGCGCCACGTTACTGTAATTCAACAAACAGCCGCTAGGTGGCTGCCTGTTCCAACAGAAATCCGCTAGGTGGCCGCCCGCTCAATTCAGCCACTCCAGATTTAAACTGACTCCGGGAAGGCATATAAGCGTGCTCGACACCAGCATGCTCTGGTAAACCGGCTTTTAGATAAGAAGCCAGGCTAGGAGTTCCAGGTCCGGGTTTACTAAGCACCATAGTGCGGCTGGCAGGATTCGACCTCCAACTTGCTACACGCAGGTGGAGGCTAACCCCCTCCACCTTTACACTAAAGATAATTTGCGCTGCTACAGCGTTGATAAATTCCTCCACGTTATAACTAAAATAAATTATTTCATATCAAAACTTACATATACATTACTTTTAAACATTATATTCTTATATTGTCATTGTGAAAACTTTAACTTCAAAATTATTATTGACTTATCGACGCAGTTCCAATTCAGTCTCAGCCTGTTGAATTTGTAAATCGCCTACTTGGAGATCTCGCGGGCGATCACAAGCTATTCTCTATCCTGCTTCAACCCTTTCATAATTTGAACTAATTTTTGCCATTAGTTTCGCAAGTTCATCTGTAAAAATAAATTTTCATTAACATATTCAACTTATTTACAAATTTTTATTCGCACTAATTATTCAGTAAATTGTTACCAAGCATCTTCCGCACATTGGGTCGATCGCCTATTCTTCTTGAAGCGTGAAGATAAAAATTCTCACAGGTATTATTTGTTTTTATCGGCTTTTTATAACACGAGATTATTTCATTATTATTAGTATTTAGAATATCCTATTTATAATTCTGATCAACTACTTTCCTACCTATTAAAATTATTTAAATCTCTACCAGGGCGTTAATTCTGTAATTGTAAAAAAATTTATTGCCCCGCGCGGCTCTTAAAATTTGAAACCTGCTCCGGAGTCGTGTAATTTTTGACAGGGCGACAATTAGCTCTCTTTACCTCCATCACGAACCAATCCGATATCGACTTTTCTGCCTAGCGGGTCTCGCGGCCGCTTTTTACCTCCTGTCCCTTACAAATTCCTCTCGGCACGTATAACAGCGCGCGGCATTACGGCGTCTCCCTTTTCCCTCGAAGGGCCGTCGCTCGGCGTCTTAAATTTCGCCCGAGCCTCCCACTTTTCAGGCCCCTTTTATCTCCGGCTCTCGCCGTTGGCGCGTGCGCGAGAACTGCCCCGTAAACCGCAAGGTGCGAGCGCGAGAGCGCCAATTACGCGAAATTGAAAATTTCGCACACAATGCACTCGTAAATCGCGACGCGCGCACTGCCCCGTATACTCTCTGCCCCTGACGGTATTTCACCGCTGAATGATGGACCCTGCGGAAGACGGGCCTCTGTGCGAGTAACTGCTCTCCCCCTGTTTTTTCGAGCTTTCGCCTCTCTCGCTGCAAATGAAGAAAGGAAAGTTTTTTCTGCGAGATGCAGCTGCTCGCGGCGTTGCGTGCCGAGACTGTCACTGTCAATGTGACTATGCGATTATGTTGATAATGATATTTACGGTATCAAATTCGGTTGATTAACGTATCGGAGTCGCATGTTAATTAAGCGCGTCTAATAATTAAACTTTGGCTTCAATAAATACGATAAATGCAAGGGAATTTAATGATATAAATAATTTGTAAAAGCATTATCAAATTAAATCTTAAAAATACATTTTTATTTAATACATATAAAAGCCAATTATCTGATCATCATAAATTCGAAATACAATCAACGAGAGCTCCGAAGGCAGTTTTAATCCCCGCCAAATCCTCTTAATCGTAGAAACGATTGGCTTTCGGAAATCCGAAACGGTCCAGCGGCTACTCAGACTCACCCTTTGCTTCGCGCCCTCGTTTTTATGTCCGTTCCGCCTGTCGCGTCTTTAATCCTCTCTCTCTCCCGCACATACACACACACATACAAACGCAGCTCCGCGAATTCGAAGATCCCCCATTATACACTCTATCCGTCTATTTCTCCCGTCCGAGGCGAGAGATAGCGCTAATGGTGCCCGCTGAGTTACGCGTCCTCCCCCCCGCTTCTTTTAATCGGGCCCTCGGCCATTTCGGCCCGTTTAGCCGCAGTAACCACCTGCTGCGAACGAGCGAGAGGTGAGTCGGCACCTCTCTTTCTCGGTCGCTGCGCTACGCGCTTTTGGGGAGGGAACGGCGAAAAAAAAAGAGGAGGAGAGCCCCCTGCCAGATGCCGACGGATTTCTTCTTCTTATGCGATCCCGATGCGCTTTTGAGAGAGAGAGAGAGAGAGACGAAGGGGGTGGGATGATTTTTGCCGGAGAGGCAGTCCTCGTCGGAGTTTCTTTGCTTGCTTTCTTGCGCCGTCGCGCAATGATTTTGTTATGCTGGAGATCTATTAATAAATTTTAGATTGGACGAATGCCGCCTCAAAGGAACGTCCGAGCAATTAATATTTTGTAATGAAGCAATTTGGCGAAAGGCAAAAACTAATAGCGAATTCGCGACTAACACATTAGCGCGTTTCCCAGGCCGAACGCGCGACCGGGGGAGACTTTATAGCAAAAAGCCAATTGTCAGCGGCATTACTTCTCATTAGCAACTCATATTTCTCAAGACAAAGGCACGCCGGAAATTTATGGCAGCCAGCATGTGTTTCTCCCCGAATTAGTCAGTTGAACTAATTGAACGCGCGAGAGCCGGGAGATAACAGCGAGAAATGTGACTCGCGCATGCAAGAGAGACAGAGAGAGAGAGAGCTCATTCACTTTCTCGCTCTCAGGCTCTCCATCCCGCGGGAGCCAATCAGAGGCGAGTCGAGCAAAAACGCGGATTTATGGCCGGTAGGCGGTCCAGAAATATAAGACCTTGGCTCTCTCTCTCTCTCTCTCTCTCGTCTCGGATAGCTTAGCTCTCTCGCTCGCGCCGTAATTACTTCGCGAGTTCCAGCCGGGAGCGCGCGCGCGCGGCGACGACGATTTTTTGCCCGAGCGCTAAGTGTATTCCTTAATTGAATTTAAGGTTATTTAATATGCTTTTAGGTCCCGCTATCGAGGGCTCGTGTACCCCTCTTCGAAAATATTAGTCTTCGATTATATTCTGTTATCCGGCTCTTTCTTGCCTCCCCGCGCGTCCGAGAGTAAAAAGCTTCGCAATCTCGGGGTGGCGGGCAGAACGGCTGCTCCTCGCCTTCTTTACGACGTGTTTCTCGGGGGGCTTATCCGCGCTCGTTACCGCAAATATACAAACGTCGAGCGCCGAGTTTTTGCGATAAATCCGCGGGCGATCGCTTTCAATTTGGATTCATCGCGGTCGCGCCGCGGGGAAGAGAGGCAACGTTTTTCCTCGATCCGCGCGTGAGAAAAAGGCACTACCGTGGAAACTGTGTAAATCGCGGTCTCGTACATAAAGCTTGATCGCGCGCTTACGCAGATAATTTTCTGCTTATATCGTTACGCTTATTTATGGGCCCAGCCGCGCTCGCTGGCTTTTGAGGCGCTCGTAAAGTGTGATTAATACACCGGCACGATTCCGGGCATACTAATGAGCCCCGACGTATAAAAATGGCCGTCGCGTCGCGCGCCCGAGTGAGCTTTAAAAAGGCGAGCTCGCGGGGCTTTTCAGCCGCGCGACTTAATTTGCCAAGTTATTGCCGGCAGCCTCTAATTTCCGAGGCAGCGCCGCCGGAGCGCCGAGCAAGAGAGCAGGCCGAATTTCTGAAAAATACGCTTATCGACAATATCGTAAATTCCTGAGTGACAGTGATATTACTTTAATTACTGAGTCGGGGTAGGTGCGAGTAACGTGCTCTCCTTGCTCTCGAGCTACAAGCCGATAGCGAGGTGTGACGGAAATTGGATACGGCCTTTTTTTATTCTGATGAAATTTTAAGCTTATATTCTTACCTGTTGCTTTCTCCTAGAGGAAGCTTGTGATAGTAATTTTTGGAGTCGTTCGAAAAACCTGTTATAATTGTATTTGAAGGTGTCAGGAACAAGAATAAATGGTTTTTCAAAAATGTCTGCATGGATGTATGTGTGTTGTCTGTGTGTATGCATATGCCTGCATCTCAGCTTCTGCTGAATGGATTTGCATCTTTTTTGTCATAGCGGCAAAAAAAATCTTTTTTTGTTTAGCTTATTTATTATCGTTTTATTGCAAATTTTCGATTTTTGAAAAATTTAATTTTAATTTTTTTTAATGATAGTTTTGAGGTATTTGAATTGAACAAAGACCAATTTAAAGAGCATAAAAATACCTTCAAAGAAAAAGCATAAAAATAATTTCAGAGAAAAAAGTTACGCTAGTCTCCTGGTTTTTTTGTTATTAATAAAAATGTTTTTTTTAAAAAGCTTATAATTCTTAAATTAAATTATCAGCTGCTCTGAAAAATTTTTGGGAATTAAGAATATATATAGCTATAATCTGTAAACATTTCAATTAGTTTTTCAATAAAAAGCTGAAAACCGAAAAAAATGAGTTTTCTATATGGAACGATTACGGAAGTAAAAAGACTTTAAATTACTTGAAATTTTGGAAAAAGGTAAATCTTTTATATATTCAAAGCTGTATAGTTTTTCTGCTTATGAAACGTATTAGTTCAAAAGATATTAAAGTTTTATTTATTTTGTTTCAATTTTTTGAATAGCTGTATTTTTTGAATAGCTGTATTTTGAATAGCTGTATCTCTTTCAATGATCGACCACTTATTTTTTTCGTCTTTAACTAAACTTTCAAAAATAAAAAGAATTTTTGAAGTTCATATACAAGTTTTTGTTTTCTAACGATTTTAAACTATATATGATATGGTGAGTATATATCTATAACATAGTACAGTCATATTTTTATTATTATTATTATTTTATTATAATTGATTACATTAGTTTCAGCAATATAGTTCAAATAAAATAAAATAAATTACTTTTTTTTGGCTTTTAATTACTAGAGAAAATTCAATATTCTTAAAATGGTTACCTAATTTTCTTCAAAACGAAGGTTGTGTGAAAAGATAACACCAGTTTAAAATCACCTTTTTGCTCTTAAATAAAACATTTTTTTATATGACTTGTAGAAAGCTTGATTTAGAGCATGCATTTTTATTCAAGCTTGCGTGAAATCGTGGTTTGCGTATTGAGCTTCAAAAATTCTATTTTTTACGACTTTAAATATTCTAATAACAACATTTGTATTTGAATCTTGTTTGCTGTTCATTAAATTCTAAAATAGATATAGAAAAACAAAATAATAATATAAAAATAAATAATTAATTAAATAAAGAATAGTTTGAAATTATGTTTTTGAACCGATTGTTTTTAATGAATCTCAGAGACAATATTGGAACCATAAATTAATTAGGAGCAAGGTAATTGTCAATGAATTGGCAGCGGTTTTTAATTCGTAATTGTTAATCTGGGTAGAATGTGTGATTTCTGCAAAAAAGAATAGTTGTATTTTTTATAATTTCTTTTTAAATTTTTATTATTGATTAGTTTAAAATTTTAATTATTTAACAATTTGACGTTTCAATCATATCCTTAATTCATTGCTATTTTTCATTCTTAATAAAAGTTGGCATCTACGTTAAATTCTCTACACTGAGAAATAACGATAGAAAATAGTAATTTTCACTCTCTTTTTCCCTCAGTATTTCAAGCATAAATATAAATCATGATAAATAAACAAAACAAACCAGCTAATACACAAGTTTTACAAGTGAGCAGGGGCTTTATTTTCAAAAGAACGTAAAAACGCCAGCTTTCCCGAAGTTCGGCAAGATATTTTTCAAAGCGCTCTCGCAGTCCCGAAGAAACAGCGCGCGCGCACATTTCAAGACACGGCGCCGTAAATTTTTCGACGCGCCCTCGGAAGAGCGGCCGCAGCCGCGCTAAAAATGCGGATTTCAGCTGTTTCCTCGACGCAGCCAGACGTGCAAAGTACTCGACGCCGCTCGTTCCTCGCGCCGAGGAAGGCCTTTCGGCGCGAGAGGTAACGAATAGCTGGCGCGACTTACGAAGCTGGATCGATTTACAGGGTGGCGGGGCGAAAAGCCTCCGTGATTTAGCAAGTCGTCGGGGAGCCTCGCCGCTGAGGAACGCAAACGCTAATCGTTTGTTTTAGAGCCGCGGGGGCAGGATTCCGAAGCTCGCGTCGCTGCTTGCAGAAAGTGATGAGAATTTGTTTCTTTTTTTTTTTACATCTGTCTGGATTTTTTTATACCGTGGTTGACGCTTGTTTAGAATGCGTCGTTTTCTTGATCGCTGTATCAATTCTTTATTAGTTTTTAATTTGACTTTGTTGGTCATTGGGCGAAAAGAAATTTAATTGAAGACAACAACAATGATATGTATAATCTTGTTTTAAAATTTTAGAACGATGATACATTACATGAACAGCGAGTTATTTTAGAAAATTCATTTTTCTGTTAAGAGAACAAAGTTCATTTTCACAAATTCAATTTAACTCGTTATGATATGAACGTACAACATAATTATGTTGCAGCAGAATATACAAACCTGATGTTTCAACGATAATTAAAATACACACGTAAATCGAAAATTGTATTTGCAAATTTCACCTGATGTAATTGATGAAATCGCTGCCATTCAAACGCATTGCCACCTAAAATTCAAGTTAACAAAAAACAATTAATTTCCATAAATACTTCTTTCCCTTTTCATTAATCCCACTTTTCCGCTTCCAGTCCCTTACAAAAAATAAAAAAAAAACAAAAAAAAAAAGAAAATCGTCGCCCTCGCATCTCGCCGGCGTGAAAACCCAGCGATGCCTATCGGCCGCGATTAAAACTCAGCGCGCGCGGCGAGCAAGCTAATCCCCTCGTGTAGCTCTATTGTAGAGCCATTCATCGGGGCGTTGAAGAATCACGGCGGCTCCGAATCCTTTATCCGCGAACGTGCCTCCCCTCGTCGCGGACCTCCCGCCTCGTCAACGCCGCGCACGGGGAGCACGTCCGAGTCGTTACTTACGCGGCCGGAGCCTGCGGTCGCCGCCGGGAGAGGTAAGAAATTGAGAGACGAAGCGCACCCGAGGCATACGCGATCGCGAGCGGGAGCTGCGGGGCTTTAATTAATTAGCCGGCCGATATTGTTTTGTTTAAGCTGTCCCTGGGCCGCATTTGCATAGTGATTGCCGGCGCGCGTGACTGGCTGCGAGGCTGGGGACGCTTTCTTCGGGTGGATATTAATTTGGAGGGCGGTTTCGCGGTGGCAGTTACGGGTATACGTTTTGGATTAATAATCTGACGCGGGACGACGTGTAATCGAATGTGAAAGTAATATGATTGCGTGTAAATTCTTTAATAAACTTTGTAAAAAATACTAGACAAGCTCTGATCGATTTATTTATATGGAAATATTACGTGTTATAAAAAAGTAGAATGAAAATTTGGAGTTTTACTTCCTTCCCGCATTATACCACTTTTAATACTAAAAAAAAAACGAATAAAAATTAAATTTTTCTTTTTTTTTTTTAAATCGTAGTACAAACGTAAAAGGAAAATCTTGAAAAACGCCAACATTAAAGAAGATTAGGAACCGCAGATTAGCATATCTGTACCCTACATCTTTATTACTTTTTTCCCGGGGCCAAAAAGGCGCGCGAGCAGATCTCGAAAAAAGTCCTTTCAGGTAAAGGAACGTGGGCGTTTCTCATTAATACACGACTCGCTCTCTCGCGGTCGTACGTGCGACGCGGCGCTCGTCAGGAGAGCTGCGCAGCCTCCTTCTTTTCTCGTGAGCAGCTAGACAAAGACTAAGTGCCGGGCTCGAAAAAGCTCGTAGCTCCGCTAGGCTATCCCGAGTCAATTACGAAAACAACCCTCGGATTGGTCGCAGCGAGTGACTGGCGTACTAATCGCCGCATCGCTGCAGCTAACTGTCACTTAGATAAAGATCCTGCAAAGGGGATGAGAAATGGGGAAGAGCTGCTCTTTTGGTCTACGTTTTCCTTGGTATAATCTTCTTTCTTTTTTTTTTTTCTTTTTTGATTCACACGTCGTCTGGTTTCTTTCTGAGCTCTGTTTAGTGCTGCGATGACATTTATGTAGCTTGAATTTCAGAGGATTTTGAATATTATTCTAATATTTTTTAGAGTATTATCGAATTGTAACAGAAAATTTGAACGTTATATTAAGAAGTTTTTATACATTGGCATTTAGAGGGTAATATTTACTTTGTGAGGTGACAAAATTCGAAGAAAAAATTCCTTGATTCTTACTCACGCAAAAGGATATCATAATGTCTCCGACATTCCTGGATATAATCTTTCGTTTTTTTACGTCAGTAAGTGCGGAAATGCCGAAATTTCCTCGTAAATTGGACTTACTGTACGAGCAAGGTAGCCCAGTCATTTAAAAAAATAAAAATTTCATTTACGGCTTCTTTATTTCGAGTCTGCGAATCAAGTCAGACAATAAATTTCGAAGATAACACGTTAACGTCAGTCGCAGCTGAATGTTGATAATTCAGAGATAAACTGAAAGGATATCCATTGCAGAATATAATTGGATATCCGTCTGTTGCGTATGATTCTGAGATATTCTTGTAGATAATTATAAACACAAGGTTCGTGCTATTTTTTTTTTTACCAAAATAATAAAATAACAAGTTTTCAAACCTTAAAACCAGAGTATTAACACCGCATAAATTTTAGCACGATATTCAACTTTTAACTTATAGTGGCACTCTTTAGTATCATTTATCTTCCAGTGCATGTGCATCCACGAAAACATCGCCTCACGCGACGCCTTTCCCATGACGGATGTGGTGAGTGGAAGCGAGAAGAATGTCGTGGGACGATGTCCCTTCGATACACGTAAGCCTTGCGGTGAAACACCTGCTTTCTACAAACAATTTTTCATCATAAATGCGCCTCCCTCCCTTCCTCTCTCTCCCTCTCGTCGATATTTTAACTCTTTGTCCGTTTTGATTCGACGTGTTTCTCCGCTTTTATGGACTTTTTACGTCTTTTAGTACCTACATTTGTTGCCATTAAAATAAAGTGTGTTCTTTTGAATTCTGATAAAACTGGAATTGATTGCAACACCTGCGCTTATCTAAGAGCTCATTTACATTTAAATACAAATCCCGCGAGGCCTTGGCGAACTGTGCTTCTAGATTTACTTTTCGAATTAACGTCTTATTCTGAAGTTTTTTTTTTCAATTTCGTAGCTAATAGACGTTGTAGGAGATTTTACCAATTAATTTTGTGAAATTAAATTGTTGACCGGCTTTTTTACAAGTACTTCGATCTATATTTAAAAATAACGAAAATGACAAGGCAGCCAAAAAAACAACTACTTATTTCATTTATCATACATAGTACTTCAAAATTTATCTACTTTTATAGAGTGTTCACCTCTCCGAACGAGAATTTAATCAAACCGCGCATGTCACCAAAAGCACATCGTTCGAGTGCCCCCTCCCCCGAATCCCCCTGCACGCAAGCCGATCATTAATTGCTTAATTGCGCAATTTTAATCTCGAGCTTGAGCGGTTATACGAGCGGCCGTTCTAATCCCGCGCGAATTTAGAGCTCCCCAGGCACCTTAGCCTACGGCCGGCGTTTGCGCACGTATATATGATGGGGAGCAAAGGAGACCGCAGCCGAAACGAAGGTAGCCTGTAATTTCGTAAGTCACTCGAGAAGCTGCCGCTTCTGCCGCCGCCGCCGCGCCGGCGTTTCACCTTGGTCAGGCTGAATTTACGGGAAGAGAGAGAGAGAGAGGGAGAAGGCCCGGAGCGCCGCAAGAGCGGAATATCAGCGTGAATAAAATGAGACTGCTCGCGAACATCACTCTTAATTAAATGCCCCGATTATGCGCCGGATACTGCCGCTTTTGTGGGAGCGCTATCGAGAAAAGCGACGTGAGGCCCTTACGCCTTTTCGGCGCAGGTTATTGGGGGCTACTGAAATTATTATCGGCTGCGAAAGACGCTGGTTTATCCGCGTACTGATATTTCAAAAATTTGTTGAATATTAATTATTTAAATTTAGTCGGTGTGTTAGTACAGTGTAGTCCCCAAAGTAGAAATTTATGCTAATGGAAAAACGTAAAAGGCCCATAAATTAAGGATTTAAAATTTTTTTAACCCTAAATAAATACGTTCGACAAACTAATAAAACCCGCATAATCCGCATTTATCAGAAATAAAAAGAGCTGGCAAGTTTTCTTCGACCTCTCAAAGAGGCAGGCCCGGATTATGCGTAAAACGTGACCGCGCCTCGATTTCCGTCAATTTTCACGTTCGAATAAAACGTCTCGAGCCTCGAGCCAACGCTGGGAAACAGGTCCCTCCTTCCCGGCCGTTCAAAATAAAATAGCCCCTCGCCGCGGCCTATGATGAATCTCTCGGGCCTCGCAGCCTCGAATTCCCAGCCGATCAAAACCGATCTCGGACGTGACGGCCCATATAATGCATTTCTCCCGAAAAGAGAGGCGATTGCGCGTCAACAATGAGCGCGCTAATGTCCACGTGAATACGCTGTTTTGTACACAGACACCGGGCCGGACAATGGCGTCCCGCGGCGTCCGGAAAAACATGTTACTCCAGCCTCCTGACCGGCAATGCCTGCCGAGGATTACTCTTATATACATCGAAGCGAGAGAGCCTCTCGATATATATGCCTGCATAAATTTCAGCCTCGGGGAATGCGCCGCTCGCAGATTAACGTGGAATTATACTCGGGAGCTCCTCCGCCTTTTTTTTTTAAGATGGAAATATCGTTATGGCTTCATCAGTCAGAGATGAGCCAGCTGGACACTAAAGTTCCGGGGGATTACGCTGCTCCTATACCGCGCCGGATTTGTCGGGGGAGTTTCGCCCGGATCGAAGAGCTGCGACGCAATAATGGACCGCGGGATTTTCGCAAGGAGAAAATAAACAGGAGAATTTCGAATCGGATCCGAAGGCGAGAATTATAAACGAGCCCCTCGGGGATTATGATAAATCGGGTATTTTTCAATTTTTTGCGAGGTTTAAGAATGACGTTTACAAGCGCTCGACCGAACAAGCGAATATCGAATAAAATTATCGCAGAAGAAATCATGTCCTTAGACCGAATTATAAACTGTATAATTTAAGCAGTAGCAATAATAATTGCAGCACAACTACTTAATTCCATGCTTTCCGACTTCTACCTTCATAAAACAGAATTTAAAACAATCCTCTTCTGGAAGCAGCAGCATCAAAACAATGAAAAAAAAGAAACGGCGAAAGTGCTCCCTGCTTATAAAAACGTTAGAGAAGCTTGTAATCGCGCCCTTCTCGCGATCATTTATACCATCAGCGATCTCTGCTCCTTTTTTTACCCGATAGCTTTTTCCCTTTACCCGCGCACTTCCCAGCCGGGAACGAGGAGAGAGAGAGAGAGTGTATAATCCGCGGACGAGTCCGATAAATAAGCGATTCCGCGGCAAAAGCGAGAGAGAGAGAGACGCGCGCTACCCTCGCGACACCATAAATCACTGTCAGCGGTAAGTAGAAGGCGGTGGCCGGGCGAATTCAGGCTCGCGCGCGCGTCCGCGTCTATCCGCCAATAAAACGCGCTGTAATTGGCCCTTAATAATCTCGTCATGACTCGAAATTGCCGGTCAATCGGGCGCGCGAGAGGCAGCCCGGACACGCCGTGCTCTGTTATTATCCGCGACGATTTAATTACAAAATTAATGCGACCCATTAACCGCACAGAGAGTCGCCCGTCGCTCCGGCAATGGAAAGTGCCTGATGACGGTCGCGAAAGCCCGAAGACAAAGAAGACGCCGCGCGGTAACGAGAGCGAGTAAGTGGGGAAGCGAGCGAGCTTGCCGTAAAAGTATATATGCAAGCCGAGCAAGTAAACACGATTCGCGAGAGCTGCGCAGAGGCTTAGGGAAACGCTTTTTCAACTAGCGCGGCGATGCGCTATTAGGTAATGAACTCTGCTGCCTCTGATGGAAGAAACGAAGAAGGAGTCTGTTTCTTCAGTCCCGGTCAATATACATTCTACGCTTTTATTCTTTATATAATACGTGCGAATAATCCCTTTGATACTGCCTCATTATTAATTACGGACGAGAAAAAATTAATGGACGGTATACTGTATTTTGAGACAAAAAATTAAACTCCCTAAATTGCAGTATATGTATATAGTCCGCAGTTATTACTGTTTTTTTTTTTTTTTTAGAGTGAAGCGTGACTCATCGGTACTACTTTATTCTATAATGAATCCTTAATGGATGCTCTCTCATGAGTCGAGGCGTTACCGTTAAATTTCTTTCGAGTTCCCTCGATCGCCCCTTCGTTGACCATCGCGATATCGAGAGCGCGCGCGGGGCTTTTATTTTATATCGTTTCTGCAGCATAAGGAGCCCGCGGAGATCTTAATCTCGATCAAAGTCGCGATCGGTCGAAAGAATCCGCTTTTTGTGCCGGGGCATTACTGTGGGAGCCTCCTCTATGAGAACGCCGAGAAAAAAAAAATCTATATACGCGCGCATCAGCGTACAGTCACTTAAGTAGCGTTACAATAACTTTTTTGAATATTCATGATTGCTTTCAAATTTTTATAAGAAGGCGTCTTTTAAGCTTCTTCCTCTTACTTTCGGATAGCTTATTAGCCATTATACGCGTCTCAAAATTATTTAATGCTTTTGAAATCATCAAACTTTTTCAGTGCGCGTCTCTTTTTGTTTTCATTTTTACCTTATGCAAAGTATCAAATTGCACAAAAGAATCGAGGGTACTGAAATATTTCTTTTCGCGCTACACAAAAGCAATCGTACCGAGCGGATTTAAAATTACAAAATGCACTAACGAGCTACTTCTCTACTTTTTCGACATCCTCTTTCGCGTCCAAAATAATAACAGCAGCGTCCTTTGTTAAAACGAATCTGAAAAAAAAAAACGATTTCTCTAACTTAATTAACCCACTTTCAAAAACCTTATTTTTTTCCCCCTCCCGGCGAAAATCAAAAGAGTCACGGCGCAATTAGCAAGCATGCAGAAACGGGCGTCTCCTCGCCGCGAAATATAGGACAGCGTTTAATAACACGTCATCCGTCAGGCGTCTGATTAAAAAATCCGTCTCCCGATATCGAGATAAGGGAGCACGAGAGCCTCGCGCAGCTGTGCGGCATCAGTCAGGGCTCGTATTCCGAGGCAGCTCTCTCTCTCTCTCTCTCGGCACGCGAGAGAGCGCGGCGCTCCGAAAACAGAGAAGAGGCGGCCGAAGCGTGACCAATGTGACTCGCGAAGATCCTCTCTCGTTTTTCACCCGCCCCCCGCGCCGCCGCTCCACCGTCCTCGTTTCGTCGGGCCGCACGCGAGACTGTCTCTCCTCTCTCCGCTGAAATTCGAAAAGGGGATCCGCGCGAGGAGGAGGCTGCGTTATAACCCTCGGAGGAGAGATGGATGGGGGAAAGGATGAAAAACATCCTAGTAATATGAGCGTGGACAATGTGGACCACACCGAGCGAATGCTTACTCATGAGGGTCAGCGGCTTGGACGTTATTATATAAATAGAGACCCTTTTTAAGCCTCGTTTGCTTTGCTTTAAAAAGAAAAAGAAAAAAACAGTTTTCGACTGTTTTTGTTGAACTAATTCAGTTTTAGTATCTCGTTGCTTTTTAGCTTTTTATTGCGATATTCTCTCATAAATCATGCGAATAATTTTGTTAGGTTACTTAAAAAATATCATAAATCTTCCTTTAAATGTACTCTTTGAACTTACTTTTGGTAGGGAAATTCAATTTATTCTGCCTGAGGTCTACCCCGGAAGTCTGCTGATGCACTTGCATTAGTAAGCACAATTTTCCAAGGCTGTAAATCTCTTGGTTCATTCTTTTATTCTAAAGAAAGACTGAGTTTAAAAGAAAGTGTGTTAAAAGTCCAAAGATTTTTAGTAATTTTTCTATAACATTAATAATTCTTGAGATTAAGTTGAGAAAAGTGGTAAAATTTTTAAAAATAGTTACATAATCAATGCGAGGAAAATGCAAATCCTGAATTATTAAAGCGTAACGTTGATTTTGCTCTGCCTTCAAACTGTTAATTAGTAGCTGACGGTAAATGTACACTCATGAATTTGAAAAATTTGTATGATCCCGTAATTAGTACTCGATGATGCTTACAAATCGAAACTGCAACGTCCAATCGGGGGGTGGCAAATCATCGGAGTGAAACAGGACGGTGCAGTAATCAACAATCTCTCGAAACTCGTTTAATAATGTAATTCATATCAAAAAGCATAAATTGATTAAATTACAATACTATTTCAAATATATTACGTTTACTTTTCGAAATGTAAAAGTTATTTGGATATTGCGCGGTTCAACCTACAATATTCTACATTTGTTAACAATAACAATAGAAGATATATTTCACTTAGAAACTAACCAGAATAAATTCTGCCAAATCGCTTGCCTAAAACGAAAATTTTGACGGCCCCAATCTTTGAAAACTCTCGCCTCAATATATCTTTCAAAGTCTACCGGGCCAATAAGTAATTCGTTTCTTAATTAAAGGCAACACGTCTCTCCAAAGCGGGTAGCAATCTTTTTTTCCGAAGCTATTATTAAACGAAAGCGATTATAAAGTGAACTACTGTCTAGCCGCTATGATAAAGAAGCCTTCCCCGCAAGGTCAGCTTAATCGTCAGTTTCGGGGCGAACCCCGAGCCGGAAAGGGAGCAAAACGAGAGCATCGCCTCGCGAGCACGTAGGAATCTTTATAAACCCATTCCTCCGCCCGGCAAAAGGAGTCCCGCTGCAGCGAGAAAGGAATATCAGCCCGGTCGAGCGCAGTTTACCTTTATCATTACCGGTCGTACTTTAGCATCGACGAGCGATCATGCGATAATAACGTTTCGGCTAAATAACGCGCGCCATCAAATTACGAGCCCGGCCGTTCCTTTTCCCTCGCGAATGATCGAGCGACCTTGTATATGTATACTCGCAGCTTCCCTCGCGGCTCGAGTCGGGTTACCTCGGATGACCTCGGAGCCGGGAGTGATCCGCCGCTGCAGCTCGCAGCGGGGAGCGCCATTCGAGCGCCGAGCACCTCCGACTTTTATGGCCCAATAACATTCATCCCGAGCTTGTAGCTAGTAGATTTTTCATCGGGAAATTAAAGGGAAATTTAATAAGTAAAAAGTCTCCCCGGCGATTCAAGTTTTAAGAGCATCGATATCGAGAGTCTGCTTTCTTCTATTGCTTCATTTCGTTTCGAGAAAAAGAAGCGGTTGGAGGGTTTTTTTTTAAATGTTCATCTATTGTTCTCGTATAATAAAAACCTGCTTTATATACGTTTACGAATAAACTACATTTATGCATTCAATTTACCGTGAAAGCATTGCGCAGTTCTGCAATTTGTCTTTTATTTCTCCCTGGCATTTTATAATACCGAATCAAAATATAAAACCTTTACGCGCCGCCTTTAATTTTTAACGAAACAATTACTGTTTCTTTTATTTTTGGTAAAAAAAAACTGCCGGTCATGAACTTTATTCAATATTTGCAACGCAACTGAGATGTATTATTCCATAAAAAAAATTTCCCAACTTCCTCTAAACCCCTCGAAAATCTGCAGAAACTTTTTATTCCCCGCCGCGATACCTCCAGAAAAATTTTAAATTTAAACTTTCCAGGCACCTTCGCTTTATACTTGTTCGCAAGAATAAAGCGCGCCGGAAGAAAATCGTACTTTAGCAACACTTTGTTCGATCCCCCGATTTAATTTACCAAAAGAAAATCCGTCTCGGGCTCTTCTACACATCGGCCCTTCCAGAGAACAAGAAAGCTCTCTCTCGCTGCAGGAATAGCAATGGGCTTTTGGGGAAATAATCGCATCTAGCCGTTACTCACGAACGTCGCTAATTATTTCGCTCAGTTGTGTTTAGCAATTCAAAATTGGCCAATCAGGCTGGCAATTCCATTTGGCGCAGCGCGCCCGCGCAGCTAGCTCCTAAATTCACTTAGTCATTCCGTTAATTTCGAGGCAATGCAGCCTCCCCCTCGCCTAGACGTCCCCCTGCACCGTGGCTCCGCGCGCGAGAGAGCGAGACAAGCCGTGGCATAATAGGGTTACGGGCCGCGCTGCCTCTTAATTGGGTTTCGCGCGCTGCCAAGTTAATCCGAGACGCGTTTATGAGCGCAAAAACTATCGAGTGAAATTGGAGAAGAGGCCCGAGAGACTAGGCGGCGGCCCGATCAAAAACGAGCGCTCCGCCGGCGCTGTAAAGCAGCTCTTTTTTTTTCTTCTCAGGCGGGAGCGTGCCGACGGGGAATGGCTTTCCGAGCCCGAAGAGCCCGAGATTCGTCCCGGTGATAATCTCTAACGGCTACCGGTTATATTGGTCAAGGAAAGTTCGAGCTGGGATACGCCGGGCTCCGCGGCTGCGGTGCTATATATATATAAGCAGCTTGGGGAATCGGGGGAAGGCTGAATTTACGCGGGATTAGAGATCGATTTATTCGGAATTTTGGGAATTTATTGCGCGCCTCGAATGGACTCTGGCTTGACTGCTGCTTTAATAATGCATTAGCGTGCCGGGGCTAATGAAGAATCTTGGCTTCTAAGCGCTTTCTGTAGATTAGAACGGTGCAGAGGAAGCCGCTTGATATTTGATGGTTATGAGTTTGCTGAGTTAGTGTTTTTTATCGGTAGATTAGCATTTCGGCGGCTTCGGAAACTCCGGTAGTCACGTAGAGGCGTGGATTTTGTTTTAGTTCCATTAAGATTTAAAAGCTGTGATATAGTATATATAGCAATCTTTATAGAAATATACAATTTGGCTTAAAATTTGAATAAAGTTTTTTAGTGCATGGTAATTTAGTACACTGATACTTACTTTAGGATGATTGCCTTTTTTAGAACAAACATTTGAGATTAAAATAATTAGCTAATACATTTAAATTTAAATCCACTTGTACGCAAGTGGATGAGTACGAGAGGATTTTTCTCTTATTTGATCTAAAAGAAAAAACCTATTTATAATGAGCGGGCTGAATTCAGGGGAAAATAATTTTCGTATAAGAGGACTTTTTTTTTGAGTGAATGGTTTATTTATCTACTTTACTAAAAGTATCAAGTGCAAGCCACCTTAAAAAGTAAATTAAAAGCGAAACGAACCGGAATAAAAGTATCAGGGGGGCAGTAATAACTGTACACTTTATCTGAAAGGAAAGAAAAATATTATCCGATAAATATAGAGAGGCAACTCCTCGAAACTCTTGCCCTCAAAGAAAGAAACGCTTCAAGTTCGTTTACGCTAAGAGCATTAAAGATCCGTCTAAGAGCGCCGGACAAAATCGGCAGATATTTCGTGTTTCTTACCTCTATTGCGTTACGAATCACAGAAAAGAAAATAAGATTTCTCGCTTCGATTTACAGCCTCGTAAAGCCTTTGCACAACAGATGGTCCGCCCGGCGGAGAAATAAAGTGCAACAACACCCAGCGCCGGATCGCTCACTGAGTTTCTAATGCCAATAACAATAACTCAGTGGGTCCATTCGCTCTCTCTCTCTCTCTTCCAGAAAATCGGGCGCGCGATTTCTTTTTAAAATTACGAGAATCGAGCGGGGCCCTTCTATTGTCCGAGGCAACCCGCCCTACGCGCATAAGTTACCGCTTCCACCCTCGGACGGGTCAGCAGGTAAGTGGCGATCCGCGGTGGTCGCGATTAGGTGTCACATAAAGCACAGGACCTCATTGTTCGCCTCGGCTGAAAATCGAGAGTTAATAAGTAGGTAAAAGCGCGGAAAATGAAAGCCGCCTGCTTTACGAGCGGCATTAAAGTGTGAAGCCTATAAAGATATTGTGTGTAACGGCGAAGAATGGAACACGGCTTTTTTCGGAGGCCTCTCTGCACCGCGACGCCGGAGGGAAATGTTGGGAGGACGATGACAGTTTTATAGTTATTTATTTTGCAGTAGCCGCGGGGATATGGATTGTTCAAAATGCGAAAAATAGGCCGGGCATTCATACTCGGGTTTTTATGTGCCTATAAAATGTTCATTGAATAAGGATGTTTTGATGCCCGGATTTCGGTGATGATTGCTGAACTTCTACGGAAACTATTGCCCGTCTTTATCCGTACTCAGTAAATTAATGTACTGTAACACGAATATTAAAAGTAATGACGAAAGTAGATCATAAAATAGAGAATTTTTCGGATTGAGTTAACTCGAGTGCATTATTACATTCCAGTCAAAAATTCTTCACTCCTATAGAAGTAGCAATCCCTGACGAAGCATTTCTCGCGCGGCTCTGCCGTCGGTGTTAACAATATAATTTCGTTTGGAAGGAAACTCCCTGTTTCAGGAGTAAACGAATGCTTCAAAACAATGAACCGAGCCCGCTTTTTATCGAAATCACTACCTAAACCGAGGCGTTTAAGAAAAAAAGTGGGAGTGAGCTCGAGGAGAAATTGGTAACCTCCTAGTTCTCGCGCGTGCGCCTTATCGCAAATCTTTAATTTAGGGTTTAATGCCGAAGAAATAGGAGCTCTCCTAGGATCAATCGCTGTATATAGGGTGCCGGGGAAGTTTCTTCTCTGAAATTCTATAAAGTCCGAAGGGAAGATAAAACTGACGTATGTTGGAAAAAAGTTTTTAAGAATTTTCCGATTTAGTCGAATAATTTACCCATGATCTTTAGTTTAATGTGATTTTTACAATATTAAACAGCAGCATTTAAATTTAATAACTTATAAAATATATTACAGAGAATTAATTGCATTTACACTAAAAATATATTTCATTAAAAAAGCAAATTAGCCGAAAAATATTTTTAATTACAAAATTTGTAAAATCCCTGCTCTAAATTTCAATAAAATGCTAAAATCAGTTACATATTTACACTCGAAACCGAATCGCCCGTTCTTTTTGTCGCCGCAGCCACTTTGCGGTACACCCGTTATAGTCCGCGGACCCGTTGCCGGTCTTTACGCGCAGAGTATCGTCTTTGGAAGGAGCCGAGTGCAGAAGCGTTCGGCCGCTAAGCATCAAAGGGCTCCGAAAGACCTGCCTATAATTACAGACGCGAGGCGTGGCCCGGGAGGAGAAGAACAATAGGACCGCTTCCCGATGCGATGGGAGATCTGAAACTTTTTGCCCTCTCCGCGTCGAGCGCGCCGAGAGATCTCATCTCTGGCGAAATATCGCTCCCGCTATCGATTATCGATAAGTCCGGGCTCCGCGCGCAACGAGACTTTCCACTCGAGCGGCGGCATGGCATTAAGCGGCTCTTTTGTCGGGGGGACCTGTATTTGTCCAAGTCGCTCTCGGTCACTTTCCAGATATTCGCCAAGCCGAAACTTTCGGAAATTTTGAAAGATTGACTTTTTAGCTGATCAAAGGAGCTAGCTGGAGTGTTTGTTATCGAGGTCTTTGTAGATTTTTAATAGTGTAATGGATACGAGATTCAATTAAAACTTTACGGCTCGCTGTTTTCTGTATAAAAGAGTCCATCAACGCGATAATTGGTAATTTTAAGGCCACCGCTATTCTTCAATCACTCCGTTATTAAATTAAATAGTCGAGCTACCCACTTTGGTGCAGCAGCTGCAAAGAACTTCAATGGTATCGAAATTACCCGAAGCGACTAAAATTCAAATCCGCTTTTCAGCCTCCTTTGTAAATCTGTAACACAACTAAAAGAAACGTCGGCAATCCGACAGAACTCCAATCAACCTTTTGAAGGCAGAGGCATACCTTCCTCAGCGACGCAACAACCCGTAATCAAACGCCCATCTCCTTTGTTTCGCTAAATCGAAATTAATTGCGAATCTAGTCTGCTCGTCGAAGCTGCACGCGGAAAACGTCTTTGGTCCATCCGTCGCTCTCGTTTCTGATACGGTATTATTAAAAGCTCATTTGCCAGGTAAATGGGACGTGCGCGTGTCAGTTTAGCGATCGAGGCGCGCGCGCTCGCTCGCTCCGGCTGAAAAGTTTATTTCGAAAATTGCGAGAGACCGGCGCTCCTATTTCGTTCCCTTTGATGGGGCCCGAATCCTAGTTTTCGGCTAACTCGCGCGAAACGAGATTGTTATGGCTCTCGGAGGGGAAAAAGGGCGGCCCTTGTTTTTGCACTCAGCCGAGCGAACGAGCTGCCGCGCTGATGACTGTCTTCGCGCCGGGGAAGAACTAGAATCTCATTAATGCCCAGCAAATTGCGCTAAACAAGCCGGGCATTACGTCTAAAAATAGACGATCCTCCTACCCCCTGTAACTGGGAGGCTATTTAAATAATTGCATAATAAGGATCCCATTTGGGCCCGCGAAATCAGGCACGCGCCAGTCACTCGCGCAAATTGCCCGGCGAATTACGAGCGCGAAAGAATGCAGTTGATTTAATTCACCATAAATATGAAGCGCGCTCCGCAACAGTTCGGCTCGCTAATAATCCGTCGCGCGTCCGAGCGGATTTCGCGCCCTGTCAATTACGCGAATCATAAAAGCACGGAGAGCGGATATGTCATTCCGTTGCGTCGCGATCGAAAGCTGGCGCGAGCTAACGTCGTGCATCATCGTCGCGGCTGCTTATCGAGGTGTCCGGCCGATCGATTGTAATTGTTGAAACGTGATTTATGATGATTTATCGAGCGAAAATCGAGTTAATCCCTTTTTACCGTCATTTTTGTGTATATACATTGAGCGAGCGGACGATTTATGTTCGTTTTCGAGGCTGGTGTTAACAAGTGTTTCTTTTCTGGCTGGCTCTCTAAATCTTGCGACTGTCAATGCAGCGAGGACTAAGCCCTTTCAGCGAAAGGCTCGCGCTCTAGTTATTGAAAGTATTTGCAGTAATTACAGCTGGTAGATATGATTTATATCGTCGAAATATTTTTTTCCACAAATGCTATTGCCATTATATAATTCAGAGACATAATATTCAGAGGTGTTTTTTAAGATGAGTTTGCTCTCGTTGTATTCGAAAAAAAACGTTCAAAGATACTTCGCCCTTTCGCTTTTTACTCTCGAGCAGTCCAGCTAGTACATCTCCTTGAATTTTCTGAAAATAGCCAATATAACGAGCTAGCTCCCATTTATGACAAGTACACGTGTAACTTAACCCGATCGCACTCCGTAAACGTGTTTTCGCGCCTTTACAATAAACGGCGAGCTCTCTCTCGAGAGCGGGGCCGATTAAAAGCGGCCGGAATTTCTATTGAAGCACTTTAAAGAAATAGCTTGATGGATGACTCTCGCCCCGATCGTAAAACGCTCGGGCTGGCACTTTGTAAAGAGTTAACCTTGCTTTCCATAAACGATCCTAACTTTTCACGCACGCGCTCGAGAGCAACACCTGCCGGCGCCGCATTTTTCAGCCTTCGTTAACAATCTCGCGAGTAAGCGAGAGCCGCTGCACCGCGCTGCATTTTATTGCGAGAGTTTCCGCCCGCGTTTTTCCCCGGCGAGGCGCGCAATACATCTTCGCCGCGTGTATATATATATATGTACCTTCGCTTTCAAAGGCCGAGCGCAGCTTATGTACTCTCGCTCAAATCTATTTCTGTTACTCTGGTATTCAGCTGGAGGTGTTGGGCAGGATACTTATTTACCATTTTTGAAGACTTGTTTGCGCAACTATTTTTACTCGGGGGGATTTAACGGATTGCACGCGTTTCTGCGAATTATTGCCGGTGTCGGCAATAATTTTCTGCATTAAAATTGATCGTTATAGCGCGTTAAATAATAATTTTAATATAAATATGTATTATCTTTATTGACGGATTAATCATTTTCTCTGTATTTATACGAAACATTCATTCGCGACGCAGCAGACCGTTAACGCGACGTCGCAGTTTACAAGTGTACGCACACATGTCGGCGGCAGCTTTCATTCACAATTGAACGAGCCGTAAAATTTTCTAATTCATGGAATTAACAATGACGTCCGCGAAGCCGACATTGCTCAATATAATTCGCGACGCGACGGAATTACGGTGTGTTTAATTAGCCCCTCTGTTTGGCGATTAAATATTCTAGTGCCTCGTCGACACCGCAGTATAACACCTGCCCTCATTAAAACCTTATCTCTCGCCGGTCCTCCTCGTAAAAGGCGTTGTATGTGCTCGCGAATGCCCAGCCGTTCGTCAGAAAAATCACGGTACAGAGATTCTCTTAATCTTACGGCGCAGCTCCGAGCCTTATTAAGCATCTGAAATGCCGCGTGTGAATGCGTACCTGCAGTATAATGGTATAAAGTTTTTCGTTTTTTAGCGAAAGGAATTTAGGAATTAAAATGAAAAGATTTAGCGTATTAATAAAAATTAGAGAGTTTTTATTGGTAAAAAATAATTTACTAAATAAATAAATAGGGTGACTAGATCGTGTGATAATTTTACGCCGAAGCTTTCGATATAACTTCTAATATGCGATTGTAGACTAAGTCCCTGGCTTTTTTAGACCAAGCAAAGTCCATGTGATTGAAGTTTTCGTCGGGAACTTCTTCGAAGGCAGTAACATTCAGGAACTTATCTTTTAAATATTTAGAATCCTGTAAAAAATAATAATTATTTGAATGATAATTTAAAAACACTGCATGCACAATATATCTTGGCATATTTGTTTACCTCTGCGTTAACGAACAAATCTTTTTTTGCATAAAAAATAGCATTTGGAACAGTAATTTTGGACAGATCGTATTCAGGAGGATCAGAAGCACCGTCATATTTCTCCGAGTTTAAGCAAGAAGGATGCCAGAAACCACAGGGATAATCAAACTTTTGAAGTTTTCCTGTAAATAGTCAAAGTAATAATTGTAATTTAAATTATTAGTTAAGCACTGTTTAAAGAAGTAATTTTTACACATACCAGAATTCATCAATTGTTCGTAATGCTGCACTGTGTAATAAGATGTACCTGCAGGAACGTGAGCAAAAATCTCAGGTATCGCTGACTGTAAATAAAATTTATAGTTTATTTTTTACAGAAAAAATAAGAAAACGTTTTATATTTAAAAACTAGAAAATTAACTTACTGTATTCAGATTATTCAAATTTAAAAACGGTGCTATAAAAATTCGGCAAGGATTAACTTCTGGATCGCTGCAAGACTCTTTGGCAAAGTTTCCAATAGCAACAGTTTGAGGAAGAAGTTCGTGAGCAAGCGAAGAGGCTAACTATTAATAAATTACAAATATGTAAACTATATATAAATAAATTTAAAACATAATTTCTCTCAAAACTTAGTTTTCTATCAGTGTTTACTCATTTGAATAATTTTCGTAAGATATTAATCGTTAAATAGAAAAATAGCTTTACTTTACTTACTAGTAAAGTTGATATTATATTTTTGACTTCGCTATTCGCAGGTGAAGTGAAATAAGCTACAGGAGCAATGCTAACAAGAAGATTAATTTTATCATTGTACTCTGGTTTAGAAGATAAAAGGATGTAGCTTAAAGTAGTTCCCATTGAATATCCAATGTATGTAAGGTTCTTTTGTTCTGTTTCTTCCAAAATAAAATCGATAAATTTACTAACATCTTCTGTTCCCATCTCATCCATCCTGAATTCAGAATTAAATTCGTCAAACGACATTACAAATTGATTTAAATCTCGATAAAACTTTTTCATTAAAAATATAAAAAGCTTAGATGGAAATCTTCAAAGAAATAATTAATGTGATAGCAGAATTTTGTCTTTACCTGAAATCCCAAAAAAGGGCTTTATCTGTATCTGGCGAATAAGAAATATGTCGTCTGGAGTACGTGTTACCCCTAACATTACCTAGCCAGACGTCATAGCCAGCGTCTGCTAGTTGAAAAGCTAAAAATTAAAAAAAATATTTTTAATTTTTATTTGTTCGTCAGAGATAATTGATATTGATTTTTTAGACTAAATTAAAATTATTATTAATTTACCAAGAGCTTGCTTAGGTCCCAATACAACAAGAAAATCGGAAGATCCAAAAAGACCATGTTGCAGATAAACTACTGGTTTCCCTTTAGCCTTCGGACTAAGAGGGCTACCGGTAATTCTATGTAGTCCTAAAACATAACCATCTTCCGTAGTGACATTATATTCGTCTGCTGTATATCCCTCATGTCGTTCAACAAGTCCAATCTAGAATGTAAGAAGAATTATTTTAATCTTTATGCATGAATGAAAACGAAAATTAATTTTGCGATCGAAAATAAAATTATTTACTTACAAAATCAAGAACAACAGATTCGTTTTTTCTTAATTCACGTTCTTCAACCGTTCTTACTCTTGCAGGTATTTCACTGCTTCGAAAAATCATACTAAAAAAATCTAAAAAACTTGCTGAACTTAATGTCAGCAGACAACATAAAATCAAAATAGTTTTAATCATTTTCAAATATGATAGGTGTTAGTTTCACTAAGTACTGTAATAGTGAGAAACTAAAACATTCGTCGACTAATTTAAAAGGAAGTGAACAATTGATAAAAGAAGACCGCATATCTATTGATGAAAATGCTCATTGTTAATTGTATTCGAATTTTAATAGATTTTATTATTAAACTGTATTAGACATCTGTGTTTACACTTCATTATTAATATTTATGAGCAGTCAGGAAATGAAATAGAAAACTAGCTCAAACAAATTAATACAGTAACTGAAGTTTAAGATTAGTATTTTATTATTCAGTAGATGAAAGTGGAGGTGAATTGCAAAATACTGAAAGATTTAATTTTATTCGTAATCGTATAAGCCGATGAGTTTTGATTAATTACAATTAAAAAAATATATTTTTAATGCGATTCCAAATGTTTAATTCAATAAAATTCTTGTACAAACAAAATTGAATGCAAACAATATGTGTTACAATTCATATTACGTAATATATTTAGACAGTATTTCCAGCAATCGATCGTAAACTAATTCTTTAGCCTTATTCGACCAAACAAAATCCATGTGATTAAAATCTTCCTCAGGTACTTTTTCAAGGGCAACTACATTGGGCAACTTATTATTGATATATTTCACATCCTGAAAAAATATTGAAGAACAAATGTTTTTATGTTTTATCAAATAAATGCCTATTCAAAATTATGAAGACGTTTACCTCTACTTTAACAAATACGTCATTCAACCCATAAAATATTACGCTTGGTGCAGTAATTACTGATACATCGTAATCTGGTGGCTCCGTTTGATTATACATGGCCATATTTTTGCAAAAAAATCTGCACCCATAATCAAACTTTCTAAATCGTCCTGTTTAAACGCATTTAATCAAATTAATGAAAATTTAGTTGAATGATAGTTGTAAATATTAAAATTACTTTTTACCAGTATCGACAAATTGTTTATAATGCAACACGGTGTTATAAGATGTACCTGCAGGTACGTGAGAAAGAACAGTCGGAACTGCGCTCTGCAAAAGTATAACAATCAGTTTTATTATTTAATTACAATTTAATTTATGTATTAATTCATTGGAAAAATATCACTCTATTAAAGTTATCCAGATTCATGAAGGGCGAAAAAAAGGTTAGACAAGGATTTAAATTATTGCTGCTGCTGCAATGTTCCTTAGCAAAATTCGCTATCTGTACAGTCTGAGGTAAAAGTTCACTTTTTACTATGCCGGTGTTCTATAAAATAAACTTAAAATTACAATTCGCTCTTTTTATAATAATTAGATCCTTTAATTTACCAAACCTTACCAAAATTGATGATATTACTGTATTAATAAAACGACTGGTCGGTGGTGTAAAATTAGCTACTGGGGCCAAACTTACGAGGAGATTGATTTTTTCATTATATTCTACTTTTGTTGATAAAAGAATGTAACTTATTGTTGTTCCCATCGAGTAGCCGATGTAAGTAAGATTTTTTTTATTAGTTTCTTTTAAAATGAAATCTATAAATGTGCTCAAATCTTCGGTCCCCATTTCATCCATTCTATCACAAAGAAATTGTTTAAGCGTTTAAACAGAATAAGTTCATTATTATCATTGATATTAACAATATTAATTTATAGTACATTGTGAGTAATTAGTTCACCATATTAGTGCAATATATTGCCTACAAGTATTTCTCTCTTACCTGAAATTCCAAAAACTTGAAAAATATGCATCAGGTTCAAAGTCAGTATGGTTTCGAGAATAAGTGTTACCTCTACAATTTCCAAGCCATACATCATATCCAGCATCTGCTAACTGAAAAGCTAAGTAAAGCATATGATAAAATTCAAATTTAGACGAATGTTAAAAGTAATTAACTTTTATGCTTTTTATTTATTTTTTATTCTTATTATACTCAGAACTTTTATAACATTACCAAGAGCTTGTTCAGGTCCTAATACAACAAGGAAATCAGAAGATCCATATAGACCATGTTGCAATAAAATGACCGGTTTTCCTTTAGCTGGGGGGCTTTGAGGACTACCAGTAATTCTATGTAACCCTAAAATATAGCCATCATCTGTCGTAACGTTGTACTCTTCAGCTTTATATCCATCATATTGTTCAATTAGCCCGATCTAGAAAATCGCAAAATTACGAGTTCAAATAAAATGCCAAAGTGAAATCGAGGAAAAGATAATTTACTTACAAAATCGAGCACTGCGGATTCATTCTTTCTTCTGTTAAGTTCTTCTACTGTTCTTACTCGAATCGGAAATTTAGTCGTTTGGAATGAAGATGCTATTAAATCTAAAACTAAGTTTGCAGAACATACTGAAAATGTGCAAAATAAAAGCAAGGCGACTTTCTTCATTTTAATTTTTTAAATCAGTGCCTGCACGCTAGGCAAAATGAATTGCAACAAGGATTTTTCGCTATTCAGTCGTGAATAAGTAATAATAAATAAAATTTATTGGCACTTACAAATAGCTTCCTTTAAACTAATTTATAGTTTCTACATTTATAATAATACTTCAAATTTGAAAATATTAATGCATTACTAGCAAAAATTATATGTATTATAGCAAAACATAACTATAACAAAAATATTTGTAATATAAAATTGTTAATGTCCCACACAGGAGTTCATAAAATTTAATTAATAAAAAAAATGTATCACGAACTAGTATTTAAGTTTTAAACATAAAAATTGCGTATTCACAATGTGACAAAAAGTCTACTGAATCATTTATTTCCAGTAAGACATTTTTTAGTTTTAAAAAGCATAAATTTATTTTGTTTTAAATCGTGTACATTCATAATAGTACTAAATTACTTTATATTTACATTTTTGAAAAATTAATATTGTCATATACATTACGCAACAAAATTAATGCACCACTTAATTCCGATGAAAAATTGCTCATTTTCGAAGGTCGATCGAACAAACATTAATGATGCGTAGATTTCCCAGGATGTTGTCCGAATCTAGCATAATAATGTTTCGTTTTGGGAGGCTACTTTTTGCCTTATTTACCACGGTTTCTATGCCCTCTGAGTGGCGACCTTAGAGTTGCATCTACAATCATCATATACCTGTGGTTACCACGCGGATTCTGAGCTTCTTCGATAAATCCCATATACGCATACAGTCTCGTGAATTTGATCAGTCCTACGGTATCGCAAAATTGAGGTCCGCAGCTGAGAACTCCAACGATTCTATCATTGTAAATTAATCCAGCTCCGCTATCCCCCTTTAAATGAAAGATATGTTTCTTTAATCTTATTTAACGTCGTATTTTTTACCTCAGTGGTGCTTGTTTCGATTGGTAGAGACTAGGGCCTTTGAGTTCAGAGTCCGAATCAATTTCCTACGCTTTTACCGATCGAGCCACGGCAGACTCCACTGTAACTGACGAGCGAGACCCGCAATAGCCAACATTATAAGTACTCATGCACTTAGCGCAATCATGATACTACTAAAGTTAGCTATCAATCAGGTGCATGCGTGATCCTCCAACATGATCAGCGTGTATTATGATCTCCACCCTCATCACCGAAAAATTTGGCAGACATTTCTTAAAAATGCTTTCCAAAATTTCGAACTGACCGGGATTCGAAATCACGCCCTAAGTAATGTTTGTCTTAGGAGGCAATAAAAATCTTACCGCCTGAACCAAACACCGGTCTAACTGAAAGATAGCTTATACAAATTTGAATTTATCTAACAAGGCGAATGTATGATATGTGGGTAATGGATTTTCCTGTAACTTTGGGATATGTTTTCTAATGTTAAAATTTGAAGGAAGCCACCTCCGTTCGGCCTAACGCTAGATTTTTCAAAAGTTATGTGCTCTTAGCGAAAATCTAAGAAAAATCGATCTTTGTTTCATCACTTATAACTTCTTAACTTTTAACGGTACCGTATTTTAACTGTTGGCATTTGTCAGGTGAGATGAAATCCTATCGATTGAAACAAATTTCATCCAAAAATCTGTATTTGTTCAAAAGCTATAGTCAAGCAAAGAATGACCATTAAAATAACATAAAAAATCTATTTACGTAATTTTTGCTTAATTTTATTGTAAATTTTTATATATAACTTTTGAACAAATAAAGATTTTTGGATGAAATTTTTTTTAATCGATAGGATTTTATCTCACCTTTCGAATGCCAATAGTTAAAATATTGTACCATTAATAGTTGAGAAGTTATTCGTGATTAAACAAAAATCGATTTTTTTTTTAGATTTTCGCTAAAAGAGCACATAACGGACGCGACTTCCTTCATATTTTAACATTAGAAAACATCCGAAAGTTAGCGAAAAATCCATTATCTAAATGTTGTACACTCCCCTTGTAAATAAAGTATTTATACTTACATAGCAAGGTGTGCGAAATTCGTTTGCATCTGAATTTATCGTACAAATTGCTGAGTCGAATGCTGGACATTGATCTCTGCCAAGTATAGTAACATACATAAATCTATTTATGGTGCTACCGGATACATCTGGATAGAACTGCCCATTGCTATGATGTACAAGTATATTTGGTCCAAATCCGCAAAACGCAGCATGATCATTGACGCCCTCATTAGAGTGTGGATCCAATGCTTCCAAACCTATGATTGCAAGCCTATCTGGATGTTGATATACGCCTAAATTAGCGCTTAACTAAAAACACAACACATCCATGAAATATTTCAAAGTGTTTTTCTCAATTTTTCTGCATCTTACTTCTCCAACAGCTATATCTCCTTCTATAAGAAGAAAACCTGGGTGATGGTTTGAATCTACATCGTAGTCTAAGGGGATAAAGGCTCTAATGAGATCCCTTTCAATTCCATATCCATTCCTGTGATTTATTCCCGCTATAATTTTTGTTGTACCGAGAGGGTATAAGATTTGCTCAATAACATTGTTAAATTTTGTTATAAAACAATGAGCGGCAGTTAGAATGTACCTCTCACTTATGATGCTACCGCCGCATATAAGTTCGTATCCATTTCCTGGAACTCTCTTGTAAATGGATACATGAAATTTAAAGTGGTCATGATTGACAGGCATGCCATTGATTATAGGAGACGCTGTTGTATTTGGCGCTGTAAAAGGCAATAAGGCATAAAGTTGACGACGCAAAGAATTTATCCAGTATTGTTAAGTGATTTGAATTTACTCACCGTAATAAAACAGATTCACTAAAATTAAGAATAAAAAGCAGAATAAATGATGTTTCATTTTTATAATTTAATTTCAGAGCGTTGAGTCAAATAAAATAACTATAATATTAGTAGTATATGTAAAATGTATTCCGATTAAATTACATGGATTGTTTTTATAATGGAGAAAACATTACTTTTTTTAACTTTCTCGTGACTTAACTAGATTTTATATTTTTAAAAACTATTAATGTGCTATATAACATGAAGGTTATGAAAAACAGCGGATCATGGATCTTGATAAAATTGCAGTATGTTATTTCTTTACTCAAGCGTGAATTTTTTTTTTGAGAATTGTTTTACCAACTAGCTGCAAGGGCGTTCTTAAAATTTCTGTTTGATTATTGTAGTTAATCGTAGCAAGTCTTTGAAATAAGAACTCGATCAGATTCAAGGTTAGGATTTTGATATTTTTATTAATTGTTGGCACTTAGCTTATTCCTAAATAATTTTGAAACGAAAACTTATCTAACCATGAAACGAAAACGAATCTGGGAAATAAAAAACGGATTTTTGACATGCTATCACACAAAAAATACAAAAAAATGACACCACGCACACGCGCACACACACACACACACACACACACACACACACACACACACACACACACACACATGAGAATGGGTCAGCGTGGGTCATGGATGTGTAAAAGGGGGAGGTGTGAATGAGCTTTGGATGTGTGCTCGTGAGCGAGTGAGTCCACGGGGGAGGCATTGTACACTGACCACAGTTGACTATGGAGATGACGACCACATCAGGATGAAGCGGACAGAAAGAAGCCTTACGTCCCACCGCGAAGCAATGCTTGGTAACAGTACCGCGGGGATCAAGGACTCAGAAGACGGAGCAAGGGAACCTTTATCAAGGCTCAATAAAGGTAGCGGAGAAGATTCGGCTTACTTTTGAATGAGCTAATCTGATTGTAAAACAAAGGGGTTTTAGTTGGTGTGAATTCAACACACGGTACCATTGGCTCCGGGGTTGTTTCGATGATCCCAGAAACAATGTTCTACTATGGTCTAGTAAGATTTTTCGCTTGAACCTCTGACTCCGTTAGAGAAAACAGATACACACATACATCCATGCAGACACTTTTCAAAAACTATTTGTTTTGTTTTTGACACCTCAAAATAAACTTATAAAATGTTATTACAACTCCAAAAATTACTTCCAATATATTTTGTTTCCTCCGAGATGAAGTTAAATATATTGGAAGTAATCTGTTACTTCCCTTACGAGGAAGAAAATTATATTAGAAAGCATAAGATTACGTGTATTAGTTGCCCTATAAAGGAAGATTTTAAACGTTTTTAAACTCATTTAATGCATTTAATTTGACGAATTTTGTTAAGGAAAATACATTTATGCCCCATAAAACTTAAACATTTACTTGACGTAGCTTTTAAAGTCACTACTCAATAAAGATAAATCTAAACTAAATATTTCATAAATTTTTCATAACTATTCAAGAATAAATTTCTTTTCCGCTCATCGCACTTTCAGGAGTTTACAGCGCCATACTGCAATTAATATCATCTAGTACGACTTGTTCTATATAACCTCTTATTCTCTTCTGGGATCCCGTGCGATTTAGGTTGGCATGTATGTACACATACGTTGCAAACGCTTAGTAAAGAGAGAAACTCGGCCATCTACTCGCTTACAATTCTCCAGCACGTATGTTTTATTCAAAGGCGCAGTTGGCCCTCTTTCCTATTTTCACTCTTCCTCTTCCACTTCTCTAATTCCCTTTCTCTCTTTACAAAGTATTAGAAGAATTTTTGGATTTTTTGTAAATTATTTGACAAAGGAAAATACCGAGTTAAAGACAAAAAATTTAATTTTATTTATTTAATTGTATTTTTTATATTAAAATTTTACAATAATTATTACTTACATCTTTAAATCACTTATAATGGCTTAATTAAATTACCGTTCGAATAGGCCCAATCGAAAATAAATTTTGTCAATTTAACTTTTAATATAAATTACCTCTGCAACACCTCTTGAACTACATTCTAACGGCGTCATACTTCCCTTGTACGGATACGTAATTAAATTTACTTCCATTAGTTTTATCAGTCTTTTTCTTTCAGCGTCTCCCGTCGCCTCTCCGTTACTCGTAAGTCAGCCAGATCCCTTTGCCCGGTCTTTCTTTACATTTCTCCTTCTCTCTCCTCCTCACAAGGCAGCACTCGAAGAGCGCGAGGCGACGAGCTGCAGGCTCGACGGTGGTGCAAGCAGCAGCAGTCGCAATTTGCATACAATCCACAGGCCGATTCGGCTGCGCGAAAAGGAATAAAAAGAAAGCGAACATGACTGGCCTTCAGTTGCCTCGAACTTGCGGTTATTTAAGCGACGAGATTCGCTGATTTAATGAGAAAAGTCGCTAAGCGATACTTCGGCCCTCCGCCGCAGCGGCTGCTGCTGCTGCTGCTGCTGCTGCCTGCTGCCTGCCAGCGCCATTATGGTTAGCGTACTTAATAAGGACTAAGCACTCGAAGAAATTGCGGATACTTGACGACGAACCGAGCGCCGTTCCCCTTTGGCTTTCGACAAAAACTTTAATGTAATTAATTAGTTGCCCTTTTGAAGGAAACTTAATGAACTTGTTTTTGAAGCTTATTTCGGACTTTGATAAACGGCTGGAAACAATGCTTGCTTCATTTAAAAAGACATTCTGTTTTTGTGCAGCATATTAACGAGAATAAATGGATTATACAATTACATTTATAGCAGTAAAATAACAATCCTTTCTAAGTCATGCTAAAGTACCGAATGCATTTTGCATCGATTTTGCACGAATTTCAAAGCTTCACTACACCCAGCAAGGATCAAAGAAATTTTTAATCCGCATCTGTTCCTAGTCAAAGCGGATCGTTCATCCGCAGACCTATCATTATTAAGTGGCGTCGCTTCGCTAAAAAGCCGAAGCTCAACAAGCAGAGGTATCCCTTAAAGTTAACAAAGTGCCACGTGTGCCCCGCAGCGCGGAAGGAGGCTCGGGGAGTTCCGGGAATCAGCGGCATTCTCTCGCGCCTACATGCTTCTTACGTGTGCGGGGTCGTACTTTATGCGCGGTGCGCGGCCGTAATGCGCCGGGCCCACGTGCGCCTCGGGCGATTCTCTCATTGGCCGCGCTACTGTTCCGCAATTACAATCACTCACTCGGCGTGCGACCGCTAAGGCTCCTGATTATTTCTCTCTCTCTCTCTCTCCTCCTCGCTTGCTTTTTCCTCCGACGCCGCCGCCGCCGCCGCCACTTTATTCCTGTCCCTCGCAATCAAGAGCAAATGCCGCGCGGCTATTGCGAGCCGAGCCTCCTCCTCGGACGACGAGCCGAGAGTTGTCTCGGGATTTCTCTCCGCGAGGGAGAGAAGCCGAGCTTTCTCTCCCGTGACGGGAGATGCGAGAGGCTTTTCCTCGAGGGATATGCTTTTTATTCAGTAGTCGGCTCTCCGCTCGGATTCTTGCACTTTTTTTTTCTTCGCCAAGGGGAATTAATGCCGCGCGCTCGGGGTTTAATTGGCGAATTTCAGTTGAGCCTTAATGGATGCACGACGCTTTTCATGCTAATGCTGCGTGTCGCACTTTTGACGATTATGATCCGTAATGAAGGACGATAACTTTCATTTTGGTTCGGGCGAAAGTGAACCTTTGCGCAGGACGTCTTTTAGAATTATTAAAATTTATAAAAAGTTACATACACTTTTCATTCGAAAATTGAAGTTTTATGAATGCATAAACAGCAGCAGCTGCCCGCCGTCTACCTGCTTGCGCTTACTTATAGAGCGGATATCTGCCTAACTGCTACCCTCGCGAAAAGTACAGCGTGTCAAAATTCAAAAAGTAGCCAGAGCCTTTTGAAAAGAGCGAAACTCCCGGAGTGTGTCTCTCCTCGAAGTGCTCTCTCTCCGCGGGTGCAGGCAGCTCCTTCGCCGGGACCTAATCACTCGCCGTCAAAATAATCGTCGAGCGTCCGCGGCGACTACGCCCCGCGCGTACATACACACGCACACACGTACACCGCGCGGCGTGCATGCATTATTCATCCGTGTCACGCATCAGCCTGGCGGGTAACTGGCTCGGGATTGGATTCTGATGAATTTAATCTCGAATTTGCTCAGGGCCGGGGCCCCGTCGGTGCTCGGGGCGAAGCCGGGGCCCCGCCGCCACGCCACGCGGGTTTTAACGAGTTCCGCAGAAGCGGCCAGCCCAGCTTAGGGGGCTGCTGCACAGCTCGTAATGACGGCCGCAGCAGCAGCAGCAGCAGCAGCTCCTTTCGTTCCTTAGCTGCCGCGCGCGGTCATTTGTTCGTGTCGATTAAGCGATCGATTTTTCATTAAGTATTCATGCATTTATTTGTGCACCGAGCTGTTAATTAAATGAAGATTAATGAAAACATTCATCAGCGCGCGGGAGAGAGAGAGAGAGAGAGAGGGCCGGCAGTCACTCGCCGCGAGATTTCTTTGTCGATGCACGAATATCGCTCGTTATACTTTGAATTTTAAGTATTTTCTTTGAAAGACTCGCCTGCCGGTTATTTATCGCCCGAGTCCCCCGCGGATAATCACAATTATTACCACTGCCTCGTAAGCGCGCCGTCGTTCCGATTATTTATCTAAATTATCGAACATTTTTCTGCAAGCGGAGACACAAAAATGCTTTATAACTATATGAGTAATTATATCATTTTACCCACTGGTTCCGCGCGTTTCCCCGGCACTTCTGTCGACTTGTTTTCAAAAGCCTTTTACTGCCCATTCATATCGAATGCAGCAAATAAGGCAAGCGCGAGAGCCGCAGAAATAATGTTCCCTTTCATTAACATCGAAAGCGAATTCCATCAAGCTCGGAGAAGAAGCAAATCGAAGAAAGCCAACACCCCGAGAGAAATATTAATCCGGCCGCGCGCGGTAACGAAAAAAAGCCAGCGGCTCTTCCTCCCGCGGGATCCTGGGGGAGTCTCGCGCGCCGACTCATACGGGCGCCCGCGGACAATCTTCGACGGCTCATCGGGGCCCAACAAATTGGAAACACGAGCATTACGAGGCTACTTATTGGTCCGGCCGATAAATCACTCGGCCGTATAAGAGGGCCTTAACGCGTATCAGCACCGCCGGTGAAACGCATAAAACGAACGCGAGAGCCTCGCGCGCGCGCGCGGCGTGGGTGCCGCCGCCGCCGCGCTTTACGATGCAGGCGCGCGTGCGCCTTCAGCTTATTACGAGGCCCCGCAGCCTGCCGAGCGCGACATGCCTGGCATGCGAGTGATAAAGCGGCGTGTGCTTCTTTTTTTATCGCGGCCAAACGGAACGAGCAGCAGCGGCTCTTTCTTACCCGGCTCACGGCGAGGGGAGGCTGGCTTGTTTTGATAATTGACGTATTGTCGGCGCGGGGCCGTTTCGCCGCGCGGCGTTCTGTTGCCAAGGGTTGGTAGGGACTCAATTACCGGGAAAAGTTTCTTCATCCCCCCGCAAGTCGAATACTTTCCGTAACGATCAATAAATTCGCGGCTGCGGAGCCCGTCGAATTCTTAACGGCCGACTGCGTTCCTCCGATACTCGCGGCAATGAGAAGCTGCGGTTACTCTCGTCTCTCGGCAAAAATTCTAGCCAGATGCGTATATGTACAAGCGGAGAAAAAAAGCTCCGGGGCCGCTAAGCTCCGTAATTGGGACAGGCATAAATCTCCGATACACTTGGCCGGTCCGTCGGAGGGACAATAGTTTTTCCCGCTCTCTAGAGCTCGCATTCATACAATGCAGCTGCTGCCGCGTACGCGAGTCTCATTAATTAAGCCTCCTCTCTCTCGGCGCGCATATTCACCCTTCCCCCTCGGCTTCTTGGCTCGTCGCTTATCTCTATGACGCGCTCGGGGCTGAATGCCATCCGAGAGTGAAAGGAGACAAAAATCGCCTTTGGGAATTCCTTTGATCGGCGCGAGATAGCCGCCCGAGAGAGAGAGAGAGAAAGAGAGAGATGGGGAATAGATTGCGAGATTTTTATTATGCCTAGCGCGCCTACCGCGCGTCCGCGGAAGAAAGCTTTGAAAAATGTAACGAGTCATCTTTCTGCGGCCACTTTTTGTCGCTCTATTCTGGCCTCTCCGCCCGCGGTGGCGGCGCGCGCGAGCGCGAGAGAGAGAGAGAGACGAGCGAATATATACGGTTAACCAAGAAAAATAGCGCCTCGGCTTGAACAAATTTATGTTTCACTTTAGAAGTCACTTTGGGATGTCTTCCCGAGCGCCGAGGCATAAGAAGAACTTTCCATGACTAAGAGATGCGAGCTACTGATTTTCGGTTGCTCCTTTTCTTGCCTTCGGGGTTAAACGATTTTTATGCTAATATTGAGCGGATGGAAAGCATATTTTACCAGGCTATATACGCACTGCAAACTCGGTATTTTCTAAGCTTTAGTAGGAAAGGGGACCAGTTTTATCAAGGAACTTTATTTCGTGCAAACCTTCTTATCTGTCTTTTTTTTTTCTTTCAATTACTTAGAGAAATCCTTTCAGGGGATACTAAAGAACGCATTAAACGAAAAAAGTACCCGAAAAAAGGTTTGAAATTTACACTTGACACAAGTAAGCTTTTCGGTTTTAAAATAAGATTCCTTTCTATTCATTTCCAGATAAATACTTGAACGCTCAATTCCGGGATTTGATTAAACAAATGTTCTTACAACTTCGAATTGACGCACGTGTTAACTGCGACAAAGGAACACTTGTTTCTGCATAAACTTTCACTTTTAATTCCAAACGTTTATTTTAGCCATATTTTGTTCCCAGCCCATCCGAAGCTCAAATATATTCAGCTGCCGACTAAAAAATCAATCGCCCTCTATTCAAGCTCATTGTTCGAGCGTCACTATGCAACTAATAACGCCCGATTTTCCGCACAAATCCGGGAATAAGTCAGCGAGCTCTATTATCCCGAGCGAAAAGCCCGCCGAGAGCACGTACAAGTGTTAATCCCCAAAAAAGCTGGGCGATAAAATTTTCGAGCCGTAACTCGGCTCTAAGCGCAGCGGGGCAATGCAGTCCCACCGTTCGCGGCGGGTTACAGCCCCGCAGCACAATGAGAGAAATATAATTTCCCATGCGGAAACAGGGCACGCGTGTTATCGGCCGCTCTCTCGCGCGTGTACGAGCCGGTCTCCGGCGAGGCGTATAATTACTCGGAATAGTCATGAGCCCATAAAGTATCCGATCAGCGCGCTACCGCGAGGGCTGCTTTCGGTGGAGCGCTCTCTCCCCGCAGAAGCGTGAAGGAATTATTTGGCCGCGAGCGAGAGCGCGGCGCGCGCGATGTTCCGCGCGGGACAGCGGGCTGCGTGTACGCGGTTTGTAATCGAAGACACACCGCGTAATTGTAAATCTTGCTGAGAGGCTCTTAATCAAGCCGCGAGTGAGAAACGGCCGTCGGGGATGTATAGAGATGGTCGCTGCGGATTTGCGGGGGAATAAAATTTCGCCGCAGCTCCTTTTAGAGGAGACTGCTGGATTTATTTGATCGGTTCATTGATTGTAATCTTATTACTTTAATCTTGGCGCATTATTATTAAATTAAATGAAAATCGAATTTTCTATATTTGGTTCGTTCACATCAAAACCTTATTTATAAATTGTTAAAGAATATATTCGGAATGATAATATAGCTAATTAATGTAATACGTTTAATATTACACGGAGAAAAAAATATAGTCGAACCAACGATTGTATCAGCGATTTTTTTTAACAAAGCCTCAATTCAAGCTTTTGTTGTTAATTCAACAAAAGCTCCTTTGAATAAACAAAATTTGTTTTTAAATTAATGTGAATTTCTGTTAAATCAACATCTCTATTAATTTTAAAAAAATTGCTCTTTTCATTTAAAAGTTTCAAAATTCATTATATTAACGATAACTTTGTTATTTTAACAGAGCGTCTATTAAGTTAACGATGCCTTCTTCCAATCGAAGGCGGCGCTGTCAAAATAACAGCTTATTTTGTTGTATATAATCAACAGCGTAAATCCTGTTGAATCAACTATATTTTTTTTCTCAGTGTAGTATAAACAAGTTTACCAGCAGTCTCACTTGTTTGGGTCACGGATTTTATTCGAACTTTGGGATATGTTTTCTAATGTTAAAACATGAAAGAAGCCGCGTGCGTTCCGCCTAACGCTCGATTTTTCAAAAGTTATGAGCTCTTAGCGAAAAGCTAAGAAAAATCGATTTTTGTTTAATCACATATAACTTTTCAACTGTTAATTATAGAGTATTTTAACTCCCGGCATTTGAAAGCTGAGATCAAATACTATCGATTAAAAAAAAAGACATCCAAAAATCTTTATTTATTCAAAAGTAATAGGTAAATAAAAATTTGTAATAAAAAAAGCTAAAATTACGTCAATGAATTTTTGTGGATTTTTTATGCTACATTAATGGTCATTTTTTGTTCGATCATAACTTCTGAAAAAATGAAGATTTTTGGATGTCCTTTTTTTTAATCGATAGCATTTGACCTCACCTTTCAAATGCTGGGAATTAAAATACTCTATAATTAACAGTTGAAAAGTTATATGTGATTTAACAAAAATCGATTTTTCTTAGATTTTCGCTAAAAGAGCTCATAAACTTTTGAAAAATCGAGCGTTAGAGCGAACGCACGCGGCTTCATTCATGTTTTAACATTAGAAAACATATCCCAAAGTTCGAACAAAATCCGTGACCCAAACAAGTGAGACTCTCCTGATTAGTCATAATTTTAAATATTAAAAAGTCTGTCGGGCAAAAGCGAAAAACCGCAAACATCCGGGTGACTTTTTGCGGCACAACGCAGGCTATTCAAATGCTGGAGATCTACCCGTCGTTTTTCAGCGGCTTCGATTCGCCGAAACGTTTATCCAATTCGCCAGAAAATTCCGCTCGCACTTTCTCGAAACCGAGCGCCGTCTGGCCGATAGTAAAACTCGCGGGGTCTTTGCCTTTTTTATCAGTCGATAATTGCAGAAAGACGTCGTTACACGCGTCGCGTCCGAAGTTTCTCGCGCCTCGCTCCTTTGGGGCTCGCCGAAGAAAGCCCCCGCCGGTGTATACATACAGCCAAGCCACCTCCGGCGCAATTTGCAACACTTTGCCGGGGCAATTGGCACCGGTTACGGGCTGATAATGCTCGCGCGAAATTCGAAAAAGCCTCGTTACCGAGTAACCGTCAGGTGCTGCAGTTCGAGAGCGAGAAGCCGAGGAGCAGCGGCAACGGCGGCAGCAGCATCAGCGCTCCGGGTAAAAAGCCTCGCCGTATTTTATCGCGAGTTATGATTGCCACCGCAAGAAACCGTTCCACGATTCATTGGCGCGAGAGAGCTGCCCTCCAGCGATGCTCTTATATTCTTCTCTGACACCTTATTCGATCCCCCGCCGGTTGGCTCGAGCTCTCCCGTGTTTCTTTTTAAGTGCTGCTGCTGCTGCTGCCTGCCGAGGGGACAAAGATGTGGGACACGTTCGGAGAGTTTTTTTTACAAGCGCGAGACGCCGCGATTCGCATGGCTCAATTTCTCGTCTCCGGGGCGACGAGCAAAAAAACCAATTGCTTTAATTGTCTCAACCCAATTTACGCGATTTCGCAATTTCGGGTAACGAGATTTTTATGTCTTCTCTGCGCCGCGCAATTTTGTTTATAAAATTACATAAACTGATAAATTGTAGGTCTTTATTTCTTGAATTTTTTCAAGTATTTTTAAATTAAAATACCTCGAAAGTGAATGCGAAATAAAACTTGAAACTTCAAATCGAAAGTAGAACGGTTTTTCGAGCTACGTAAAAAAAAAGACTTTAAAGCACATCTTTCACTTACCCCGTTAAAACAGGAGGCGGCAGGAAAAGCCCAAAAAGCCATAGCGCGTACCCCTAAATCCCCGACTCCGCGCAAACGCCACAAATCGTCGAAATACGCCGCGTCTCGTATCGCAAGATGCGCCTCCCCGGCCTGCAGAGAGTCTCGTTTCCAGGCTGAGCCTCGGCCGTAATCCTAAACGAGGGATTTCTGCGGGGAGATCCGCATAGAGTCGGGGCTAATTGCGCCTTGTAAACACACGGACGCCGCGCGCCCTGAATTTATGGAGCTCGTTCTGTCCGAAGGGCCTTCCGAGACGCGGATCAGCCCGGGCTCCTTCTTCTGCAGTTGCCGGCAATTACGCAATATTTCGCGGCCGAGGCTCCTCGGAACGGCACCGGTGCAGAGAGAGAGCGAGGCGCTTTCGCCGGAATGAGGATAGTTTTGCCACTATTAGGAGCCTACTTCGGGCTCTTTTATATTGGCCCTTTTGCCTCGTTTCTGGGAAGAAAATGGAAATTCTTGGGTGATTGTGGTTTATTTCTTTGGGTTTGCCGAGGTTAATGGGGTGGCTTTCCTTTTCTTTAATTGTTTCTTGCTTTTACCAGGTGGTGCTTGCGGAATTGGAAACAAATATAGAAGCTCGTAATCTGGTTTAGTTTTATTTTCTCTTAAAAGGTAAGCATTCTTTCTCGAGTACTGAAAAAATGAAAATTCGAAAACAATTATAAGTATGCACTGAAATTTTTTACTTTTAAAAAATGCATAGATAAATAATTTTTTTCAATCCATTTTTATTGAGGTTTAGTTAGAATTTTCTTTTCTTGCCTTGGTTATTTCTAAAAATCTCGGTTACTCACAAAGCATACCCTGAAAATTAATAAGGTCGAAACGCCACCAGGGACTTGGGAACCTTAATTAAGAATAATCTAAGCAAACAGAGATTGGGGTTATAAAAATCTCGGGTGAATTTGTCGGTCCCACCTGTTTGTAATGATCTGTCAGGGTCTTCTCCTCCTCCTCCTCCTCCTTTGCGGAGCGACTCGCGTCGCGGCATCAGACGCCTTAAATGAGTTCATATCATAAATTCTTCCCTCGCAGGCCGGCGGTAGCAACATTGTGTATGCATAGGGTAGCCGCGCCGCCGCCTCCGTGATGTAGCTCCGGGGGTTTTCGCTCTTCTCGCCGCGCGCAGCCCGTCTTTGATTCCGAGTGCAGCCCATTTCCAGCGCCGCCATATCCGACCGTATCGACGCTTATGATGATGATGATTATTATGCCCCCGAGAGACTCCGTATATTATCTCGCGTCCGTTTGCACCTGTTGTGCACCGCCGCCGCCGTCCTCGTCGTCGCCGCTGCCGCCGCCGCCGCCGCCGCTGCTGATGCTGCCTTCTCTCACTCTTTCTTTCCGTGATGCTGTGCTGTGCTCTGTGTGCTGTGATAACTTCCTTCCATTAATGCGTCGGATGCCGGGACAGGGGAGAAAATGAAATGCGCGAGTGATAAAGTGGTGTTGGTATTTCGGACGATTGCTCCGGGATTTTAGTTTTGTTGGATTAGGCAAATGAAATTAGAAGGCTTCTCAAGTCGTTTTAAGAAAAGGCGCATTTGCATTTAGTGACGGATTGAGAGTTTGATCGATAAAGGATAATGGAAACTTTAAATTTCATCACTTTTATTTTCAAAGTATAAGTAATGAAAATAAGTAGTTTTTTATTTTACGGAAATTATTGGAAAACGATTTGAAAGTTCATGTTACCAGCGTGTTTATTATCGATAACTTTTACGAAACTATTATAAAATTTATCAGTCACGCTTAAAGAACATAAAGTAGTTATAATAGTTAGTAATAAATTAACTGCGCCAAAACTTGTAAATTTTCCATTTTGTGTTCGTACTTTCAACTAGAATAGTTTTAGAAAAACAGAAAATGATTAAAATCATTTTTAGCATATTTTGCGTCTGTGCAATAAGTTTTGCTGAAGATAATTCCGTAGAAGTCTCAAATTCCGTAGATTCGTCCGCAGAAGCGAATCCTGTATATTCAATTTCAAAGCATTTCGTAAATTACGCAGTAAATTTGCCTCAATCATTTATGTTATTGGCTACAGAAACAGAACGTCCTGAAAAGGTGAAAACAGTTGAAGAATTTGAAGAAAGAAAGCATGAATCTGTTGTTCTGCACTTTGTAAGTATAAGAAAAAAAGTTTAAAATAAATTTCTATTGATAATATATTTTTTCATCAACCCGATTTTTTAGACTGCCCTTGTCGAACAATACGGATACGAAGCTGAAGAACACGAAGTCAAAACGGAAGATGGCTATATTTTAAAACTGCACAGAATTACAACTAGTCCAAAAAGCCCGTCAACCGAAGGGAAGCCAGTAGTTTATCTACAACATGGTTTGTATGGATCTTCCGATCTGTTCGTCATATTAGGACCTTCGCAAAGTCTGGGTAATATTTGACTCTAGTCTCAGAGTAATTTCATTTTCTGTGTCAGTTGCATGTTTTTAAACTTCTGTACGTTTTTCAGCAATGCAGTTGGCTGATGCTGGTTACGATGTTTGGTTGGGAAACGTAAGGGGTAACGTTTATTCAAGAGCGCACGTCGAACTTTCACCTGACGATGAAAGCAATAGAACATTTTGGGAGTTCACGTATGTGTCGCTTTTCCTACATTTATACGTAAATAATGACTCGGTATAGTATTGTTAAAGAATTCAATTTTTATTATAGAATGGATGAATTGGGAAGCATCGATTTGAGTACACTGATAGACGGTGTATTAGAAAAAACTGGTAAAAAACAAGTTACCTACATTGGGTATTCCATGGGGACAACATTAAGTTATATTCTCCTCTCTACAAAACCTGAATATAATGATAAAATTAATCTTGTAATTAGTCTTGCGCCCACAGCTTATTTTTCAAAGCCCATGGATCGCTACGTATTAGCTGTTATTCAAGGTGTAACCGTAAGTACATAATTAAAAGCATTTTAGAACTACAAGTTTTGACGGAAAAAAATGTTGTAAAAACTTGATTTTTTTTTTACAGAATTTTGCTTATGTTATGGATCAATATGAAATAATGCCTCAATCGATTGCTCTTCCGCGATTTATAAACAAATTCTGCAGTACGGAAGAGGGTAATGTTTGTAAACCATTCATTTCACTATTCACCGATATGAAAAACTTAAATATTGTAAGTAAATTTTCATTATTTAAAAAATAAGGACCTAATATTACTGTAATATATAAATCGGTTTTCACATTTTTAGTCATCTCTTCCGACGCTTTTCTCTTATTGTCCAGCTGGAACATCTTATTATACTGTGGATCATTTTAGACAACTTATACAATTCCGTAAAAATAATGAATTTGTAAAGTATATTAAATTTACTTATTTATTAGTTAAAACTGCGTCATTTTTCTAGGCAAATTCGGTAAATATTCCTACTCGTGCACTCCATTCGTCAGGCCATGTAAAAATATAATTAAATATGGGCAAAAGCTAGCACCAGAGTATGATCTGTCACTAATTACAGCTCCCAACATAATATTTTACGCGAATAAGGATAGATTTATAAAAATCAAGGTAAGCATTAACAGTGATATTAAGAACATTATTTTCTAATAGCTCATTTTTTATTTTTTTAATATTTTTGTGCAGGATGCGGAGAAATTGAGTAGTAAGTTACAAAATGTTGTAGCTTTTGAAAAAGTTGCCGATGACAATTTTAATCACATGGATTTTGTTTGGTCAACTAAAGTCAAAGAATTAGTTTATAATAGAATACTAGAATATTTGTCAGAAATTGTACCAAAATAATCATCAACGTTGTAAATGTGTACGCATTTTCATTAAATACTAAAATAAACCCTTTTAATAAATAATTTTCTGACGCTCTACGTTTCTCACGAATTCACGTGACATCGCATACTTTCCCTTAAGCAGCAAACTAAAAAGCAATGATCACCAAACATACCGCAGTAACTAACGGCGCTCGTTTTATTATAAGTAGGACACGTAAGGAGGATAGTAAAATTTTATTCTTCGCAAAGAAAATCTCTTAAATTATCCTTTTGAGAAAGGTTCGGCTGATGGTGAAACTTTTCGTCGATGGTCCATTTCGAAGTCACGATGCGGTCCGCTTAACAGGAACGACCGCAGAAAGTGGGCAGCGCACTTTATACAGTTTCTTGCTACGTATTGAAGCGTAAAAGATGGCCGGTACGTTGCAAGCGTCAGTTTATACGATGCAATATCCATACTCTAATAATGCAGGGCTCCTTGTTGAAATACAAATATAAAAGTGCTTCGGCACTTGAACTATTTTCTACATTTTCATTTGCTAGAGTTTTATAAAAACACGTTTTATCTGTACGTACATTTGCCAAGCTTATCGTTTTACCAGTACGTAAAAACTACATGAAAATGTACACGTTACTGTATAGATATTATTTTTACGACTTTTATACGACCTAATGCTTCGCTATTCACGATATCATGTACTTTTTTATTTTTCTAATAAACAATGCCTTTACTACTCACCAACTGTTTCACATTAGAAATGCGAGCTTTTAAATTATTTTTCATTAAAATAAATAAAGTTCAGTCAGAAAATATTCCAATCGTCGTGATAATAAACTGCAGAACTCAAACAATTTCCTCGGCGTATACTCCAAAAGCAAACAGCTCCCTCCATCCCGAGGAGCGATCATCCCTTTTCCATACTCGGAGGGTTCCCGCGATCGTAGCTTGATTAGTGGCGGCCAGGCGCGATTCCTCGTTCTCTAATACTCGCTCGATAAATTAACGACGGTACAGGACCTTGGCGGCAGAAGCGGTAGCTAAGAGGATCGTGCATCGCGAAAGGGAGAGAGAGAGAGAGAGAGAGAGAGAGAGAGAGAAGCGAGAGTTAGCAGAGATGCTTGCAAGAAGGATGGGCCGCAGGTGTTGGATACACCTACGAATGCCTCGCTCGTGCTTCTCTTGCTCGAGTTGCTCCTTCGTCGGCGCGCCACTTCATCTTTATGCGAGCAGCTCGTTCTTCTGTCTTGAGCCAGCGGTACGTACCGCTGTTGTTCTTCGAGTTACTGCTTTAATTAAATCGCTTTTTGCCCGACTGATAATCATTAAAAGCTCGGAAAATTAATTTCTCTGGAGTTTATGGAGGAGCGCCGAGGAAAGTGGAGGTTGTTCGAATCGGCTTTTAATATATTGGATCTTCTTTGGAAGTTAAGTTTATTGGATTTTCAAGCAAGGTTTTATGCTCGACTGGAGAATGTACGCTTTGATAAAAATTTCGGAAATACCAGCGGTGCGTTCAATTCCGTATCCGTCAAACTTTAATATAGAAGAAAAGACTGTAAAATAAAAAATGGCAGAAATTATTTATAAGTATATATATATGTATAATAGATAGAAAAGCATAAAAATCCGGAATAATAGTAAAATAAATGTATTTTTCGGCTTTAACCATAACGACTAGAAAGTTTAGTTAAATCTCCTTTCTCCTTTCATTACATAATTTTTAATCAACATTATTAAATTCGCTCATGCATTCACGTAATAACAGACGGATTCGTTCTCTCAGGAACAATACCGTGCCAGATCGATTACAGGGCTCTCCGGCACACAATGCACATCGAGAGTCAGAGAGGCCCGCGATTTCTCATGAAGCCAATAATAAGCGCGAAACTCTCCCTCCTCGCCGCGCGCGCGTTTCCCCTCAAATTTTGCGAATGATTCGGCTTGCGAAAGCCCGCCGCCTGGCAGAACCGCGTCATTTCCCTCGTCGTGAGAAAGGCTCGTACGAGGAGAGAGAAATTACTATATCGGAGCTCTGCTCTCGCTCCCGATTTCTGGGAAGCCGAGCGCGCGGCAGATTGAGAGATCAAGCCCCGGACACCTACGCGCACACAGTGCACCGCGCGCGGCGCGGCTCTGTGAAATTCGAAATTATGGAGATTGCCCGGGAATTTCTCTGCCGCCGCCGTCGCCGCGGATTAATATTAATTTAATTCTGCACTCGCGGCGATGCTGGAAGAGAATGCGCGCGCGCGCGGCCGGGCGCCCGGAATGTTTTGCTTTCTTCTTAATTCCGGTGCGTCATGCCAAGACTAATGATTACGGGAGAGGGATGCTTGGCCGCTGCACCTCGCTACGCCCGAAACGCAATTCCCCGCGCGCGCGCGCGCGCGACGGACGAGGAAACAAAAAATATATATATAAGGGCACGCTAGCCACGCCTTTGCATAAACTTTATGTGTTATTCATATTATTTTGATGAGATAATTCCAGCCTTTGTGGACGCTGACCACTTCGCCTGTCGGGGGATTTTGCCGGCAGTTTCTTTTTTTTCCAGGAGTGATTAATTAAAGGGCGAGCTCGCTGCTGAGTTAGAATGTTAGTCGCGTTGCATTTTAATTGTTAATTGGGAAACTGGGACGGGGCAGATTATTTTATGCATGAGAATTAACGGATTTGTTAGGCGGTTTCAAGTAATGAAAAATGTATTTGGTTAAATGGCAACAAACCGTTTATTTAATTTTTTTTCATTTTTATCTATAAATGAACTAAATATCCATTCTGGTATTAAATTTCAAGCCCTTCTCGTTCAATCAACATGGGTCAAACAAATACAATTACTCGTTAACAGGACGAAATCATAACAAACCCAATATCAATGGTAAACCCTTAAAATTTTCAACTCGAAACTCATCATTAAGATGTAAAAGCTCCGATAATTTACATTCCTGCCGAGAAATTTCTCATTATTCCGTCGGTGTGCGCGCCGGGCTGCTTTTTTTATTTACGTAACTCCCCCCCAGACTCCGGCGCGGTATCGGAATTGATCTCGTTTGCTCTCGCCGGAGAAAACAATCGTCTGGGGAGGGAAGGTCCGCGCAGCCTCGAAATATCGAGCAAGAACGGCCGGGCGGCCAGATTGCGAAGTCACGACTCGGCGCGGTGTGGCTTTCGCGCATAAATGAGCTGTCTCTCGGGAACGGCGAGTGCTATGCATGCACGGCGGCCTTACGGGGAACTTATTACGGGGCCGGGCCATCTAGCGAAACTTATTAAAGCCCGCCGCTCTTTAGTGCCAACTGCGGGGAAAAGGGGATCGTGAATCTCGACGCAGGGAATATATACGTGGCTCTCTCACGGCTTCCCAGAAGCTCGTCCGGGCTAAGCAGTCGGCCGAGGATTTTTTAGCTGACTTCCTTGTAAGGGGAAGCTTGGGCAATCGGGATGTGCTTTGGATGATGTATGGTGTAGCTTCGCTGAAGGCGTTCGGAACCTGGGAGGTTTTGGGAGTTCAACGGGAATTTTTTAGTTCGATTTAATGCAGAGGTTCATTTTTCATAATTCTTGTCGATTTCCATTCAAATCAGAGTCGTATAGATGCTAATTGATAGTGTATTTTGAAAGTATTAGTTTGATTCGGTGGAAATTCCACGCATATCCAGAGAGGCAAATTAATTTCCAATTTTATTTCTCTTTTATGAATCATCGACAAGTATCGAGTTTCTCTGAGTAAGAATTTCGATCGGAGGTTAAAACTCGGCCGTTTAATTTTTAAATTTTCGTGCTTTCAGTTAATATTCTTACAGTAAATTATCGTTTGAAATCTGCACCATTATCAATCTAAAGAATCAATCCGCGTGAAATTTACTTTTGAAAACTGTAGAATATATACGTTTATATCTTTCGGCTCTATATTACATTTCGAACGACGCAGTTCACTTGCTATTCGAGCGCAGTAGGACAAATCCGATAAATCGACCAACTAGTAAATTCAAGCACGCAGTTCTATAAATCCTCTTCTCCGCTCTCCCCCCATTACTTATGCAAGAAGCGGAACAATAGCCAAAACAAAAAGCAGCCATCTCCAACTCCGTATGAAGCGAACCGAACCCACCAGAGCCGCGCGCGGCGTTCCGCCCTCCACCCGCTCCCATAAACTTTGATTAATCACGTAGGGATAGAAAACAAGCGCCGCCGCATCGAGAGCTGCCGATAATCATTGATTGATAATTAAGCAATCGATAGTCATTGAATAATTCATCGCCGCTCCGAATTACCATCCTAACGAAGGAAAGAGAGAGAGCTCGATTAAAAGCAGCGTCGGCGGCTCCTCTTTCAAGAACGCGAGAAAGTGTTCGAGAGGCAGGAGAGAGGGAGGGAGGGAGGGGGGGGGGCTGACCCCAAGCCTGCACCTGCCTGACCTCGCCGCCTCGGGCTCGGGGTCGCGTGGGCAGCGCTCCCAGGCTCGCGCCCGATTATATGCGCGCGCGCGCGCTTTCTTTTCTCCTCCCCCCCCGGGAATTCCGCCGAGCTCGATCGCTGATTGTTGTGGATTTTTTGGGAAGGCGAGCGCCGAGTAATGGAAGAAGCTAATTGGAGATGTTGTTTACGCCTTTCTGGAGGTGTGTGGGATAAGACTTTTTTGCGGAGAGGCGCGCGCAATGTGCGTGGGGAAGAAGTGTAAGCCGGGGTCAATTAACATTTTTCTCGGGCGGCAAGCAAGCAAGCGCTTTTAAGAATTAACGCGAAGAATGGATTTTTCTGTTTTTTTTTTTGTTTTCCTTTAAGAATGTGCGAGTTTGTTTGCTGGTGAAATAAATGTATTTCTTTTTTGGTCGTGTGCTACTTATTTCGTTCTTTGTGAGTAAATGTTGGAAAAATCCGTGTATCGTTTCGAATGCAAATTTCTAGTAGATCCAGTGATTACAAATTGAAGTGTATGCTGCTGCTAATGAAGAATAAATTTGGTTTACTAAATAAATAGCGCTATTTTACGACTTAAAACTTTTTATCGGTATTCCTTTTTAAACATTATTACTTTTTAAAGATCGCTTTCACTAATTCTATGAATAAAATTCTGCTTTGAGACTTTTCCTTTAGAATATAATCTTTAAAGCGTCTAAAATTAAAAAACGCAGATAATTATAATTCGATTCAAAATTACATACCAATAATTTTTAACAAATTCTATTAAAGAATTATTCCCAGACCAGAGAACCTTTCAAAAAGCGCGAGCAATTTATCTCTGCCGAATACTCAAACAATGATTCGATACATTAAAAATGCGCAGCATAACGAAAGATCTCGGCGCGGCATAATTCATACTTTCAAGCAAGAACAATCCCAGAATCAGGCGGAATCATTAACGCACAGCTCGCCAGCCGAACAAAGAGATCTGTCGACCGGTGAAAAACTGCACCCGCGCGCGGAAAATCACTCGCGGCCGCGAGCGGTGTGCACGGTAGCGGCGGCCGCGGGATAATTACTCGCGAGCGTTCGAAAACAGCTCTCTCGCGCACCACCCATAATGTAGAATTATGCGAGGAAAGAGAGGGCCCCCGCGGTATTATATCGGCGCGATCGTTGCGCGAAAGATCCGACTGCTGCGTTCCCAAGCTGTGCGTTGAACTCGAACTCGCGCGCCGCCGCCGCCGCGCGCGAGAGTCTCGGGTGTTTCGTTACAGAGAAATGTAATTGGCCACCGCTCGCACGTAACTCGCGCGCAATCAAACTTACGCTTCATTCATCAGCGCGGCCGCTACTCGAGTTACACGCCGCCACCTTAATATTTCCGCAGTTTTTTCTTTCCCCCGCGGCCCGTAAGCCGATAGCGGAGTGAGCAGCGCGCCGCCGCCGACCGCGGCGAGATATCGCGAGCTGTTTAAATTAAATATCAAGTGCTTGCTGAGCTAACGAGCGAGGGCGCGGGGCTTTGTTTGCGGTTTCCACTCGTTTCCTAGGCCCGATGTGCTTCGCCAAGGTGGAGCTCGGAGTGGAGACGAGAAAAAAATGGGATACATTTATCGAGAATCGGCGTCCGGTCGAGTCATAAATTACTTTAAGATTATAATATATTTAAGAGACGAGCTTTGTACCGCTTGGATCTTCAATGTATATTTATCTCGTTGAAAATACAGCTGCAAAGGCGACTTTTCCGAAGGACGCTGCTTCATAAGTACGACAGACTTGGGCGACTGCCCATAAATTCGATACATCACCATTAGAGATCTACAAGAAAGCTATTAACGGGACATTCTTCCGAATTAATGAGAGCCCGGGGACTTGGCGCATGTCCAGCCCTATCTAAACACGTCTCGTAAATCTCCTTTTAATTGATCAACACGCGTCGATTGAAAATCGCGTGTTACGCTCGGCTTATCATCCCGATTCCCAAATACGCTCTCGACCGATATAATGGCTCCTCGGCTCTGCGGAATTTCTTCGAAAACGCGTTCCCCCGGACTTAGGAAATACTCGCCGACGTAATCCCAATAAATTATAGAAATGGCTCGAGCGGTTTTATCGGCGCGTCGAAACTCGTTTTTCGCCAATGGGAGAATCCCAGAGCGATTTTTCGAGTGCCTCGGCCGTTCGCTCGTATATATAGTTGTATAAATAGAAGGCGCTCCTCGACGCTTAATAACGCTCGCGGATTTTTGCGCGAAAATTATATTGGCGAGAGAATCGAATTCCCCGTTGAAATTCGACTCGGGGGATAAGTGCGCACAATTTACGCGCCGACGTTTGCGCGCGCGCGCGCGCGCCTGGAGTGCGCGCAACCCGAGAAGCAGCCGGGTATCGCGTGTTGTGTTGCGAGTAATGCGAGACTTCCAATTTTTTCAACTCCCAGCGCCGAAACTACCTCGTCACGACAATGCCGGGGCTCATCAAATTTCCGCGACGCCTTTTTGCCGGGGTGAAACGACGTTGCGCGCAAGAGACGTTCGAGCCGCCGTTCAATCCCGCGGCAACTGAGCGCGTAATGCGACTATTCGTTTCGGCTTCAACGAGGTGCCTCGCGTTATGCGCGCTGTTTCGCTGAAACTAAACGCCTAGGAATATCTGCGTTTTGATATTCGATTTTGTAACGTGTACGCGTTTGTAAATCAATCTTTCGTTACTGATAAATTGAATAGAAAATGAACTTGTTTTCCAAATGTTTTTATACATTTATATTAGTGAACATAAAAAAAAAAAAAAAATGAAGCAGAAATAAACTCTTCATTCCGTATTAATCGAACTACTTTTCCGAAGCATTATATAAATCGAACTCGATACCGCCGCTTAAAGTAATATTGTAAAATAAAGAAAATCGCCGAGCCTTATTACAGGCCGGAGCGCCTCGCCGCAGAGAGAGCCGAGTGCCTGCACGATATTTGCTCACGAGATAGCCTCGCGGCCGCGTCCGTCTTACGAAAAATTTCGGGCCCACCGCCTGACCCATTGACCCCTCCATCTTGCGCTCTCTCTCGAAACTCGTCCGTGGAGAGGAAAAAAAAGGACGAAGCCGAATAAAATGATTTATAATGGTGTAATCGGAGCGATACGCCGTATACTCGCGGAGAGCCGCGGGCATTAATGCCCTGACCCCGAGACGTTACACGAGAGAGAGAAAGAGAAGCCCCCTTTTACTTCGGTTATCGCGGCCGAGCGATCGCGCATCGTTCATCCGCATTCTAGTCTTCGGCCCGCGCCGCTTATCGGTTATTGTTCGAACACGAGAGCGCGCGCGCGCGCGCGGCTGCCTGCGTCTTTACTCAATTTAGTTGTAATTTGATGAGCGCCGATAGAACGAATTGCGCGCCGATTGGGTTTGTTTGCCGAAACGGTCGCCGAGATTTTATTAAGGATAACGGGGAAATATGCGCCGGGCGCGATTGCCGATGCACGTGAATTAAATTCGAATTAGAGAAGCGCGTATGTATTGATTATATATACTATAAGCGCTCGGAGCTATTGACAGGCGAGCCGACTGCTGTTACGATTGAATAATCAATTAAACCTTGTTGCGCATCGAAGAAAAATAAAATCTTTGCAATCGCCGACGTTCGATCCGAAAAGGCAATATAATTGCCTCTAACGAAAAAAAAAAAAGTCTCGCCGGCAATAGAACGCCTCGTCCACCGCCCTTGACAAAGAGGAGGAGGCGCAGAGCGCTGATTGAAAGCCAAACATAGGAGAAGCAACGAAGCGGGCAAAAAGCCTTCTCTCCCAAAAGAACGAAAGAAGGATAAAACAAAACCGCACGAAGCGGATCGGCCGGCGTTCGCGAATCTCGCAACAATCGCCACTTTGTTCTATCGCGGAAGTCGGGGGGGAGCTCGTCGATCCAATTTGGCGGCAAGAACACACCGCGCCGGGCGGCGGCGACGGGAGGGAAAAAAGCTCTCTCCCCCCTTGAGAGCGCGCGGCGAAATCATAGCGGCGACGTAATTGATTGTTCGCCGGTCGAACGCTCCTCGCCGAGCGCAGCATCGCGTGACGCCTCTCGTTCCGCCGCGGCGATGTATACTTGCCGCGAGTACTTTCTCCGCGCGCGGCAGGGCGTGAACCGCGGACCGATTCCTCTGGAGCGCTTGCTCTTTTTTCTTTTCGAGGATTCGCAAGCACGTGCGATGTGCCGCCCGTTTGAATTTTTAATTTAATGTAGGAGGAGGAGAAACTGCGAGGGGAGCCGGTGCTTGCTGCGCTTTTTAAAAAGCGGTTAAGCTCGCGAGGTTCCGTTTTATGTTTCTTGTTAAGAATGTTGTACAATTTGCTTAAAATTAACAACGACCGAGAAAAATATTTTAATCACGAACATTGTACAATGTTGCATAATTACAAAGTAAGTTTTTAGTTTGAAATGCTTAAATGCTAGATATTCCACCCAGTTCGTTATTTCGCCTTTTGTGCTCAGATACAATGTAACACGTATCAAAAAGTTCTCCCAAAGTGCATTCAAACCTTTGAGAAAGACTTTAATACCATATTTTTTATTTAATGAATACCTGCCCCGACATTGTCCCATATTTCACAAATTTTCGCTCTCGACTTCAAGATCGTTAAAAACCGCCGGGCGCCGGTGATTCTTTAAAAAAAAAAAAAAAAAGGAAGCTCTACCCGCAGCGGATCATGCATACGCATATAAGTACGGTTCGCTCGGCGGCATAAACGAGGTCGCGGTGCCTCTCTCGAAAATTACGATTCGTACGCGGGTCGCCGCATTATGGCATCACAGGACACAGCTGCCGCCGAATCTCGGTGCAGTGCCTCGTAATGCGTATAATAAGACGTCCAATATAACTCCTCGGCTCTCTCGCAATTTCCGAGAGCGACGTCGCTCTCCTTTTCTCCTCCCCCGGCCCTCCCCCGAGCTGGAAATTTACAGGGCTGGCCGTCGTTTATACTTCCTCGGTCGTTCGTTCTTCGTTTGTCGGGAGGCCGCAGCCTTCTTTGATCGACGTTCCGGCCGCGTCACCTACGTGTCGTTTTTAAAGTGTCTTGACAGCCTCGCGTCAATGTCCGTCCCGTCCTATTGTGGCGGCGTACTCGAGGCTTGGAGGAGGCAGAGCGAATCGGAGGATCGAGTATAGAGGAAAATGACAGGAGGTCAGAGTGTATTTAGCTTGTCGAGCTACGTTTTTGAGTGTTTGTGCTTGGATTTAAGCGGGGACGTGAGTAGGTGGATGCGTTTCTGTTTATTCCTCGTTAGTTATGGGGTGAAGCTCGATTAGGCACGGGATATTTTGCTGGAAATATGAAAGGAATGATTTTCAGATTCTGAAAACAGGAAATAAGGAATTTGTATTCACGAGCATGATTAAATGAATTCGTATAGATTCTTAAATTATATGGAAGAATAACGTTGGAAAACCTTATAGATGGACAATTTTTTTGTATACAATTTAAAGTTTTTCTTTATCCGCAAATACATTAGTACTTTGAACTGTAAAAGTAGTAAAGTACAGTTGAGTTTAATAAAATGCTTAAAATATTTCCGCGAATTCTTACTTTGCCTTCTACGCTCTTCTATCGGCTAGAATTCATCCGAGCTACCCGGCATCGACTCTCCGCGCAAAAACTTCTTGCGGAGGATGCAGTCGACAATTAAATGCAACTGTGGCTGCAGCTGGCGGAGCTCAAAAAGCAAAGCCCAGGCCATTGCGCAACACATCCCGGAGCGCGCGGCGGCCGCAAAATTTTCAGGAATCTCCATAAGGAAGTGCATCGGTTATTTGCGGCGTCGGGCAGCAGCAGCAGCAGCGAGCGAGCGAGCGAAAAGCAATCAGCGGACGCCGCTCTCCTTCGCCATAGGGGCCTTAATTTATGAATGGTCGCGCGCCGCGAGAGAGAGAGAGCTGCGAAGTAACTCCGCGCGCCCGCAAAAAGCCCCGCCGCATGCGGGCTTACGCAATCTTAGGAAGCTTCCCTTTAATGACCTTCGCTTTATTATACCCGGACGACCGCGTGTGTCGCCCTTTTTAAGTGGCTAAGTACTGGGTTATGAATTGTCTTCGGGTTATTGAAATTTCAAGTTAACTCGGCCGAGGAATGCGGCGGAGATTTATCCGTTTCCTTTCGGACGAATATGATGGGAGAGGAAATTTCAAGTACTTGGACGGTATTCAGATAGTAAAGTTTCATTACGCTCGAATACGAAGCTTAGCGAGCTAGTTTTTTGTCTTAACAGGAAATTCTCGCAGTATACTAAAGAGCTGCTCATTTAGCGCAAAAAGTTCTCGTCAATATTAACCTTAAACGGACACCGCAAATTATCAAATGCATAAATTATGACGAATTATCCCGAGGCCCGTAAAAGTTAAAGCTCCTCAAACCTAAAAGCCAAACTAAGAGGCTCTTCCAGCCCCGATTTTATTACTATATTTTCGCGCAATCTCCATAAACGAAATTGTTGCCCAGAAAACGTTTAGTAGCGCAATTTCCCAGCCGGCGGGCGCGCCGGTACTTTTTTTTTTCTTTCTCCGCCGCTCATTATTATATTGCAATATAAATACATAGGGGCGAGATGCATAAAAAGGCAGGCGATTCCGAGATCTTTAAGGGCAAGAAGAAGCCCGGCTTCCTTTCGAATGCTCGGGCTAATTGCACGCCCGCGAGAAACGAAAACGAGCAGCCCGATATTTATCGCGCCGCGGCGCAAAGCGGCGCTTCATGCCCGATTATAAAGCGCGAACGCTAAGGGCATGCGGATGTGTGGCGCGGCCGAATGCGCCCTGCTCTCTCTTTCTCTCTCTCTCTTTCACTCTCTGTGGGAGTGTAAATGCCTCTTTAGCCTAGAGAACGAGGGATAGATGGCGCGTAATGCCTCTGCGGTCGGCTTTCATGAATTATCGATGAGCTTCTTGCGAATGAAGTGCAAAAATTATGGGATCACGAGTATTTTAGTAGCGTGAATGGGGTTTTGAAGGATCGCCGCGAAGAGGAATTCGAGATCTTTTGGGTTATGGTGTGGGAAAATTTTTAATTATTTCTTAAGTCGTAGCGTGGATTAGCTAAGAAGGGTTACTTTCAGCTGAATTTTCAGACTTTTTTTTTTATGAAAAATTTCAAATTTAATATAAGTAAGTTTAAAAGTTACGTAAAAAGATGATGTCGTTATAAAATTCTGTCACCCAACTGCAAAAATTTCCCTATGAATCTAGATGACAGGCTGCATTTTTTAAAGCATGAAATGAAACGTAAGATAAACGAAGGTCCCCTTGAATTAAAGCATAAAGGGCAAACATTCTCCTAATAATCTTGACAAAAAAACCTTCCATTCCCAGCTACCTCCAACTTGCTGCTTCCCCACCCTATAGTAGCACCACGTCGCCAAAAAAAGAAGTCCGTCATCAAAACCGAAAAAACCTTCGATAAAACCAGCATAACCGGCGCGCGCGGAAAGTTCGCGGAAGCGAGCCGCCGACGAAGCACGAGGAAGCAGCAGCAGCAGCAGCAGCCTGTGGGAGCCGGTCTGGCTCGAAGAAACGCCTAGACTCGATATCGCTCGTTATTTGCATGCATAAAGTTGTAATGGTAAATCGTCTCTCACGGCGGCGGGCTCGCGTGCGCGCGCGCGCTCACGCGTCGATGCATAATGGGTTACGGGAGCGCTGGCGTTACGCGCGCGTTTTCAGTCCTTCCTTTTGGCGCGAGCTCGAGCCCCGAGGAGCGAGCTTCAAGGCTGCGCGCGCCGTGAGAACGGCGCCGAGCGACGAATGCCTTATTAATGTCGAAGAATTAGCTTTGTTATAATCGCGCCCCTCGCCTTTTTTTTTTTTTAATTAATCACCTCGTTAAGAGCCGACGGCCGTTGCGGTTCGCGGTAAGTAGAGCCGTTTTGTAGCGTGGAAATGCCGGCGGAAGCTTGGATTTTCAGTTGGAAACAGCGTTTTCGAACGACTTTGCGAAAGTCGGATACGGAATTTTCGCCAGATACGATTTGCTTTCAGCTAAACGCTTTAACGCGTCCATCTCCGAGCCTCTCGAGCCCTCGTAAAAATGATCGAAACAATGGCCGACGCCACGCACGATCCATCGGATATAGCACTCTCGGTGAAACGAGCCGCTCGAAATTTCTCTCCGAAGGCACGTATATACCGTTCGAACGAGCGAGCGCCCCTGAAATTGGCTCTAAGCGCGCCTTCAATGACTTCATAGACGCGCGCGGCTGCGTTTTTCGCCGGCGCGCCGTTTATATATATATATATATACTGCGCGGACGAGAGCTCGCCGAAGAATGCCGCATCAATCTCCGCGAGGCCGATTATTTTCGAAAGCGGAGGAAGAAAATTACACGGCTCTCTGCCCACCCACCGTAGGTACATTGTGTGCACCGAGCGCGAGCCGTTGCCCCGTTGGGATTTCGAGCGGACCCGATGAATCGACGCTGAGCGGACGGGAGAAATGTGTATGTACGTTCTGATTAAATGAAAAATAAAGGAAGGCGGCGAGAGAGCACGTTGTAAAAAATTAAGCTCCGTTTTTTATCGACGGGGTGAAGGAGAGAAAGTTTGTAATGATTTTTATTAAGATTGAGCGAATCTGGGAGTTTTTATCCGTTGGATCTCATTAAGTAATCTCGTTTCGACAAGAGAGTCGTACGTTTGATTCACGAATAAAAGAGTGAAATTTTATAAAATTTAATTACATCCAATTCGTTGCGAGGAAGGTCGTGCCATTGCAGAAGTTATAAATTAAAATATTCTAAAATAACATTTTAACGAAGGCAGAGCGCTTTCGTTAATGAAAAACCCTCGTTAACATGAAAATCTTTTAATAAAGCTAAACAGATTTCCGGGAATAGGATATTATCTACTTTAAGACCAAAATAAACTTTACTCGTCCAAAACAAGCCAGCGATTCAAGTTCTGCTTTACGTCCGCATAAATAGTTAGTACAAAATTTAAAAATTCTTCGCCTAACAAGAAAAACTTTCTCGACCGCGCTAAAAACTCGCGTAAAGCCCGGCACGAAAACAAAAGCTACTACAGCGTGCCGTCGAGTGAGAAAGCGAGAGAGAGAGAGAGAGAGAGCCTCGGACGAGGAGCAAAAGAAAAAAAAAAAAGGAAGGAGCGCGCTGGAAAAAAGGGCAGCGAGCCGAGAAGACAAGGCAGAAAGTCGGATCGGCATGTCGGGGAGTACGTGATTACCGGCAGCAGCCGCGGTCCAGGGGAAGGGGGGGGTCAAGGGGTCGGAACGCCTGGACTTACCGGAGTAATTGCGCGCGGGGGAAAAAAAACGCGAGGCCGGGGATATGCGAGTAATGACGGCGTGCGTGGGGTTATGAATGGGGGCCCTTTCAATTTCGTCGAATTATCTCAATTAGACCGATTTTTCGACGGCCCTGATTAGAGAGGGGGAGAGTACTTAGCGCGAGCGTTTAGGGGCCTCGTTTTCGGGGGGCTGCGTATTTGTCAAGAGCCCGATTAGGAGGGCCCGAGGTGTTATTAGAGGACGCGGGCAGCCTTCGTGTTCTATAAAATTAATTTTTAAACGCGATATCTCTTTGTGATTTCGAAATTGCGGGGCCTGCAGGCTTTTGGGGAAATTGGGTTGTTTATGGCTATAGCTATTCGAGGAGGCACTTTTGATAGATTTTAAATTGAAGTAAAGGATTTTTGTATTGAAAAATATTTTTACGAAAATTAAGATTTGACAAGCAATTTTGCGAATAAATTGCAGAATGTTGTGTTTTCAATTTAATATGTATACTTTCTTTTAAAGGAGAGGCTAGATCGAACATCAGATTTTAATATAATATTAGCATAGTCTCCATCATCTTCGTAATCATACACTGTAAGTGATACACAAAGGTTTGCATGTTACCTTTTACGTTCATTTCAATAAGTTTCATCTATAACGTCTTGATCAGAGTAAGCCATAAAGTGCGCTCCGCATTACCCGATCTTACGACCAATTATCGCGAACACTTGTTCCAGTAATAACGCCTAATCGCCATTATTCGTTACCCCGATGATGATACATCGGTCAGACTCGACATTTCGATTATAATAATGTCGGTATACTCCGCGGCCGCGCTCTCGAGTACACACACACACACACACAAACATCGATCCGCTCGACGGCAATTACATAAAGTACACGCGATTATACGCGCGGCGAAAGGTCGCCTTTCGTTTTCGAGCGGCGCAAAATTGAATTACCCATATTTCGAAGGAAGAGTTTTCGAACGTTTTTAAAAATCCCGGCCTGCGCGCGCCTCTTGGTGCTCCGGTTTTCTCCAAATTAGTTTTATTTATACTGGCCTGCCTTCGGATAAGCCTGGAAATTATTTCTTCCTATACGGAGCTTTAATGCGATGCGAGGCTTTTAAGTTCAATAACAATTTTTTAATCTCATAATAATAGCGTAAAGTACGCTTTTTACAGCCTTAATTCCGCGGAGGAAAAAAAATATCATGGGCAATAATGAAGGGAATTAATAACGGGCGAGACGCAAGCCGTGTTATTTTGCTTTATAAAGTTAATTAAGGTGAAACCCGATAGCTTCGGCTGCGCGTTCTTTTATTTTTTTCCAAATAATTAATCTTTTGCAATACCTCCGCGGGCGAAAAACATTTCCTCGCTAAACTTTATTACGACTCTTCGCACTTTGGACTCTCTCTCTCTCTCTAAATATTTACCCACGCGGTAAAAAAGCCGAAGAATCTCGGCAGCGAAACAAATATGGAGCTACCCGACTATTTTCCTTGAAATTTTTATCGAGTTTAAAAAAAAAGAAGTGTACCGGCAAAAGTACATATTTCGAACAAAGAACAAGCGCGTTACAGTCGGCTAAGAAAGTTCTCCTCTCGCGGGCGAGGAGCTTCTTTCTTTCCGAGGCCTCGGCGTATATATATATATACCCGCTCCGGAAATTGGATCGCTCGTAATTTTCTCGGTAAGTATGTGCGCGCGCAAAGTCGCGGCAATAATGACTGCTAAGTAAAGAGCGCCCGATAAACTGCCGCGCTGATCTCCGGCCGCATGTTGTAATCATGTAATTCGCGCGCAAGAGCACCCGGGAGAGAGAGAGAGAGTGAGAGAGGTGCATCCGTCGATTGGACTGAAATACCCTCGCAAGTCGCTTTGGAATAAAACTTGCCCCTCGAGTGCTTGGGAGCTTCGCCTGGGGCGTCTTTGTCATCTCGGTGATTCTGCACTCGGCTGCAGAATACCTAGAAATAATAGATGGTATGTTTCAGGCAGTTTTGAAACAAAAAGTTCCCTAGTCGCAATATTAGTGCGTCCGCTTTTTAAAGGAACGAAACGGGGGTAGATTAAAAAATAATTTCTGCTAAAGCGCTAAAATGCTAAAAGCGTCTTTCAAAAGTGAAAATTAAATAATACGGAAATATACTTAACGTTTGCATTAAAAAAAAAAAAGACGCTTCATTAAAAATGTAATGAAAACGTTTTTTCATTAAACTCATATATTTTATAGAATCCCGCTTCGACGCTCTACATTTACTTTTTACCCACACTCGCGCACCGCACCTTATTAAGTACACGCGTGCATGAAAAATAATTCGAGCCGCTCGTATATACAAGTCCGGCCTCTATCGTCGCAATATCGCAGCCTCCTACCACCGTAAGGAGCACGTTTAAAAAGCAATACCTCCTGATGACAGGATTTAGCTCCGCGTTAACAGCAAGGAAAAACTGCGCTCCGGCCAAAGAGACTTTTCGCCTCGGAGCTACAGAAAAGAGCGGGAGAGAAGTAAAATCGAATCGTCGATGGCTGAGGGCGCTCGATAGATTGCACGTATGGCTTTATCCACGCCCAGGGTGTAATGACATCCCCCCCCTCCCCCTCTCCCCCCGTGGCACTCCGTTTGATAGAGCATCCGATATCCGGCTCCGGCGCTCCGATCGCGTCATTATCCGCCGTTTCCGCGCCAAGATTCTCCTTTGTGCAGGAGTTTCGGCCTTTGCGGAAAAAGCAATATATACCGGGGGCCTCTCTCTCTCTCTCGCTCCGCTCGAAGACACGCCAAAGACGTTTTAATTTGTCACGGGCGTCGAGTCCTTTTGCGCCCCTCTCCACCCCTTTTTCGCTAGGCAGCTGCCGGCCAAATTGGATGTGGCTGACTTCGTGGCTCTTCCTCTCGGCTCGTCGTCGTCGTTAGCGGCCGATCAGACGGAGCGTGAAGTGGAAATATTTACCGGAGCGTCGCGGGTGGCGACGGGAAATCTTTCAAAACACCGTCTCGATCCCCGGAGGAGTTGACCGATCGGCCGTGGCCATTGTCTTCCTTCTCCCCGAAGGTTGGCTAAATTTTCCCTCGTTCAAAGCGAGCCGAAACGAGCTTCGCTCGGTGTGTGTACCTACACGGCGGTGCGCGTGACGACACCCGGATAATGGATGCGACGCTGTAATGACGCTATAGGAGGACTTTGGGCCGTTCGCCGAAAGGGACACGCCGGAGAATCGCGTGCATTGTGCGAGATGAGTTTTGTAAATGGATTTTAGTGGAGCGGCGGGACTCGAGGCTTATTATTAGTTTAATAAAAAGGCGCGTTTTCGGAGAGAGAAATAGTCGCGAGTCTGTCACTCAGAGGTCGGAGCAGCTGCAGCTTTTTACGAACTCTGTTTAGGCTTATTAGGCCCTCGAAGAAAGCCGTACGTCTTGTAAATTGTCAAACAATTTTCGAATTACCTATACTTTGCAGATGAATGTGATGCCGAAGAATGAAGTTCGTACAAAGCAGAAAATATTCTTTTTAGCGTGTTTTAGTCAAAATTTATACAGAGGGCATTATTTTGATTGAAAACGTTATACCAAAACGATCCTGTCAGTGTATAAAGTAGAGGCTAAGAAATTGCCCCAATTACCGCACGTGTCCCTTTTCGCATCCGCCTCGATTCTATGAAGTTTCGTGTTGCACCCAAAAAGCGCCGCAAGACAAAAAAGAAAAAAAAAGGAAAGAAAGAAAAAAAAGAAAAGGATCCACCGCCAAAGAAAGACGTCTCGACTTTAACACGATATTCGTGTCCGGGCGCATAATTAAGTCTCCGGAAACGGCCTGCTGGTCAGTCGGCCGATTGATATGCAAAGCAAGTTCATCATTAGCGGCTCTCGGGCGATAATAACACGGGAGCCCCCTCGAGACACTGCTGGTCATCCCGCCTGGGAAAATTGCGCTTTCCAGCTCAGCTGGAAGGCCAATTAACGCTGACCCTTGCCCGAGAAAGTGTTGCGCGCGCGGCTACCGGCCGATTCGCGGTATTGTGCGCGCGAGAAACGCCCACCGGAGAGGCCTTTTTTCGACGCGAGGAGAGAGAGAGAGAGCGAGTTTCGGAGTTATAGTCGAGGAGTATCCTGCCGGGAAGAGGAGGACAAGGGTCGATCGGAAGTGCGGGCATCATTGGCCGCTGAGTCGTTACTTTCTGGTTTTGAAACAGAGGCGTAGAGTTGTGTTCTGGGGCGTTTTGGGAATTGCAGGTATACGTTTGAAGTGAAAAGATGGGGGATTTATTTAATGCCGGAATTGATTTATTATTGTATCGTTTTCTTTTTTCGAATAAATCAACCGAAATTATAAATTATAGTCAAAGGGTTATTATCTTTGAATTTTTTTACATATTCCTCTGTGAATTATATTCGTATTTTTTACGCTTTTATGAATTATGTTACTAAAAATCCTTCTTTATGCTTTTACTCTTCATCTGCACAAAAAAAATTTTATTTTATTCATGAAATAAATATTCCGAAAATATGTAGTTCACTCACGGGCGAATGGGCCTATTAATAAATCCAATTTTAAGATTGTTAAGACTTTTTTCCGACTTGAAATTGTGTAACGCGAGATTGCATCATTGGATGTAGAAGAGTTTTACAAGTGTACCGCAGATTTAAAAAAAAAATCCAGTTCATAAATCTGATACTACTCTTATAATCTCCGTACGATCAACTGAGTCTACTTCGTGCCCGACGTGCCCATTAATCATTCCAGGACATCCCCCAGCCTTCAATATAGAAATCCCCCAAAATTGACTTCGCACGAAGTCGCGAATCCCCCTCGGGAGAAACTTTAAAATTTCATCTCTCCCGCGGCGGCGCGGATGCAAAGAATCCGGAAAGTACAAGGTAGTGTTATTACGGATTACGCAACACGGCACGGGGAGGAAGGATTGCGCGCGACAGGAAGAAAAATAGCGCGCATCAATTTCGTGCAGCGCCGGGGAGGGAGAGAATCCCGGCGTGTGTGCGGTTTCGGTTTATTTTTATTGTAAAGGGTACTCGCGACCGTAAAGTAAAGTCGTAAAATCACGTTTCTTCCTGCCCCCACCCTCTCTCTCACTCTCTCCTTCTCTCTCTCTCTCTCTCCCGCTGCCAGCGTTCCACATATGAAAGGAAGGCACATGTCTCGCGTAAGCAAGTGCCTCGAAATAGCTTCCGAAAAATCCCTTCATAAATCAGCTTTATTGCGCCGGCATTAAAAGTATGTTTATAAGAATCTTACAAGGAAGCGCCAGTTCCTAAGCCCCCAAGGATCCGCGGCTCTGGGAAGCGGTAACGACCGCAGTACCAACGTAATAAAATCGATAATTGCCGCGCGAAGCGCCTCGGCGAGCGGGGCTGCCTCGCGATACGACTGTTATTTATTCTTGGTGAGCATTGTAGTTGCGCGAGTGGAAATTTCAAGGTAATCGGTCATTCAATCGGCGGAATATGCAGGGGCTAAATTAATAACCCGGGGTTAACTGCATATTAATATAATTGAACGAATAATGAAATGTCGGTAATTTCTCTGAGAGCCTAATGCATATTAATAATCGCGGGAGTGCGGCCGTAAAATTTAACAGTTTCCTACGCTCTCCTTTCGGATAGTGGAAAAACTAAAAAGTGCATTACTACGGGCCGGGACGGCGCGGTGAATCATCTCTCGCAGGCCTTTAAAAAACCCGAGCTTAATAAAGACAAAACGTCTCGCGAGGGCGCGGACAAATTCAGGCGGAGTTACGCTCGTTCCAAAAAACTTTTTCTCTCGTATTAATGGCGCGCATAATTCCTTCTCTATTAGCTGCGTAAAAAATTACGGTTACTTCTTTCCATTTCCCTTTGCTCTCGATGGCAATTCGCGCAAAGTAAAGTACTCGCGGCCGTACGGGCTGCCCTCGTAAATATTCTCGAAAATTAAGATACGCATATAACGTTTCATTGAACGATATATAATTTATTTTGACTGTATAAACCCTCGTCTCTCTCCGAGAGTCAATCGGTTTAATTAAATTTTCACACAACATAAATTCATTATGTGCCCGACGCATAATAATTATCTGGGCTAGAACACACAGCGCAGCCCCGCATTACGCTTATTAACAAAGGCGAATTACGGAATCACGATTATCCGCGAAATAATTAGTTAAATTGCGGCGAACATTCGAGCGGAGCGCACTCCAGCGTACACCGCTTGGAACGTTTAAAATTAGCCCTCCTCCCGACGTCGACACACCGAATGAACGTCGGCGGCGGAAGAAAGGCACCAAAGAGGGCGAGGCATTACGCATCGCGCATCGAGCCCGGGGATCGCGCGAGAGACCACCTAACCCGCATCCCTCTTCCCTCTCGACAGGCTGCTGCTGCGGCGGGGGGGAGGCAAAGCGGGCGCATTTACGTGCGCGCACTTTAATTAACGGCGCGCTTTTATACCTACGATCCCCGCGCCGCTCGCGCGAGCGCGCGAATTAAAAAAGTTTTGCTCGCGCTGTCTCCCGTCCGTTCTCTCTCTCTCTCGCGAGAGAGAGAGAGAGAGAGAGAGAGAGAGCGACGTATCTCGGAGCGGAGATGCACTGCACACCGGCTCGTGTAATGCGCGCCGCGGCAGCTCGACGACGCTCAGCCGAGCGTGAAACGCAAGCCCGCGCGCGAGGGCTTCGCTCTCCTGGCTACAAAGTGAAAATAAAAGCATGAATTTACACTGGCGGCTTTGCGCCTGCTTTTATGTAAGCATTGTCCTTGCGCCTTTTTTTTTTTTACCGTTTAAGGGGCCAAGTTTGCGCGACGTCGTTTATTATTTTATATACGTTGGATTATTTTGGCACGGGTCAAAGTGTATTTTATTGTTTCATTCCTATAGGTTAATTGCATATTAGTGTAACTTTAGGAGAAAAATTTATGACGTATTAAGTAAATTGAGTAAATAATACTTATCGTGCAGTTATTATTTAATTTTTGCACAGCAGTTAATTGAATAAGATTGTCGCGGATTAAAAATTCAGAATATCATTTTCGACAGCGACTTAATTGCAAGCCGTGAGGTATTATTTTAAATTATTATTAAAACTCCGTGTAACGCTTCTTATATAAATACACGTTACTAAATGAAAAAATATATACCAAGCTTATAAAGTGTATTTCGTTGATTAAAGAAAACCAGTTCGCGGTCGAAGCGTTAATTACGCACCGAAAATTAAATACATATACGCGTTATTAAATATTGACAAAACAATCAAGCGCCAAGCTCGGCCGGTGAATTCAAAATAAATTAATTTATCCTCAACTCGCACCCTATCATTTCCTCGAATGACTAACAGCTCTCTCTCTCTCAGCTGCGTATATCTCATTAATTTAAATATTTTCCCCAAGCAACACTCGAGCCAAGCGACAACAAGCGAATCCGAAACCGGCGTGAATCCACGCGGCGCTGCACGCCTGGCGTTCCGCGGCTAATCCTTGCACGTCCTCGTTATTTAAGGCCTTCGTTTTTGACTCCCGAGTCTCTTCCCCCCTCCGCGTCTCCTGGAAAGGTCCATCATTTTCTCCTCGAATGCGCGCGCACTCGCCGGGATAACGAGCTGCCCCGCGGCAGCTTGCAGTTAGCTTCGGATTACGAATTTCGAAAAGTCTCCCGAGGAAACGGGCGGGAAGCCGAGAGCCTCTCTCTCGACGGGGGAAATTATTCCGCCGCTCGCTCGCTCCACGCGTCACTTGCTTTTAGGAATGCTACGTTCCGAGAATGTCTTGATAGTTTCCGAGGCCGAGTGGTTTTACATAATTGCCCGAGAGGTTTTCATTTTCAAAATACAGTCAGGCATTAGCCGGTACAAATAGTGCCGAGGATTGATGGGGTTTAAGTGTGAAGTCACTGCTTTTATTAATTGCGTCTTGGAATTCTCGAGACGTTGTACGGATTATTAAATATTTAGAAGTTTATACAATTTTTTTTTACATCTCTTGAAAAGATGTTTAATAAAATTTGATACCTCCGTTTCGATAAAAAGCCTTTTATAATGAAAATGGTTCGGAAATCAGATTTTCCGTGAAATACTCCGATTCGAAAGTCTCTCTAGAAATCATTTCACTCGGACGTAAAAAAAAAAGTGCAGCCCCAAAAAAAAAGAAACTATTGAATACACCGACAGGAAATGCGCAATAAGAATCCCGAAAATTGAACCGAAAATTTTCCCCCGGAGCACATAATCAGATTGAAAAATCGACTGGTCCCGGGAGCAAAAAAGTTAAGAAATAAAAGACGTCACGAATAATGGCGAAAAGCCATAGATCCCTGCCTCCCCCCTGAATAGCCGTCTCCATTGCAATACATCAATGTAAACCACTCGATACCTTTCAATGCTTTCGGGGCAGCAGCAGCAGCAGCAGCGACGGCGGCGGCGGCGACGGCCCCTTCTTTTTTTACGAGGCGATCGAGGGTCCACACCCACGCGCCGAGAGAAAGGAGGGGGCGAGGAAAAAAACGCGAAATAAAAGTGACCGGATGTGGATAATCCTGTTCGGCTCGGGCCGGGTCAAAGATGGGGCGCGCGCGTCAGCGGGAGAGAGAGAGTGAAAAAAAAAAGAAGCGATGCGCCGCTGAAAAATGGTATATGTGTATGTGGCAAGAGAGCGCGATGCACATTTGCCCGGGCGACGCGGCGGCGGAGATCCGGTCGGCGTCTAATCCTGTTTTGGAAGCTACGTCTCGCGTGACCGTGACGAACTTGATACTCGGGAATGGTTTATGGGCACATCGGCAGAATCTAATCTCCTGGGCCTCGATGCTGGATGCGATGGTGCCGTGTGGTGTAATTCATTCATCATTTTACGGGCTGATGCATTGCCGGGGAGGAGATGCTTTTAGTGCCTCGATTGAAGGGCGCGGGAAGAATGCTGCTTCTGTAGGCATTAACTTTTGATTTAATGAGTTACCGTTAATGTAAAAAGTTTCTAGATGTGAAAATTCCTATTTAGTATTAGGAAAAGTGTAAAAGATCCTATAGAAATATTATCAATCTAAAAATCTGCATAGCACAAGTAAACTCCTCAATCTACCTGAACCAGTAACTCTGTGCGCTCGATAATAAACGAGCCCTAAAATACGAGCGCATCGCAAAAAGCAGATAGAAAATCTCGAAGCTCGAAATTTAGAGAGCTCCCCGAGACGACGTTCGCGCTCAAAAAGCTTAGACGCGGCTTGTCAAATAATTTAGCCAACTAACGAGCCCTAAGCCAATAACACCGTGAATAAGTAGCTCGCTTGTTTTTGCATCCGCGTCTCGTAAAATCCGGGACGCTCCCAGCGGAGAGCAGCCAGCAGCAAGCAGCAGCAGCAGCAGCGAGAGATTATAAATTACGGCATTGTTGAAGCAGAGCCCCGGGAATGCAAATCGAAAAGCGGAGCTCTCGCTCGCATTTATTTTCGCCCGGGCGTTATGTCAAACGTCAGGGGCCCCGCGCTGCCCCCTAGGACCGGTCAGTCCAATTATATTCCGCGAATTGCGCGGCTAAATTGAATCCGACCCAGAAAACAAACAGGCAGAGGCGGAGGAGCGCCGTGTCTTTCCGGACTTAATGCGGCCCGTCCGTCAAGAGCGGCGGCGGCGGCGAGCTCGTTGCATCGAAGCGGAATACACGACTTGCTGACGGCCGAGGATTGTCTTCGTCTTGGAGATCTGCCTAGGCGCGCTTTGGCTTAAGTAGCCTGGAAAGCGAGAGAGAGCGCCGCCGGAGATTCAGAGAAAATAACGATGTTTGGCTTCGGAGCTAATTTTCCGAGCTTTCCCGGAATAATTGCCGAGCCAGCTGGCAGGTGTTGTGCAATTGTGATGTAGACGCTTTTTTTTTTTTAGGAAGCGTAGGGATTTAATAGCTTTCGCGTGATTTAGTGCTTTCTTAGTGTTTCACCCTTCTTTCTTAAAATCTGTATCGTTGTTTTTAAGCTCAACTTTGACTCATTATATGTGATAAAAATCAATTAGCTGTAACTTCTCAGTGCTAAATTTGCATCGCTAAACGTGTCTTTATTAAAAACAAACAGCCACCAGCATTAGACGATCAATACAACCAGCTCGAATTCTCGAATCCCCATTAAACGAAAATCATCATCGCGGACGAAGCTCTCGCAGTAAACGCGAGTGTCCATGACGCAGGAAATGAGCATCAGCTCGGCGATACTCGCAAATCAGCGCGAGACAGACGTGCGCACCGAACGCAGCCCCGGCGAGAACGTCATCATCTCTCGCGGAAGCGGCGGCGGCGCGGCGTTCGGCGGCGGCGTCAGCAAACACGGCGCGATAAATCAGCCGATTCGTTAGAAGAACACTCCTCTCCTCTCTCCTCTCCGAGGGCCGCGCGCATATCGTGCGCGGAGTGCGCGCCAGAGCAACTGTGCGTCCCGCTGTTTCGACAAGTCGGTGTCGTGTTGCGCGAACGAGCGCTCGCACGTATAAGCCGCAGCAGCAGCCGCCGGCCAAACGAGTTCGAGCTCTTTTTGCGCTTGTTATATTGTAACCGCGCGCACGCGCCGCGCGCGGCCGCCGTTGTGTTCCGGCTAAATGCTCGTTCGCAGATACCGGACACAGGGGTAATTAGATATCTTTTTAAGGACCTGTCCGCTCGCTGCTTTGTTCGCCGCTCAATGGAAATGTCCCCGTGGCCAGTTTTCGCGGCTGCTGCCCCACAGTTTATGCAAATGAGGCGCAGGATGGGTTTCAGTTTCTTGCTTATAATAAAGCTACTTTTAACTGTCTTTAGCTTGAACGTTTTGTGAAGTTATTATATTAATACAAATTTCGCGTTCGACAGCGAATGCAATAAAATTCGAAAATATAATAGAGTAACATTTATAGGCAGCTTACTGGGTGAAAGTTAAAATTGCCGAGCACGCAGGCACCCAACGCTAATTCAAATCGAGATCGAAAATCCGGCAGAAATGAAAATTGAACCGAGCCCGAAAAAGCCCCGGCACACATCGTAATCGAATGGCAACGATTGCATTACCCCCCCGTCGGCGGGTGAAAAACGCACGTAGCCAACGCGAACGCTTTTGCTCCCAGGCGAAATGCCGCATATTGCAGAAGCCAATAGCCGGTAGATTTGCCGAGCGGGACGATCGCGATGCTTTCGGAGGGGGGGGGAAGGGCACGTTCGGGGGCACTTTGCGCGCGCTTGCGCAACGCGCGGGGCACGCGTGAGAGAACGTCTCGGAAGAGTCGATTAGCATCGGCGGCCATTAGGACGTTAGAGAAGTGTTCCTCATTTAGCCGGGGCTGATTGCGATTGCAGGCTTCGCGGCCGAGAGAGCGTGATTGCTCCCTCCCCCCACCGCTAAACGGCGACGTTATGTACGAGCCGCGGCTGAGGCAACGCACCGAGTCGTCGTCGCTCTATGTATAATGGCATTCCGGGAATTTATCGCCGCCGATGGCTATCTGCGATTTGTCGGGTGATCGTCGTTTATTAATGAATACGGGGGGGATCGTTAGGATTGTTTTTGCCGCGAGAAATGCAGGTGTAAGCGGGTCGGGGATTGAATTATTCGCCGCGGCTTGATTACGTTGTTAAGAGTGTTTTTTTTCAGCCTTCCATAGAAAAACGGGACGACTCGAACGAGCGAGGTATTTTGAAAATCAATGCGCTATTGACTTTGAATTTAGGTCGAAGTGTTTCATAATTTTTAAACCCAAGGAAAATCGAGGGATTAAATAAAGAAGGTAATTTCTCGTCCTTTCAGAGGAGTGCGCGGCTTTAATCATCTCGTAAAGCCGACTGGAATAAAAAAAAAAAAAAAAAAAAAACTTCTCCCGAGGAATAGAGACGTCTCTCGGAAGGCGCGCGTCTCGGAAAGAGTTTTTCAACGCTTATTCAAAGCGAAGATGCTCGATTAGAAAGTTGAAAGCCCCATAAAGGTTAGAGCGTGCATTAGAGGCTTGAATGGCGCGATTAACCGATGCGTTTACGCCGACAATATATCTGAAATCAGAGGCTCGCGACACGCATCTCTCTATCTCTCTCTCGCGTGCCTCCTCTCCGTAAAGGATTCGATTAGTATCTACCTTTCTCCGGCGTCATTCCAACGAGTCGAGCGGATCCACATTAAGACGTTATACCGGCGTCCTAACCCAAACGCCATCAAAGAGATCCGCGCGCTTTAATCTCAGACGCTCGTTCGATTCGCCGACGTAATAAGACTCGAAATCTGGCGGCGGCAGCTCCTTTTCCGCCTTCTTTTCAGCGGCGGATCGAGCGGCAATTTCGTGCGGCGCGCGAGGCTTCGAGCCGCGCGGAAACTTGCACGCGGGAACCCTGTCGCGCCTCGTTTGCGCTGCTTAGCCGCGATTCAAGGTTTAATGGCTCCGAGGAAACCGTATGTTTTCGCCGCGATTTATGCTCCTTTAGATGCTTTCAATTTTTCTTCGTGGCGGAGGAAGAATAGGTGCGCGGTGCCTCGCGGGATTGCGAGAAAGTTCTGTAATTGTGGAGTGAAAAATCAGTATTACAGCTCGTTTCTTACTGTAAGTAGCAGCAGGCTATTCCGCCCGTTCAATAAATTCACCTGTGCTTCATAATAAAAGCGCTCCGTTCGAAGCCCAGCAATAAAATGCTATATTCTCATCGGAATAATAAACGCACGAAAGTTCTAGCACCGGCGAAATTTACACCCGAGCCGAGGCAAAAGCACTTTTTTTCAGCTATTCAGGCCGTAATTCCTTACAAATCACTCCTCGCGGGAGGAGGAGCCATAAACGGCGAGGAGAAGCGAGAAGTTAACGACTAAAGCCAGACGCGTCGCGTCGATTGCTCCCACAGTCGATTCGTCGGGATGAAAAGCATATATAGCAGTAGTGCAGAGAGAGAGAGAGAGAGAGAGCGAGACGAGGAAAAGAGCGAAGACGCAGCGGCAGCAGAGTCCTGGATTATCGGACAAAGCTTTTTCGTAATCCTTTGCTGAGCAAGCGCGCGCCGCTGGTTTTATATGCTCGAGAGCGGCGTTTCCCCTTTGATGCGGGGCGGCGGCGGCGGCGGCGGCGGCAGGCCACAAATCGAATCGCTCCGCGTTTTATCACGTAGACTCGCTCGCGTTCAAACGCTCATCTCTCTCCCTCCCTCTCTCTCTCTCTCTCTCTCTCTCCGTTCCTCTCTGATTATAATTTATGTTGCTATCGTCAAGCCGATTCTTCGCTTTCGGTTTCGCTCCCCCTCCCACCCCGTTTCCGCGCTCCTTTGTGGAGTTCCCGACCGGAGCTATGATCGTGGCTGCGGCTAAGATGTTAATGGCGGGACTTAACCGATTTCGTCGACTTCGCTCCGTGGGATTTCGAGATAAGCGCGGAATATTTCTGGCCGGGGCTGCCGGTAATTTATGCCGCGATTAAAGAGCCGCGAGTGAAAATTAAATATTGAAGAGCTTAGCGGCGGAATGGAATTTTAGGATATACACAGTTCGAATGAATTTTTAAAATGGCTTTTCGAACACACGAAACGTAAGACACTTTTTGCGACGTTAGTTTTTATTTCGCTGCTGTTTAAATTTAAATAGCTATTCAATTTCCCCGTACGTTGTTCGCCGCTCCAATCGACAATGCGCCAAACGATTCGAAAGTTTACTCCGGAGCTCGCTTAATCTCGCGGCGCAAAACCCTCGCTAATAAACAAATCAATTAACATTCCTCATAAAACAGCAAGTTTCCGGCAACTTTTCGGGCAGGAATTCGCGGCATTCCGCGGAGGCGGCCCGCCGCTTCCCCGGCGATAACTCGCCGAGCGCCTCTCTTCCATTTGTCGAGCTTAATGAAATTAGTTTAACGCCGGCAGTCGTCGGCCGTAGTATTTGTAGCTCTCGGCAATTCCGTAATTAAAGAAAGGCGCCGTTATACCGGTGGCGGCGCGCGCACATGTGTGCCACGGCGAATTGTTCGCCAACTTCTCTCCCGCGCGCGGCGTCTCAAAGGCGACGCTCGCAGCCTCTCGTCGCGCGTCGCGCATCCGCTTGTGTTATAAGGCCGCGCGAAGCTCTCCGTCTCTGTCCCCGGGACATTACACTGGCCGCGCGCACCGCATTGTGTACGGCTTCCGCAAGCTCGCCCGAGCGAGCTTTCGCGACGCGGAGCCTGGACCTTCCCCCCCGCCGGCGGCTTTTCGCGGGCATTGAATAATGCGCTCGCTGCTGCTGCTGCTGCTACTCTTGGCTAAATCTGGGATTCACCGGAATTTCGCTTCGCGGGGAAAAGCCTGACTTTGGGCTCGTTCGGTTTAATGTTTGTTTAAGCTGCAAAGTTGTTAAATGACAAGTGTTTCTTTTTTTGAACTTAAGCCTGGTCAGAAGGAGTCGAAAAGAAAAGAATTAAATATTAAGGATACGCATGCATGATTCTTAAGAAATTACTCACTGAATTTTTAAACAGTTAAAAGTGAAAAGCTGCTTAAGATTTATCGGAAAAGAAGTACCAACAAAAGTTAAAAAGAATCCCCCTTTGCAATGCAAGTTCAAAGTTAATTCTGTAAGTATAAATATAAAAGTCTCAGTAAACTTTTAAGTAACACTTAAACCAAACAACTGGCCATTAAAACAATTCAACCGCAAACCCTGGCCGTCCACTAAATCCTTATCTTTTCCAAACGCACTTGATTTTTATCCCAAACAACCCGGCCCTCTCCATTCCAATTCCCAAAAACAACGAGCCAGCAATAATGCCGTTTCCCCGTCGCAGGCCAATAACCCAGCCTCTCCTCGCGGTATTGAAAGCTGCAGCTGAAACCGAGCGGTAATTCTACAAGCTTCGAGTGCCGCGTCGAGAGAAAAAGGAGAAACGAGAGGGGAACGCGCGCGCGCGCGCCCGTCTTCCTCGCGGACTCGACAAGCCACGGGCGTGTTTTCTCAGCTGGTGCCCTGAAAACTCCTCGAGAGCCAAGTCGCGAGCGGCGCGAGAGTCTATATCCCGATGCTGTACCAGCTATTTCTGCTCCAAAGGGTATAATGCAAAATCCGAGCGAGACCTGTCGGCTTTGGAAGGGAGAGGGCAAAAAAAAAAAATCTGACGGGAGACGTCAATGATTAATGTGGCAGGGATTTCTTGCCGGAAATGGTGAGTTACAGATTAGGTTCTTTTGTGCGAAATTTATGTATATTAGCTTTGCAATTTAGAAATTGGATAAAGTTTAAATAACATTTATTTTATACATAAATAAATAGTATTTAAAATATTGTCAGTAAGAAATCAAGGAGAAACTTTTCTTCATACAGAATGTATTTAACCTGAAAAGCAATCAAAGTGAATTGAATCTACAAAAAATTATTATTTAATGTAACTATGATATTTACGCTATTTTTTTTCTGTTTTTAGCTACACTAAAGTACATACCAGATTATCGAACGTTCAAGTATAAAGTTCCCTCGGCAAAGGAGGACTTTCACGAAGGTTATCCGCCGTCCTTCCTTCGCCCTCGGTTCCTTTAATCAGTCAATCTCGGTCCTTATAGCCGGGCGTTCTCTATTCCTTAGAACCGTACGTCTCTCTCCTCGGCGCGCCTGGCAGCGGCCGCGCCGGCTTTTTTTTTCTCTCCCTTCATCGCGCCGCGAATCCCGTCGTGATCCTTTCAGGACACGCTCGGCTACCCGCAAAGAATTAGTCCCCGCCGGGGCCCTGCTCCCTCGCGCTTATTATACTCTTTACGCAATGTATCTCGTTCCAGCGCCTCTTAAGACGCTCGTCGTCGATTTTTCCGGGACGGCGCATAAAGAGAGAGAGAGAGAGGGAGGGAGGCGGCTCTTTTCTTTAATTTGTTGTTGTAGCTGCCGAAGCACTTCGTCAAACATTCATTATGTTTTGGGTAACGCGCAGAGCTCCCGGAGCCTCGCCTGTTTATCTTGCGAAGGAGGATCGCGGAACAACGAGAGAGCGATAATGCCGACTTGCGCGGCCCGGCGGATTTTCTTTGTGGCTCGCCCACCTCTGCCCTTTCTTAGCAAGGTTCGCGAGCGCGGGAGTTTGGGGGGATGAAAGAAGGGTTGACGTAAAGGGGAACGACGGAGGAGAAATGGGGGCCTATTGTGTTTTTGGCTGGGCTACGGGTGAATTTTTTTTTTATTTGAATTGCTATTTACCGATTCTCCGCGAGCGGCGATCAGCGGCGTTTTACCTCGACGTGTGCCGAGGGAATGAAGAACGTTTGGAAATACGCCGAGTTGTTTGTAATTCGATTCTCAAATCGACCGTTTAGCGGGGGTGTTTATTTTACTCGTTATTTTAGGGAGCGCTTTCTTTATTGACTATTGCGGAGTGGCTTTGGACCTGATCGGTATTGATTGAGAGCTGAGAGGAATCGGGTCTAATTGCTGCTTTATTGGAAATTAAAGGGTTATAAAAGGAACATTATTCAACAAATAAACAGCCTTGTAAAAAAAATCCTGAGTTTAGACTAACGTTTACTTAGTAGATTAAAATCTCTGACATAAAGTAGAAATAAATATCGTTCAAATTAATAACTAACAATTTCTAAATGAATAAATTTACTCGCAGTTAGTACTAAAAATTTTTATTTAAAATGATAAAAACATAATTACAATTGACAGCCGTTAAAACGGCACAACGAGATACAAGGGCGTACATTCAAACAAATTACTCAGACTACGAGAATCAGGAAAGACGAACTTTGCACTACAGATTACAATCGAGTACTATCCCCAGACTGCGAGAGTTTCAATCGTGTTTTAAAAATAAGCGGACCATGGAGAAAAAGATAATCCCTTGACTGCGCGAAACGGTCCTTAAGTGAAGCATGAATACCTAAACCCCGGAGAAAGTGTAAACACTCGGGCCTCGGTGCTCTTCATTAAACAGGCAATTGATGCTCAGGCCTCCGTGACAAAGCCCCTAAAAGCTCAGCGGCAAACGAAGCGCGCCGTTCTCAATTGTGAGGCGAAAAAAGATAAGAAACTCCACCCGCCTCGCGTTAAGTTAAGTCCGTCGGCGCTCTGCTGCAGCGCTTCGCGCTCGATCGACCGCCGCGAGGATCCTCCGAGGAGGATTACGATCGCGCTCGGCGCATTAGCGCGCTCCATTTGCGATTTGTTTGCAGAGAGAGAGAGAGCGAGCAGCTCGCGGAAGGCGAACTTGGGCGCAGACTCCGATATTTTCTGTCCGACTTGAGCTCGGCGCTGATGCGATTTGCCCGGCTTCTTTTTCCCTCGACTGCTTACTTTCGTCGCGCGGCAATCAAAGCGGCTTCTCCCGTCGGCACTCGGGGGGGAGAGAGAGAGAGGCGCTCTAGTAATGCCCGACGTCGTCCGTGAACGTCGTGAGGAAAGCGTACTTGGCCTCTCGAGAGGGGAACACCGGCCCCATGCACTCGAGGTACAGCAAATTTTTATTCATTACCGCCGCCTTGAATTCCTGACCCGAGACCTCCCCGTCCCGGTCGATGTCGATCGCCTTTACCAGCAATTCTATCATGTCCTGGAATTGTGGGAATTTCAGTTTTACGCCGAGGAGGTGGACGTTTAATTTTAGTCGGCCGTTTAGTTTTAGTATATTGTGCTGACTAAAGTGAAGTTTTTTTTTTTTTTTTTTAATCTACGTTAGAAATTGTTAATGTTCGTTTTGGTTCGAAATTCTTACTTTTACAGTTTCGTCGGGATCTTCTTCTGCTTGAAGTTTTATAAAACATCCTCGCAACATTGGGAAAATTTGTTCCTTCGTTAGTTTATTAGATCTCATCAGATCGTAAATCTAAAATATTTTTTCTTGGTATTAGGACATTAGTAATATTTTGAAAGCATTAAAATATTGTTATTTATATTTACTTTATAAGCATAATCAGTTTTTTCCTCCATTGTACCTCTTAAATTAACGGACATTCCATGAATCCATTCATCTTCTGGGAGCTGCCGGGAGTAAAAATTTAGCAACATAGTTAATTATTATACATCAAAAGAATATAATTTGTTTGAAAAATCAATAATTACTTGTAATATATTTCGTTTATCAAATTGAGAAAATACGCGATCCACTAATAAGTGACGTATATTTTCCGTGTAATCCAACCCTCCGTGAAATACATCGCGGAATACAGTTCGAGTGATTGGTCCTCTAGTATGTTCAATTTTTCTATGAAGTAAAGCCAGAGCTGAAAATTAGATGTAAAGAATTTGGTAGCGAAATGTCGATAAGATATAATCTATAGCAGATTTTAGTTAATACATTTTACTTCTCTATCGTTGAAATGAGTTTCATCTTCTACCGTTTTAAACATATTCATTTTTTTTCTACGATAAACTACCTCTGGGGTAGATTCATTTAGCATGTCCATAGGCTGTTCCTTCGGCATTTTGAATAATTTTTATTTCGACGGAATAAGAAAAAGATATTATTTACTGACACTTGTAATTTTTGGTTATCTCGATATGCCCTGAAGTAGTCGAAATGTATAATAAAGTCTTTTATTATTAGTTACAGTTTGGTAAGGTTATGAAAATATGATCTGTATTATGTCATACGTCAGATATTAATTATATAGATTTAACCAGATATTGCAATAATTAAGTGAATTATTGCATTATCAGCAAAATTTTGCTTTGAAATAGCAGATTTTTGTTCATCGAAAGGTGGTTATGTTCATATTTGCGACCTCGCAACGGCTCCATAGCTCAGCTGGTTAGAGCGTCGTGCTAATAACGCGAAGGCCGTGGGTTCGAGCCCCTCTGGAGCCATTTTTTTTTTAAATTTGTTTCTGAATTTTTCATATAAATGTTTAAGTTGTATCCGACTTAGGTCTATCGCGACCGGCAACTGAACTAGTAAGCAGGTCAAACCGGCGAACCGCTTTTCACAAGCTTTTCAAGAGTCTTTAATTCTTCAGTGAGATAACTCTTGTAAAACAGACTGATGTACCAAGAGATTCTGATGTCTCAGCTCTAGCTCCTTCACTTGAAACGAATCTTGTTTTGTCGGAAGTAACTGATGCGTCGTTGTAATTAATTTGTGTAGCGAAGTATCAGTTAGCCCTGTAAAAACAAGATTCATAGAGATGCAAAGTGACAGTGTCATAAATTTTTGGACAGACTATTGACTATTGCAGGACTATCGAAAAAGTGATGAAATTTGTCATAAATTTCAACGTTTATTAGGAAGGTAAGATCATATTATAATCCTTTGTAGAACTTTTTGTAATAATTATTAGTTTATGTAAAGGTTTTAAAAACGTCATCGAGTAACTTTGTATTTGTTTAAAGGTGTAAAACGGACCTAAGACGAACCAGTTTGAAAATAAGATTTTTATTAAATCGACGTTTCGTAAATTTTTTGTATTTCCTTTTTCAAGGTTAAAGTTTACCTTATTCTAATTTAATATAGTGAGAAATTTTAAAACAAAAAAAGAGTCAAAAAAAATTTTCATCAGTTATTTATTATTGACAAGTACGTTTGTTTATTCATTTTATTTATTTATACTTTACTTTTTGTATTATCACATAGAACATTTTTTTTATAAAGCTAGTATACATTGAATTATCCGAAACTGCCAAAACTGGTACAATTAACTGAATGTAAATTTTTCCCGAAAACAATGTTTTTAATTAATTAAGGCTCTTACGCAACGAGGCAATTTAATTGTTTCCCCGACTTACGAGTAGTTCCTGAGCATTAAATACTGTCAAAGCGAGTTTATATTCCGCGGCGTGCGTTTCGCGAAATTGAGTTGCGAACACCTTGGCGGTGGGCCAAGTGGCATCTTCCGTGCAAGACGTCATCTCCGGCTTATTAGAGTAAAATAAGGGCCCGTTGTTCCCCGCCGACGCTACCCACGTGCTTCTCTTGTACTTCTTCATACTTCGCGGTTTCTCCCAGTTCCACGGTATATTAACTCTTTCGGCGGAGTTTGAAAATGTAAAACAACCATCTAAGTTATAGCTGTCCGCTTCTTAAAACTTCGTTTCGTTCAAAAAGTCCACTTACTCGCTTCGCAAAGAGATTTCATTTTAGCTCTTTTTATTTTTAAACCTCGTTCCACTGGCTTTGTGAAACATTATTTTAGCTTTATGAATTTTTTAATTTTAATATTGACTTTAAAAAAGAAAAAGTGGTTTTCAATTCTTTTTCATCAAAAAAAAAACGGACTTTTTGTAAAACTAATAAGTAGCTTCAGAGGCAATTCTTGGATCGCAGTTAGCTTTGAAAACTAGAAATCTGCGACAGTAGCAATAGAAGTTTATTTCCTCGAATCAATTTTGCGGTCGCAGAGCGCCCGAAGATGATTTTTTTCGCACTCGGCAGTTGGCTCTTTCTTTCCTTCCCCGACTCATCAGGAGGCTACAGTACTCGCGGCTGTAATCTTCGGCAATCTAACGCAGTAAACGTACCAAGGTGATGATTTGCGAGCTCCTTCGCGGAGATCGAGAGAGAGAGAGAGAGAGAAGGAGAAAGCAAACTCTTCGCTGCTCCCGGGGTTCGAGAAAGAACTTTCGACTTTAAAGTTTAGATTCAATTTCGCGGGGCGTCAGCGGCGCAGTGTCTGACGTTCTGTCCGCCCACCTGCGGGAGTTCGCGTGATGTACGATGCATACGAGCCTCTCTCTCTCTCTCTCTGCTTTATGCCCTGGCGCGAATATCAAAATAGGAAGTCCTCCCTAGTCCAGCTTCGAAAACTCAATCGCCCTGGGCTTTAAAACTCTTAACTGTCTGCCCGTGTGGGTTCAAGCCGACGCTCTCGCTGATTTTTGTTTGCGCGCGGCTTCTTCCAGCTGAAGGATTTCGAATTTTATTTTTGCCCCAAGCTTATACCTGGGGAATAAAAGTGCTCCGTCTCGTTTGAGTATATTTTAGAAAACAATTCTCGAGAGTAATCATCGAATCAGCATCCTTCATCTGCTTCTCGATGGCGGGAGAGGCCCGCGAATCAATTATATATATACGTATCGCCGCGCGTGAAATAAGAGCAAGTATATAAGCTCGTGGGCAACGGTCGCGAACAATCGGCGCCAACGTGCGCCCCCGCTCGTCCTCATTAATAAAGCGCCGGCTCGTCATAAATTTCAGCGCTTTATCGGGCCCGCCGATCGTATTTATCTAACAAATAATTATTTCCGATTATCTTTAGGAAGAAGGAGGGTGTGATGTATATACCCGGCCGAACAAAGATTTCAGATTAACATGCGCGTACGACTGTATATCTGTATATACATCTCCCGGTCCATTGTCTAAGGGGCTGAGCACAATTGTTAGGAGCGATCAAGAGGAGCTGAATGCCTTTTTTTTTTTTTTTAATTTCAATCTGTATCGGTAACGATTTAATGATCATCTACGCGAGGGAGGCTGTGCTGATGGCTTTGAGAATTGAAATGGAAACTTTATTCAAATAAGGTGCTGGAGTTCACCGAATAAAGAGATGCTGATCTGTTAGTATTAGAATTTTTGACGGTGAACGTAAACTAATTTATATTAGTGAAATATGCTTTTTATTCTTACTACATTAGCAATCACATTTAACTGATAACATTTTTTAGATAAGAGCACTTATTTTAAGAAATCTTTTGAATGACGTAAGTTTTATCAAAAGTGATTACAATGAATACGTATTTCAGGAGTCCCGAAATAGCGTGTTGAAATTTTGCACCGTAGCGAAAACATTGCTTGATAACACTCAAAGCATAATCTCCTTACTCTTTTTACCCCGAACGAACGAGCAAATCTCTCTCTCTCTCTCTCTGAAGCGAAAAAACTTGAATAAACAATGACGCCTTCCCCAAAAAGAGCGAGCTCGCAAAAGAGGCCTCGGGAATAATTTATATCTGCGCCTCTCTAACGAAAGCCTCGCAGCAGTCAAAAGTCTCGGCTCTCCCTCTCTCTCTCTCTCGCGGCCGGCAATTTTCGTCGGCCGTTATTTACGAGGTGCAGGACACGCGCGCTCTCGCGGGCGAGGGTCGCGGACGCGCGCGCTTATATACGCCGCGTAGGTGCAGGAGGCAGGAAGGGGTTGAGCCACTCATTACCGGCGTAGCCCCTCGGGGGGGGGTTTGGGCTTCTCCCCCCGGTACCGGCTCGAGTAATCGAATTTCGAAAGTTATTGCCGCGCGTGGGTATCGTCGTGCGGCCGAAGGCGCACTCGTAAAATCGGCTCCTCCGCCTCCGCGCCACGTGGAGAAAACACACGACATTAATCATGCCGGGCTGAAACGCGAGCCCGGTCCATCTGTCGATTTTCGAACGCCGGATTTCGGACGCCTTTTTTTAATCGCATTGCTCTGCATTGCTGCATTCGGGACGTTTTTCGGGTGACAAATGCAGGCGGGCCTCGGGTTTCACGGAGTCGAGCCGCTCGTGGAAGTTGTGTTTTTTTTTTTTTTTTTTTTTTAATAAAAAGCGTTTAGCGAAGTATACAGCAATTTTTTAAATAGGTCGACAAAAGCTCGGGCTAAAAGGCCTTTGGGAGATTATTCGGTGCTCGTATTACTACGGAGAAATGCGAGGAACGTAATAAATGAACGCTCGAAATTTCATGGCACAAACAGGTTTCGCTGGAAATTAAAGGACAGTCAATAATACTGCTGAATTTTCGCGCTAAAAGGCAATTTGCTGCAACCTTTGAACCGCTAATAAAGGCAATATTTCATCGACCTACAGAAGGATTGCTGTAATTTTGAAAATAACTTCTTCAGTTATGATAATAATGCACAAATTACTGTCCCTTGTAAAGGCTCTGCGGATAATACGAATTCTCGTACGTTAAACCCGAGGTCCGATTTGATTTCGTTTGAATCCGACAATAAAATAATTTATTTGGTGCGATAAAATTCATCGAAAAGAGACTACCGAAACGGGCATTTTTACAGTTATAATATTAAAAAATTTATTTGAAAAATGGCTACGAAAGCAGCGAAGATTAAGGAGTTTCCAGTAAAGCATTCTCCTTTAGTAGGATTTTCCAGGAAACGACGCTGTTAAAAATATATCATCCTCGTGAATCCCAGAGAGAGAAAGAGAGAGAAAGCGGAATAAAAGAAAGTAGGAAGTAAAGCGACACGTTGGCGAATGGCTCGAGAAATATTTATCCAGCGCCCGGGGGAGTGAGAAATCTAGCGACGATTGCGATAACGAGACAGCGAGCAAGCTTAAAAAAAATCATCCAAGAACACGTCCGCGGAGGGGCATTCTTTTTCCTCTAGACGAGGCGTTGATTAATTACCTCGAGAATGTAAAGCGCTGCTTTCGGCGGAGCCGAGAGAGAAAGAGACACTCAAAAAATACATCCGTCGAAGCGGCGACGATTCCGGAAAGGAGCTGCAGCGCGCGACGCACACCTTTTTTTCGGAAGAGATGATTAATGATTTATAAAGTAATTGCGCCGCAGCGCCTCTCTCGTCCGGCAGCTGCTTCGTTCGACATGAACGGGGATATGTAAGCTATTTATCCAACTGGCTGAGGTTATATGCGCGCCTCGTCTTAATCATGGTAATTTCTTTTCCTCGAATGATTTGTACTTTTTAATTGTCTTCACCGTAAGTCCATTTGTTTTCTAATCATGGAGGAAGCTTTATCGATGTTTTCTCACGGAGATGGATTTTATGTTGTACTTGATTACTTTGTACAAGGGATATTGAATTTTCATGCGCGCATATTGTTCGGATAAAACGAGTTAGCATCGCGAAATTAATGTCTTACATGTAATAGGTAAATTACTCATCTCGGAAACCATAAATCATCCGGCTCAAGATTTATTCTTTGTCCTTAAATTTAATTAAAATTTTTCTTTTCGTTCATTAAGAACTCGTAATTTCAACTTTATCTTTATATAGTGAAATAAACAAATTCCCATTGTTTAACTATTGCATTGTAACCGCTAATAAATCTTGAAATCCTGAAATTTTTCGCACTTGTATCATTACGGCTCCGATGGTCAATTTCTAAAAGATTTACTACAAAAACTGCAGGAGGAAGTATATTACGGTCAAAAAGAGCAGTATATTTCAAGTCACGCTCGATCGATCATACACTCGTTGCGCGAAGCGAGACCAATCCCCTATTGAGCCCCGCGCGCTCTCCTCGCGCCTAACTTGACTTTAAAGATTCCGAGAAGCTCCGGGAAAAAGCATCGGGAATTAAAGGCCGGAGCAGAATGAAGACAAGACAGGGCCGCTCGGAAAAAGAAGAAGACCGGGTGCACGAGCCCGGAATAAAAACGTAACGTCGCCGAGGCCGATTCTCTCTCCCGACGAGCCCATAACTCCTCGAGCAGAAGCAGCCGGCCAGAAAGCAGATCGGTCCGCCAAAGTACCTGAGCGCAAGACCGCTAAAAGTTCACGCCACGGGAAAAAGATGTTTTCCGCCGCCACAATGCCATGAAAGTGCGCGCGCGCGCGCGCGAGCGCTGCCTGCCCATAAAGGCCCGAGGAGAGAAAGAAGCTTTGGAAAAACAGACACAAAACGACACATCAGCCGGCTGCTGCCGCCGCCGCCGCCGTCGCCGCGCGAACAGGGAATTGTTATGTAACAACATTGGAGTGAGTTGTACGACAAATGTCGACCGAAGGCTCGAACTAAGTGAAGCGTAAATCGATGGGCCGCTCTTTTTCCATCCGAGGATTTTCTTTCTCTTCCCTCGGCGCGGCCCATTGTCGGCGGCACACCTTTCGGACCTCATGCCGAGGCATTGTGCAATTTCGGAAATATCACGGGGTCGAGACGGGGGAGAGATCTTCTCCGGGAAATTGGCCGCGTGGGTGGCTGCAGTCGTTGCTTTTTTTAGGATCTGCGCGCAACAGCGATATGTCAATCGTTTCTTGGGCCCCGACGCTCCGCTGCATTTCCATAAGAAAGAGGGCACGCTTTTTTGGCCTGTTTGTTTTTTTTTTTTCGAAGGGAGCGGCGAGAGCTGTGTAATTCGAAACTGATTTGCTAATAAGATCCTAAAAAGCTGGGAGTAGCTTTTATGGGAAATTCCTCTTTTTGTTTGGCGAGCTGCGCGTTCGCAAAGCACGCTTGGAGGAATGTTCAGTTACTCGAAAAGATAAAATTTTTTTCCAATAAAAGCCAGGTTTACTTACTTGGAAAGATGTATATGATTTTCCTCCTGAATGGGAAAGCAGTCTATTTCATTAATTATTTATGACTGCAATCTCGAAAATTCTCATTTTTCAACGGAAAATAATAATGAACAGTTATTCGAAGTTAAAATTTTATTCAACTTTATACACATATATCAAACGCATCTTCCAGCGCCAAACTCTTCCCCTCCGAAGAATCAACGCGCCTGCGCGCCTGTGAATAAATTAACGACCCGATGCAAACGGCCGATTATTTTTATCGAATATGCCAAGCCTTTTTTTATATACAAACGAGCCGAGGCCGCGGACAAATGAGGTGTTAGATGTCCCGCTCCGACTCCATACCTCAGGCAAACGAGCCTCATCCTTACGACTCCTAAAGAAGACATCGGCCGCGGCTGAAAAATTACTTGGCCACATTATCGGAGAGGAAACTTTGACGGAGTGGCTCTCGCCGGCGTCCCACGAATTTCGGAGCGTCCGCCCGGTGTGTGAAAAGCGAGAAGAAACGGGTAAGCGGATATCTCGCGCTTTAAAGGCACAAGCCGATGGATGGCTGGTGTCGGCGAGAAAAATCGTCGCCTTCTTATTCTTTAGTGTGCGGCGGATGCTGCCGCTGTTATTTTTACCGCGGGAGATGCGCGGCTTTGTACGTACAAATGTGCCTGCGTTTACACGCGTTCCGAGGAATTTCTCAATTAGATTGGCTATCTTCATTTCGGCTCGAATGGCTGGAAAGTTTGTATAGGCTCTCGTGTTTAATGGATGAAGTGAAGAGGGATTTTTGGTTATTATTAATTTACTATTACATGCACATACATATTGATTTACTTAACCCTTTCAGAACTGAATGAAATGTAACCGTGTTATCTCACTTTTTTAAGTATATTTTGACTTATTATGGTCTAAATATAAGATTTAAGTGGTAAAATAATATTTTTTATCCATATATACAGTATATACGTGCATACTTACAAAAGTAAGAAATTTTACTATTAAAATAATAAAGTTTACAATACAATAAAAATTCATATTAAAGTATGTATATTCAAATATATACTCATAACATAAATACATCTCTAATGATCAACACAATTATTTACAAAGATTATTTTAAATTGCTGATAATTTCAATCCTTCGATTTTAATTTTTTTCAGTTTTCTCTGTATGTACATTCCAATGTACATTGGGTCTGAATGGGTTAAAAAAAGTGCTTCGCCGGTATAAACTTTGTCATTTTTTCTCCACAAGATTATGTATAAAAAGAAATTTTGCTTTATCTGACGCAGTTTCCGGAGAGACAATATTGTCCTTTTGCAAACTTTTTAACTAAAAATATTTCGGTTATAATTAAAATAAAAAGTTTTTGATTAAAAAAGTTATGCATCAGAGAATGTGTTAAAAAAACCTTACTCTTTTTGAACGTTAAAAGATAGAAATTACTATTAAAAATTAACAAATAGTTACGAAAACTATAATGAGAATTTTTGTGGCTACACTTTATAAGAATGAAAGAATTTGAAAATACTTTTATTGTCTACAAAGTATAATTAAAAATTGTTTAATTTTGAAAAACCCGCACACAGTACAACGACTAAACACCGCGCTACGACTGCATCAACTCTTAAAATATTTGCCGAAGTCCTCAAAATTATTTACAAATCTGCTGATCCTATTTGATGTCCTCTTGCATCCGAAGCCTCCGCCATCCGATTACTCGAAAATCGTGACTCCCATCCGTGTAAATCCAAGCCAAATCCCCGCCCACTCCGGGCCCGATATAAAGTAGGTTTGCATATACCCAGCCCCGAGACTTGCCTAATCCTCGAGGGCAGGTGTGCGTGTGTATGTGTGTCGCCTCGCATCCAAGATGTTTAACATACATAACGTGCACATTCCTAATTTTTAAGCCGCCGGCTACGGCCTCGAATCTCGCCCCGAGTCCTACAATGCTACTCTATTTCCTTGACGCGTACACAATCACCTGAGGTTAATCCTGTTAGGCGACGCTCCAGTGGATGCGCGCGCGAGCGACACCCCGCTGGCTAGACTGCGGGCCCCGCAGATCGCCGAGGCCAATCGTGCGGCCAATTGATCGACGTTGAAATTTCGGCCGCCAGTCGAGTGGATGATAGCGAGGATTGGATCTGGCTGGATTTGGGGATTGGTTTTTAAATCGAAATTGGGACGTTTCCAGTGGAGAGCCGCGAAGGTGGTAATGTATTACGGTGGCTTTAAAAATGTAAAGAGAAATAAGTGCGTGAGAAACTGTGATTTTTATTAACTGTACGGGTTTCGCGCTTTGTCGGTATACCGGATTTTATTTGCAAACAGATTTTGAACAAATACTTTATTTTCTAAAGCCGAAGAAATCGAGCGTTCAGCGGAGATATATTCCCGGGGGACTTTTCATTCACAACAAAAACAGTATACATAGCCACCACAAACAGAATAACCAGCTTTGGGGCGGTATAAAGTAACCGGTCTCTTCGCCAAAGGTCAAAGAAATATCCCAGCGGATACCGGCGAAAGCCGCCCTTCAAAGGCATAAAAACTAGTTTCCCCGTCAAAAATCGAAAAGTTCGCAAATCCGTCGGAACGTATCGACGAGGGACAGCTGGCGGCGGCAAAGCGTCACTATAGTTATATTCCTGCGGGACGCCCGAAAAACTCTTTCTTCCCCGTACAATTTCTCGGATAATTCGAGCTTTTGTCGTCCGATCGACGTGGGAAAATAATCCTCCCCGCAGTAAATTACACGAGCGCGACTCCTTTCTCGGAGTCGGGCTTTTGTAGAATTTGCTTGTAAACAAGATTTAGGGATTTGTCGGCCGGCAGAAAAATATTATAAGCCCTTCCCTCTCTCTCTCTCTCGGCACTCCTTACTTCCACGTACGTCCGCACAATATCTCCCATGTCCGCGTGTTTATGAAACGTAAAACCGTGAAAAAGCTCGAGAGAGCAAAGAGGATTCCGAACTTAACCTCGAAAATCTTGGGGCCACGGCGAGTATAATGACGCGGAACCTAATCCTTTAACGCTGCGCGCGGCCCTTTTATTTTAGTCGAAAAAGAAGGAAAAAAAAAGAAGCATCGGGAGCAATGAGCGCGAAATTCGATCTCGCGCCCCCGATCGTGTCGCCGACCGTCGGGGAAGAGCGAAAAAGCGGTTGAGTGCCGCTGAAAGAAGCGAGGGAGAGGGGCTCTCTCTGCCCCGATGTATCGAGTTCCGTCGGCGCGCGGAGCAGGGAGGATTCGTTATATTATTTTCCGCCGCGCGGAGAAGGGATTACCCGTGAATGGCAATATTTTAATCCCCCGCGGGGGCTTTACACACGAAATTGGATAGCTCCGATGGATAGATCGGGCCTGGCTTTATCGATCTTAAATTACCGATACTTCGCCTCTCTCGCGCGCGCTTATAAACTGGGTCGCGCGCGAGAGGAGGCATTCAGCCAAGCCGCCGAGGCTCCATCCTTTTCGTTTTATCTTTTTCGAATATTTATTCCGAGCCCTTCGCCGCTTATATTCGTCTTTTAAGTTTCTCGCAGAGGAGCGCTGCAGCTTATATGCGAGAACGTGTTTGCTCTGCTGCCGGGGAGCAGCTGGAGGGGAAGAATTTTATCTCGCGAGAGAGGCTCCTCGTATTGTAATCACTGATTTCTCCCGCACCTGACGGAGATAATTTTACAACGCTTGCTTTAACTTTTCTAGCTTGGATAATTAGAAACGACAACTGTGACAAGCGCAGTTTTAAAATGAAAAAATCTATGTGGATAACGAGAAATTTTAAAATATTGCAATTTCCCTCTGCAAATGAGAAAATAATGATGCTCAAACGGCGATCAATATTTAGCAAACGTCCGCGGCGAAAAACTGCCCCCCAATTAAGTCGCAATTGTTTTTTCCTTTCATCCGATTTTATTACTCTATCGATTTATTATCCACACAGCGCCGCGCAACGATCGTTTCTTTTTTCCCCTCCCCCGACCTCGGCCAATATACAGGGTATCGCGCGCCGCCAGTAGCAGTTTTTACCTCCGAAAACGAATATATCGCAGTGCCGCGCGTCCGTATAAATTTACATCCTCGCCTGCCGCCGAAAAAACCGTTTTCAGTTCTCTCTCTCTCGGCTTTCAATTTCGCCGCGGCTATTAAAGACGAATGAATTATTTGCCCTCGGCGCGTGCGCCTAACGCTTCTTCCACCTTACTGCCTTACAAACACAACGGCGCACCGATCGCATCGATCCGCCTCGATTCATCGAAGCCTGTAACGCGTCTGCCTCTTAATTAAACAGGCTAAGCGTACACGCGGAATAATTAGAAGCGCCGCGGGCGCGATTACGCTTGCGCACCTGCATGTGTATGGCTGCGCTGCTCTCGAGAGCTGTGTGTACATCCAGGGCGCGTTCTTACACAAAGTGTCTTTATGCTCGGTGTGTTCTGCTTAATCGGCTTTTCCGAGCTCTCGTTCGCCGCCGCCGCCGCCTCGAGGCTCGCGGTCGCGGCAATTGTTGCCAATTCAATTTAACCAATTTCTGATTGAGATCTGCGCCGCCGAGAGAGATAGAGAGAGAGAGAGAGAGAGAGAGAGAGAGAGAGAGAGAGAGCGAGTCCTATAAGCTTTAACGATGTTATTTCGTTTGAAAGTCTAACTTTTAACCCAGCCCAGCCGCGGCTGAAGGAAGAGCGTCGAGAGTTGCCGCGCGGCTTAATTGAGCACTTAGGGCTGAAGAAGATAAGACGCGGGGGGGGGGGGGATTTGTTGTGCACGGCCGCGGTGAATGGGAGTTTTTATTGCCGTCAAAGCACTTTGTTAATGACTGGAGGAGAGAATGCCGCGCGGTAAAAGTTAATGCGGCTTCGGGGCTTGCGACATTTTCTTTTATAGAATGTTAATTTAAATGTTACACAATTCACTGGGAGATTAGGAGTGGAATCTGGAATCTTGACCAATTTTATACTGTTAACATATTATTTTTTATGAAATTGTTTAATAAATTTTTCTTTTTTAATACAAATATCACGATTCGAATGCAAAGGATTTCAAAAGTACGGATCACTGTTGAATTAAAACGATATTTTACAATTTTACGCTTTTATTTTCAAAAAGGGTATTTTGCTATTTTAATATTAATAAAAGTATGTACTCGATCGAACCAAAAAATGCGCTCAAAACTCAATAAATCAGTTTCGAGCCTAAAAAAAAGTGCCTCGTATCCCAGTTTGAAAATTAGCGAAAAAATTCATCGTACACATAATTCCGAGTGAAAAATGAGCCCGAATTCTTCGCCGCATGCATAATGCATGCGTCGATAATTGGCAATCTCTCTCTCTCGGCCGAAATTCAATATCGATAAAAACAAAAAAACTCGGGGGTAAATAAAGAAAAATATGAAACACCGCGAGTAGCCTCTCTCGCGCGGCGGAAGCGCGGTGGCCTCTCTGCGCGCGGCGTAAATCATGCGCATTTATTATACGCTTCGCGCGCGAAGGAGAACGTCGTCGTTCTCCCCCCCGCGATACAATCGAAAACACGATCGCTGACAAGTCCGCTCGCGCATTAAAGTCCGATCAGCTCCGTCGTAATCGGGCATTTATAACGCCGCGGCCGGCTGTGAAATACCTGCGCTACCTTTTATCGCGGGATCGATTAATTATCGCGGCGGAGAGAGAGGTTGAGGATGGGACAGAGTTTTCGCCGGTGAGAATTGATTTAACGCCGCGTGTGCTTTGCGCTTCTTTCCTTCGACTATCTCCGTTGGTAAACTAGTTTGTGTTTCTTGTTATTGAAAATATAGTATACGCACGGGCACTATAATTAAATTGATGATCGCAGGGCAAAGCAAACAACGTTCAAGCTCACCAGCCCTATACACAAAGCACCGAATTCGAGCGTGTATCCTCCACAAAAGGTAATTGTCAAGTGCCCGCGGCGATGGAAACGAGGCGGCATAATTAGCTCGAAAGCAGCTCTCGAGCGCGCGAGAGCTCCGCGATCCAGGCCATCGTCATCGCCGCTAAAATCCGCAAATGACGAGCACTTGCCGTAAACTCGCGCGAAGCCCCGGCCCCGATATTCTCTCCCTCTCGCTGTACACTGCATCAGCAACGTGCAGTAGCAGCCGGCATAATGCGATACGCGGCGGAGTGGTTCTCCATTACGATCGTTTCTAGCATCTCGCCATCGCGGCATTGTAGGCGAACGTGACGGCACGGAGCTCCGGGATAATCGGCGATCCGGATCGTTCTCGAGCGGCTCCGCCGGCGGCTGGGATATTCGACGCTGTCGGGAGATAACTGGCACACATGTGCATCGCGCGGCCCCCAGACTGCATATATATATGTATATATACGCTCGCGATATTAATGCGGCAGGCAGCCGTCGCGAGACTGCTGCTTTGCCCGGGAGCGTATGCCAAGGAATGCGCGCTCGAGAAGCCTGATGGATGCGCCCGGCTTGTGATGGATCTGAGCGGCTGGATGCGCGACGGCTATTGCGTTAATTGGGCCTGTTATTTCGCCTGCTTAGACAGGTGGATTCAATTTTCTCTCGGGCAGCGCCGCGGCGCTGATTCGTCTTTTGACGAATGCTTCGTTGTCGGCGCTGGCAGTCTTTGAAACAGATACTGTTTTGGTAAACTAAAAACGCTGTGTGGCAAATTTATATTCTAATGAAAATTACAATTATCTTCCTTAAAAAAGGAAAATCATCGGTTGATAAGATGAGTATTAATAAACTAATTTGCGCTTCTGCTAATTTATTATTACAGAAAATGGATTTCAAAAGAAAGGAACTTGATGAATTCACAGAAGATACAGTTCTGTTAATTAGCAAAAGCGAGGCTCGCGACTCTTTATTCCTATATACTTTCTAAATCCACGTGTGTGCGATTAACGACCCGGTCATAAATCACGGAAGCAGAAGAATTAAATTTCGCAAAACAGCCCATATAGATTATAAGCATGATCCCATAGCAGGTAGCGGCTTTCTTCTGGAGAAGAAAAAAAGGGGACGGCGGCGTTACATCATATTGCCACTGTCAGCGGCCCGGGCAGATGTTTATGCGCGCGAAGGTGCATAAATTTGTGTACGACGACGTTTGCGGTCACGGAGAATAGAAAATATATCAAAAGTGAAATCCTGTCCCGCCGTTGTCGCGCCGCGCTCTTCCGCGTTCAGGCGCGCGTTTTTTTTTTGCATAAACGCCGAGTAAATACTGAGCCCCATTATCCACTTTAGACTCTCCGCGTGTGACCGTTACTCTTTCTATGCATAAAGGATTTTTATTAAATTCTGCAACTTTCTAGTTTTCGAGGTAAAAAATGGCTGGAATGACTTTACTTGGTGAATTTTCAAAATATATAAAAATGGATTATTTAAAGCAGATTCGAGTTTATTTTCTCTGGTCCTTGTAAGAAAAGTTCTGTTATTTTTTGTGTTAGAAAAATAAGTGCTTCAATTATTTTACAGATACAATCGACGCGTCTCTATTATAAGTTAAATACCTAATTGTTTCCTTTATATTGCGTTTACAGAGTAAATAGGAAACGCTTTCAGGATCCTTCGATCTCCCAAATTGATTATTTAGACAATGTTGAAAAAATACAAAATTGACTCGTAACCTAGAAGAAAGGCTTGAAAAGCACCCTTTACTTCCTGCCCATTCAAGTCCATCCCCGTTCCTGCCCCCACGGTCGCGTGGTGCATCGCAGGAGCCTCATTGAAGTTTACAGGTACGTTAAGGCCTAAAACCCCTTTCTCCGGCTTTGTGTCCCGCACAAAAGCCGGGCTCGTTCCGTATATATCCACCCGGACTACGGAAAAAAAGAGCGCGCGCGCGCGATGTTCACATAGCGGGGTTTGATTTCGCCGCGTGAAAAGGGCCGTTTCGCGGGAAAAACGAGGAAAAGCCAGGACACGCAGACGCGAAGAAAGCTGTATCTGGCTTGCGGGGCCCCACTGAATGGGCCGGCTTCCCCGTGGCGATGCAGGTCCCATTCAGAGGCATTATCTGCCAGCCCGGAAAGAACAACGAGAGCGACACGGCCGCAGCTGGGGATGAAGATGAAACATGCCTGGGCTGTCTCCCCTTTTTGCGGCCGGTTTTTCCCCCCGGAGGCCCAGATCTTCGTGGGAGATCTGCCCGCGCGTGCCTCGGTTTCGGGAAGTGAGCTGACCCCCTCTGTGGGTCCTCCGGAAAAGAATAAGAAGTCTTTTCGTATTCTGCGCTGGCTTTGTTTGATGATCTGATTTGATAGAGTTTGATTCTTTTAGGCATGCGGGCTATTTTTTATTCTTAAGTGGAAAATCGTTTGCGATTCAAAACTTTTCAATATATAGTTGTGTGAAAAAGTAAAATTAGCATTTAATGCAAAGAAAATGAAATACTTGCGAAATCTCATCACAATTGTTATATAAATATCCATAAATAATATAAACGTAGCTTGTACAATATGTTTAATTAATAAACGATCAGATAAATATAATAAATGAAACTGTTTATGTTTTGTTAATAATAACCTTGAAGACTTTCTGCTATTGCATCGTAACAACTTTGACGAATAATTTACATTCAAATTAAAAATATTTTACCTTAATTAACGTTTAATACTCTCTGAAAAAGAGATGAAGGAAGAATGATACTTTTATGATGAAAGAAGCAGGAACCGAGTACTTCCTGTACTTTTCTAACAAGTCGGACGTAACGCCGCACATTATAGCATTAAGGCATTTCAAATGGATTTTCGCCGACAAAAAAATAACAGCGCGCCTTAAGTGTGCGCCCGAAGAAGCCTCTTTTTCCTTTTTTTTTTTAGAAAAGAAATTCATGCAGAAAGTTGCGAGCTCCGAATGCTCGAGTACTAATTCAATTTTCCGCCGACAAAGAAGACTACCAGCGAGCAGTTAAGCGAGGCGCGCGCGCCACTTTTGCGGTCCACTGGCGGGTTAATGCCGAGAATTAAAGCATAAAAGGAAGCAGTGTAACGACTGACTACGCATCTTCCGGAATTATCCTCGTTTCGGGAGCCGGCGGAGAGAGCCCCATTGTGCGCCGAACAAAGCGCGGCGCGGCCCCTTGCTCCAGAAAAATCTCGGAAGGTAGAGGCGCGGTATCTCGTCTGTAAGCGAATCCGATAATATTTTGGGGCTTTGCGTTTTGTGGAACGGCCCGGGAAACCCGAAATATTTTGCATTTCTCGGCTACCGGACTGAATGGCAGCTCCGAGTCCAGCTGCCGAGATCAATGAGACAAACGTCTCTCGGCCTTTGTGCGCCGCTTAAAAGTTTTACGTGCACGCTTTGAAAATTAGTTCGGCGCTAAGTATTTACCCTTTTATATCCGCGGATTCTAAAGTCCGGAAACTTGAGACTTCTGCAGGGATTACTATCTTCATTGCAGCTGTGCATGGAGGTTCTTCGAGCAAATTACTGTATTTAGTTTTTATTGGAGAAGCTTTATTTAGTTTGCTGAAAATAATTGCTTCTTGGCATGATGTATTGCGCGAGTCTTTTCACGGTGCGTATTATATTGTGGAACATCTTATTTTCGGACGGAAAATGATTAATGCGTGTCTATCAAACTTGCTTTAGGATGACACTGTTATTAAAGTGCCGTATTTTGGATACGGATTGTGACGTACCTCTCTTAATTACTACCGAGAGGGAAGCTTGAGATTTCATTCGGTCTAATAAATTGCTTTTGTTTAGTTTCATTACCATTTTGAACTGTGCTTTAAATAATAAAAAGAGGTGCCTTAGGATTCTTTCTCTGCCCCTTAGTAAATGAAATTCTTCTCATTTATATACATATAATAAATGTAAAAGAGTCCTGAAAATGGAACAACAATCTAATGACGTTGAGATATAACATCTTTTTTAGAGCACGAATTCTTTTGTCACTAAAAAAATTAAAAGATATCCTCGTTTTAATGAAACACCCGCTTGTACAAAAATAAAGTCACCCAAAGAGTATGTCGACCAAATTACCGGCGTCCCTTTAAGATTATTCTGTAAACTAATGACTGTATCTTAATCCCAACAATTCCAGCCGCAGCCCAATAATTCTCAAGCGGCGAAGCTTATTAGTCGGGTAATATACCACAGCTCTGTCAATTACGCAAAGTCCAGATCGCGCGAATGAATCACGCCGTCCGGCGAGTCGCTTTGCGGCTCCGATCCGTAAGAAACGGGGTCCCCGCCGATCGAGTCCAAAAAAAAAAAAAAAAAGGCAGGCGAATAATCTCGGATTTACCATATAGAGGAATACTCGCGGAGCGGTAAGTCAGGCGCGTAACGACACCGACGGCGCAGATTAAAGGAAGCCGCTCTCGGCGCGGATCGCATAATAAGCGGCGACGTCTCGCGCGCGCCTCTCAAATCGGGCAATCAGTTATGCTTAACGATATGCGCATTCCCGCGATCTCGTAATTTACGTGCCTACAAGCAGCGCGAATGCGGCCGGGAGAGCGCGCGACGATGTTTCAGCGCTTTTGCGAAAGTCCGCCTCTTTTATCCCTCCGCTTGTCTCTCTCTCTTTCTCGTTCTCGCCGAAGTCTTTACTTTGCGGCTGGAATTCTCTAGTTCCTCTCGCTCGAAAGCTGCTGCTTTAACGCTCTGCGGCTTTTATGGGCTGGCTTTAAAGGAGTCGCTTATATATTCCATTTGCATGGCGAAATTGCCCTTGTTATACGTGGGAATTAAGAATTTATTTTTTAATTAGTCGACAAAATGTAGAAATGCTGCCGGTGGAGGAAGCGTATGGCCATTATTCGTTTACTTAATTTTTTTTTTTGACGTAGTTGAATGCATTTTTAGATTGTGTGCTTTCTTAAAACGAATGTGAAGCTTTTGTAATCAGATTAAGTTTCTTTTGTATGCCTGCAAAGTTACGAAGATATTTTGTTTTACAAATTATCTTTCGTAAAGCAGATTTTTAAAAAAAGTATTCGTTCTCTCACAAAAGAATAATATAAAGGAAATACGTATTTTTTGAAAATTTTTTCAAATACAAATACAATTCGGAAATTTTAATATTTTTGTCTGTTCTTTAATTTATTCTACAATTATTATTTATTATTTATTTCTGTTTTAAGTCTCATTATTTTCAAAAAATTTCAGTCTACTGGTATTAAAATATAATAATAAACAAACTAAAACCCCAATCGATGCGCACCAGCATCCGCAAAACTTCAAATTCCTCCCACTAAATAAGAAATTCCCTCGATTTTTCTCAATCGCCAAACGTTGATTTCCATTTCGCGAGCGCGAAAAACAAGCAGCAGGAGAGCCAACGGGCATTTTTCACCATGCAGCCTTCTCCTCCTCGAGCCCCCCTCTCTCTCTCTCTCCTCGAGAAGGTTAGCTCCTCGGTCGGCCGCGGCGGCGGCGGAAACAGGTTCCCCCGGCGCGGAGCGCGCTGCGCGCGTGCCGCTCGCGTGTGTCACGTGTGCGTTGTCTCGGCTGCGCCGAGGCTCAGGAGTCGAGGAGCGAACGAGAGGTGGTAGGAGCGCGCGAGTCTCGCGCCCGGAGCGCGCTGTAAGCGTGCTGCGGTGCCGCCGAGGCGCCGCGAGGCTGTTTACCGAGAGCCTCGCCGCGGGAGGAGTAAAAATCATGGCTTTTTTTTTTTTTTACGGTTTTCGAATGAAAATTAAGCGAGCGTTATTTTGTAGAGTCATGGAGTTTATTGGGAGCTACGTAATTAAAAATAGTTAAGCATTAGAAAGAGCTCTTTTTTTTCGTGTTGGTGTCTTTTAAGTTCGCGAAGTAAAGTTTCATTTGGGGTTTGTAAAATGACGCTGGAATAAACAACGTTTTAATTTCCGCTGGTTTTTGCGTTTTGACTGTAAAAAATTCTTTTGTGCTCAGTTCTTTTTTACGATTTTAGAGGGAATCGATGGTGCCGATAAATCTCTTTTGCAATAGGAATTCAAAGTAATTACTTCACTCTGTCTTGCTGTTTTTCTATCAATTGAAATAAATCAAAGAAGTTTAATCGAACTTACACCCTACAGATATATATGTTTGGAAAACTAGAACTTTTTCCGGGGCAAATAAATATTGTTGTTACCGCCTGAAATGTTTTTACAGAGCAAAATGCGCTTTAACTTCTTATTTCTAAGATAAAGGTTCACCTATACATTTTCATTTTATCAAATTTGAGATTTCTTTTTTATCTCTTTTAACACAGCTGCAGCGGATACCTTTAAATTGTAAAAAGTATTGATTGAAACATTCTTTATAACTTAGATTCATAATGTATAGAACACTTTACGATTTACTAAATGTCAATATTGACAATATTGTTTAACTTTCAGTTGACGAAGCGAAACGATTTGCAGTTTGTAGCCTTAGCTGAAGATTGAAACTCTGGATCAACTGAACTAATACACCAATGTTAGCTTACGTCGAACTACAGGATAGATTTTCATAAAGTTTAACGTATAACCTACGTCCTTTAAAGCATGCAAAGCAAAACTCTAAGTTTCTAGTTGTAATAAATTCTGAAACGGCAAAATGTTTAACATTGAATAAAATAATCTACTTCATCATAAAAAAACGACATATAACGCTGTACTATAAGGCCTTTAACAAAAATCCAATCGACATTTAAAGAATGGCTTATTTTCTCTAAATACTTACTCGGGTAAAAGTAAAGAACATACTGCAAGTAGGTCCGCCTTCGCGCGTGCCGATGTCGACTACTTTATTGAGAAGAAGCGCGCGAAAAACGGGGAGAATGGGAGGCATCTTGCGCATTTGAATTACGCGCAGTTAATGAAAATTTTCCGCTGGATGTTTCCATTTAATCAAGTACCTGTCGGTTAGACATCGTTAGGAATGTTTGACATTTTCAAATTAAACACAGGCGGCCTGTGTTTATTATGGAACACTTTGGCCTCGAAATATTCGTGATTCCTCGTATAACGCATTTTACCAAATTCTATTATTTAACCAAATACAGAAAATAGCCAACCGGTGCATTTTTGCGTTTTCCGCAGCCTCGCTTTCCGCCTCTAAATAATACGCGAACGCTCGAATAACTAATCAATTACGTAGAAAATCCACATCGTTCATTCGAATGTTAACGCGGAGCAATAACGCGCAAATACGCCCGGCAATATATACCCCCGCGGAAGCCCCGGCGAATTATCTCACCTCGTATATACCTGGGCTCTCTGTTCTCTCTCTCTCTCTCTCTCTCGGGGGCTCCGGCCGCCCGATGAAATCGATAAAGCATAAATTTCTCGGGCGCGCGGACGCGCGATAAAACGCGCGGTGGGCGGAGGCAGAATGGGATTTAACGAAGTCAATCGAGTGCGAGAGGAACGCGCGAGCGGGGATGAGTCTTTTTCTTCGCCGCGGCAAGCTGCAAACTTGCGGCCCATTTTCGCATTGTAATTCGGCCCGTTTAAGAGGATTTATCGCGGGTGTGTTATATATAACCTATACCCAGGAGAGCTCTCTTATGGCGCGCCTTCGATCTTTGCGCCCGAGCTATATCGCCGCGGCTCCGATAATCTATTGAATTTGCCTTCATTGCCCTGCTGGAGATAAAAATGTTAATCTAAATAAAAGATGTGAATTCTTTTTGCGGCGTTGCCGTAATTTTGCTACATCTCTATTAGACGTAAATTATTATCACCAAAATGGATAAAGAAGAATATATTGAACTAAATTGTAGTATTGGATTTCAAAATAAAATTATATTTCGTTGTTTAAAAGTTAAATGTAGCATTTCCATTCCCGCCGTTTGGTAAAATGTACGTCTTATTCGGTAAAGACACGAGCAACATAAATTCTGCAAAATCTGCAATTTAATACACACACGTGTCTCTAAACTGCAGAGGCGTAATATCGAAAATATTCGCGGTCAACTCGGAATTCGCAAATATCGGCTGCACATCTCCCTCGGCAATATGTGCAGCAGCGGCGGCGATCATACGACGTATATACATATATATATGCTTGGCGCATCGCCGGGATTTCTAAGAATGTCGGAGAGCTCGAAGCGGAGGCCTCCGTATGAATATTCATGAGTCTGAAAGGCGAAACACCTCGCGCCGCTCTCTCTCTCTCTCTCCCTCTCTCGGCACATATATAAAATCACTTTCGACGCTTTTATTTATCCCCCCGCGGGATTTTTTCCTCATTTTTCGTCCCATCTCATAACACCAGAGACGAGCAAGACGGAGTGTAGGGTTACGCGGAAGGAGCAAAAAAAGAGGGGTGGCCGGGGGGGAGAGGTTTTAACGTTTTATCAGATCATTTATACCGGCGAGCGCGTGGACTCATAAACAGACGGGCGCATATTTGCATGGGAAGTGCCTGGAAACACATAGGAATTAATTAGGCTGCCATAAATAGCGATCTCCCGCCTTGTTTACTGCCGAGCTTAAATTTCGCGCGCACTCCGTCTCAGTCGGCCGGCTTGTTTTCCCCCCTGTTTTTTTTTTTGCTCGCGCCGCGCGCGCTTATTCGGGCCCCCGATGTTTAAAGCGCAACATTGTCACCGGGCTTTGATTAATAGTCGGGGGAATTGAATATCAATTGAGGCCGGACAAATGAGCTAAACCCGCGGCCGGGAAGAACTTAATATTGCGGCTTGTGTGTATTTTGATTGCCCCGAGATTACGCCGGGAGCCAATTATGCAAGGATATTTGCTCAGGGCAATGTTTATCGACTTTTTTGCGCGAGGCAACAGTGAAATATCGACGCGCAATAATCAATTTTCGCGCGGGATAAAAAGTTCACTTTGTTATTTCATTTATTCCGGGCACCGTATTAATCACACTATTTTTTTTTTTTTTTTCGAGGACACGACTGGAATTTTGTATTTTTTTTTATCGAGCACTCTCGGTTTTAATCGCAACCTTTCGATGAAAATTTTTAAAATAATAAGTTTCCCTCCCAGGACGTGCTTTTAAATTTCTCTCGGAAAAAAACCGCAGGAATCGTTCAATATCAAGGATTCATACACTCTAGCAAATGAGTTCTCCGGAAACATATACACACGTCACGCTTGAAACGTCTTGATAATCGAAAAATACCGTAGAAGTCTGTCTGCACCAGGCCAAATTTATTGAGCGCTGCCGAGATTGCATTTTTGCGGTTTACCGTCTGGCAGTTTCTGATACCTGATTTCGGATGCAAATAAACGCTCCTTCGTGTCGAAGATTCCAATCTCTTGCATTCCCCGCCTCTTGGATTTTTCGCAAAACCTCTCAAAATAGTATCCCATTTTTTTTTTTTTTTTATTTATTTAAAGTATTTACATTAGATATTTAATTCAACAATTTGTATACATTTTCAAGGTAATTTATTATTATTTCTAAAATTCAAATTATTGTTTAAGTTTCTAGCCCAAGAATGTCGAGTGCAAAACTGTAAAAGAAATCTGTTTTTTTCAACTACACACTTATCCATGGAATTCTTTTACACAATTTCTTACATTCAATTAAAATTCAAAGAAGCAAGTAGCTATTCCATTCTTCGCACATCAAGATAATTACAATATTAATGAAAAATCGCAAGCAACAATATTCTACGCGAGCGCAATCCATTACCCAGCTGAAAAAAAATCCCCACCCAACAATTATCAAACCTTCATTAATATTATGATCACGAATCGGCACTCGGCTCGAGCCGCTCTCAGCCGTAATTAACAGCTTCTGCACCTCGAAACGCATTCCCACGATTTTTTCTCTCTCCCCCCCGTCGACGTTCCCCTTCGTCTATTTTCTTATCACGCCGACAGGCCAACGCGTCGAATATAAAATATGCGCGTCTCGCGCCAATCAATCTAATTGCGGCTTATCGCCGAGGCGATGACTCGACGCCTCTCAATCTCGCAATGGCAGCTGCGGAGATTCGCTCCTCCCAGCCTGGGTGAAAAGCCGTTCTTAGGGGCCTAATGTCTTTAATTACAGGCTACTCGGCTCGAACAGTCAATTATCGAGAGGTCGAATCTCTCTCTTTCTCTCTCCGCGGGCAAAAAAGGAAGCTTATAAGCCGGACGCGCGCGTTCGGATATATTTTGATGCAATAGAAACACGCCCTCTGTGATTTTACGATACAGTTTTTCACTTGGCCACACTTATCCCGGCCGAGGTCCTATATATACGCCTACGGGATTCTCCGTGCGGCGAGCGGAGCGAAGGTTATAAGCTAAGTGCTTTTGGAGGAAGTGTTCGCTCTCGCAGAAATGGGCTTTCGCCGACTTTATCTGGGTATTTACGGTAAATATACTTTGATGGACTGAAACACTCGGCGGCGGCGACGGCGCCGTTTGCGGGTAAAAATGAAATCGATTTCAATTTTTCACTCCGCATAATTTATTTGAAAAGATAAGTTTCGATCACCTCCAATGCCGAACGTTTACTTATACACTTTATGTTTATTAACTATTTCAAAGGATGAACTTTCGTTGAATCAGTACGGTAATTTACTTGAAACTACATCGTTTGCTGGACAAGTTACTGCAAGTTGTTGCAGAAAACGTAACTAAATTTATATTACTAACCTTTACTAACGATCGAATCAAAGCTTCATTCCACCATACACAAACTATCTTACCGCTTTCTCAAAAAGCTTTTAATTTCAAAATCTCCTCAGCGTCTCAGCCTCAAAATCCCCGTCAGATATATCGCAAAAGCGCCCTCAGCCTCGAGGCCTTTAATGAACGCGGCCAATAATAACGGCGATAAAAATGCAAAGCGCCCCGGCCGATCGTCGAAAAAAGGAGGAGCAAGAATCCGTCAGCTGCGCGGCGATTTAGAGCGGCGAGAGCATTGTCTGTCGATCGGTCGCGCGGCTGCTGCCTCTCGCCCAGGGCGCGAGAGCGGAGAGATAGCCTGCCCGCGCCGAACACCTCGGCGCGTGCAAATCGCCCGGGGGCCTCTCGGCCTATCGCCTTACTAAGCAAACGGCGGGCCGCGCTTTTCAAAACCAATAGCTGCAACCGTGTCATTATCGCGCAGAGCGCGTCGATAAGGGAGGTGTTGAGAGCGGGCAGATCGAGATACGGCCGCTGTCTCGGCGGTTGATTGCGAGGTGTGAAAGCCCGAGCCTGGCGCACAGGTGCCTCTGTCTTTGTATATTTATACGGGCGCGCGTTTTAAATATAGGCCTCGGCCGCGGCGCGCCCGTAGAAAACAGTAGGCGTCTATATGTTTAATGCGCCGTGCTGCTTTGTTTTTCAGGGCTGCAGACGCCACAAATCAAATCAATCGTCGGCCCGGGAGGAGAGATGATTCGAGGGACGAGAAGCTCCGAAGGCGGTGGATGGAGGACTCGGGAATTTGCTATTATAGCGGAGCCGTAGTGTGAAGTCCGGGCTTTTGAATGTATTACGGCGCTGAAATAATAAGTGCGCTGATTTTTACGCGGCTTTCGAGCTGAAGAGTGTTATTTCCGTTGAAATATTATATGACTATAAATTTTTAAAGGGAGTGTACAAAGTAATGGGCTATCATTTTTATAGAGTATACGCATGTTATTTCCTTACTTGCGGATTATTTTCAATTACATTTATTGGAAGACTTTTATTGAAAGTTTTGAAAAATGAGAATTCTTCGAAAGATTAGTTTTAAAGTTTTTGATTTGAAAAACTCGTAAATTTCATTACGCCATGTTCAAAATTTCGGATAAAGCAAAAGTTTTGAAACTTGTACTCTTTCTTTTTAAGTCTATTCTACAAAAAAAATTCGAAGAATAATATTAAAAAATTTTGCAAAAACTAAATAAATATTAAAAAAAAACCAATGCCTCAACAGTTTCATAAGCCAAGATGAAACCCAAGCGTATCATCTGCCAAGCCTCTTTTTCTCTATCCCAAATCCTTCTCTAGAAACGAGCAACAGGTTCCCCAAAGAAGGAGCTTCGAAGCCGGCAATTGGGTAACACCCCAACCTGCGCGCGTAAACCAGCGGAAGAGGGTCTCTCTCCCGTCGGCGTATAGTGACGAAATCGCCACCCGGCGACAGGCTGCCCTTCAATCATCCCGATCCCCGCGAGGACGTCGTCGCGACTCCGGTGATTTCGCCTCGGCTCTCATCGGTTCATTACCGGCCCCCGGTCCGCAAGAGAGGCTCGCATTAGTCGGCCGTATCGGCGCAGAGGCGCGCGCGCGTGTGTACACAAGCCGAGTCTGGGAATCGGGCCGCGGGCCCTTTTTTCTAAAACCAACACGTAATTATCTCTCCCGTCGCCTGTTATTTCGGCAATTTTCGAGAGACGCGAGCGGCGACGCGATCGCGCCTTTAGCCTCTCTCACCTGCTGCCTGCTGCTGCTGCTAGCGGTCCGGCTATCTTCTTGTTTTCATTTAAATTGGGAATTATAAAAATGACTTCCGAGGCGAGTCCGCGTCCCTGCTGTTTTACAATCTCTCCGGCCGCGAATATTTTTTTTTGCAGGGACAGGGAGATTCGGCCGGACGTTAAACGCCGCGCGAAGCTGCGTAATGGCCGTCATCTTCCAGCGCTGATAAAGATCCTCAAACAAACGCTTTTTATACTTATTGCCGAGGACACTTTGGTATTCGAATAAGGTGGCGGACGTAAAGGTAAATAATCGCTTTCTTTAATAAAAAAATTCGAATGTCGCCCGAGAAGGGGGAACGGGATTGATCAATAGGTTACATCAACATTTTCGGCCGAACTCATTATGGTAATGAAAGAAATTTTCTAAAATCATAGGTCTCCGGGCCCAATTCGATCCAATTAGCGGGAGCGTAAATCTAACCGTAACATTTTTCAGTCGAAAAACAAACAGTTCACGAAAGTTTGTCCAGAGTTCGAATTAAAAATTATAACAGAACAAAGAAGGCCCTCCTTTCTAATTATACAAAGCCCCAACGAAGCTCGAGAGCAGACAATTTCCTCCTCAGCTTCTAACTGGAGTCCCCTAATTCCTCCTCCTCGTTCCTCGCGCAGGTATAAGATCGGAAGCAGCGAGAGGCAGCAAGCCAATATTTACATGGCAGGTGATATCAATTACGGCTCGAGGAGCCGCTCGAGTTTCGCACGATTGCGCGAGAAATATTCGCTCGCCCGGGCAATTTGCTCGATTCTCGCCTCTCTTAGGCAGCATCCTCTCTCATTTGGCCGGCCTGACGTCTTCGAGTGCAGGGGAATCGGACTCTGCTGATATTAGTATCGGGGAAATAACGCGAGCGGAATATCGAATTTACGGCAAAGCGAATCGCTTTTCTGCGAAGCGGACGCGCAGCAGCACCACCGTAATCGCGGGCCGCTCGATCGTAAACTCGACGATATTTGCACGGACGAGTGCCGCCGCTGCCGAGCATTACAAAGTCAAATCGCAGTAGATGAAGTCAAAATATGGAGTTTTACTTTACGATTATTGCCGGCTGCTTTTTTTTCGCCCGAGATGATTTTTCTTTTTTTTTTTTCGTTCGGGGAGGGAGGCAACCGACGAGCAAATATTTTAAGGGCTGTAAAGTATCGAGTCGCGCCTCGTTTGCCTTTTATTTATAAGTTTGCTCAGGGGGATCGAAAAAAATGATTTTTAAAAAAGGAAATTATCACGTGTAGAACGATTATTTGCTGCTACGTGACGAGGCGAGATTTTGCTTTTAAAGACGGGTATTTATGAATCTTTAAATGGACATTATAAAGTTTTTAAATTATATCGCGGCTAGGATCCGGTTCGAGAATATTTAACGGAGTGAGAATTTATCAGCGAGACATGGAGGAATGTACGTTATATTTTCTTGTAAGGGAAATAAGAAAAACTGCAATAACACCGCAGTAAATATTTTTTGAGAGCACGTAATTAATAGCTGCGCTATGTTTTATGGTACGAAGTAAATTTAATTTGACGCTTTTGGCGCGTGTAATAATGTTCGAACCAGTGTTTAATATTTCGAGTGTAAAAAAAAATGCTCGCTGGTGTTTAAGTTGTATATTTCAGTTCGCCTTCGATAAATCTGAAAATGCGCATTTGAATTTCAAAAAATTCGAAAGGCTCTTGTTTTTTAATATTTTGCGACAAATGTCTTCGCAACATCTGTGGGTACTTTAACTTTACGAGCGCGAATATTAATAAAAAGCATAAGCATGCAGGAGTAAAAATTTTAAATATGGTAGATATTAAAAAACTTTTTCAGCCGAAAATTTTAAAACAAAAATATAAATTCGGCATTTTATTAAAATGAAAAAAATATTAAATTCATTCCGAAATGTTTCAATCTGCCCTAAAATAACGCGCAATAATAACAAAAATTATACAATTTGTACTCGCGGAGAGAAATTCCTTTGAAACATAAACTAAAGCAGTAAAACAAAAATGACGAAATTTTGAAAAAAAATGCTCGAAAAATCTCACTTCGCGTATAATAAATGCGCTTCATTACTTATAATGGCCGAATGTTAGTCACGCGCTGTGTACACAGGGGCCTGCGAAATATTTGTAAACCAAATTTGGCGAAAGGCCCTCGTCATTTAACGACTCTCCGGGGTACGAGGCTTGCCACGGCCAGAGCGCATCTCCCTTCCTTTTTTTTTCGCAGAACGCCGGGCGTGACGGAGCCGTCGTCGCTGCAGCCTCACCTGCACTCAACGACAGCGGCGGGCAGCAGCAGCAGCAGCAGCAGCAGCACTGACACGCTAAGTACCGTGATGTTCGTCGGCCAAAAACAAATAATCACTCGACGACGGCGGCGGCGGCGGCGGCGGCAGCAGCCGATCTCTCGGCGCTCTCGCAATTTTCGAAAATGCTTGTCTCATCACGATTCCCCCTTCCGCGCGTGTCCTTCCCCCCCTCCGGGGGAAGAAGAGGAGCATAGATTACAGGGCGCGCAGCTCCCGTCGTATTACGGTGTTGGTTTTCGAGCCTTTTGTGTTAAAAAGACACGTGTAATCATCTCCCCTCGGCCGGGCCGTAAAAAGGAGAGCGAGGAGCCCCGGCCGGATAAAAATCCGCAGAGGCCCCCGAGGGGGGAATTTTATGCAGCCTAAAACGGCGGCCGGTTTTTTCGCTGCACTTTGCATAGAGAGAGAGAGAGAGAGAGGGCAGAGAGGAGCGCCGTCCAGATGTCGGTCGGGGTGGCCAAATTGGTGCGCGCGCGCGCGCCGAGAAAAACTGCCCGCGATATCTGTCCGTGAGATGATGAGATCAATTCGTATGCAGCGCACTCGCGGGCCACGGCCGTACTTGACGACTTCATCGCGTCTTTTTTAAGTGCGGCGAGAGAGCGACTTCTTTTTTTTTTATTTTTATCGCGCAATCGTTGGATGGGGGGTTTTTTTTCTACGGGGGAAAAACGAGACGCGCGCGGGGAATATATTTTTTTGCCGGGGCTTTTTATGCGCCGTCGTCGCGGGGATGGAGAGAGAGGCCTTTTTCGGGAGAGTTAAGTGTGTTTGTTCTTGGAGCCTGTAATCGCGTAATTTTGCTTTTTAAAGTTTAGGGCAGAGAGAGAGAGAGAGGATATTCTTTTTCTACGGAGTCAAGCAGGCTTAGGTCCGTACCTATTATTATCTTCTTCAAGGATACACGTAACGAAGACAATTTGTTTCAAGAAATCCTTGTTAATTTTTGTTTCCGATAAAGAAATATGTTTTATTTCGCTTTTTCAGTGCTCGTACAATGAAGACAGAAAATAATTGGCGGTGCAAACAGTAGCGTGTTATTTGTCGGAGTAATTTTAAAAATACATTGTAAGCTTCAAATGTAATTGTAGGTTGCGTATGAAAAAGTTATTTTTACTGCGCTTCTTTTACGTCTCAGCTCAATGAACATTCACACTTGCAGAAAAATAAACCTTCTACATTTTCGAGCAGCGATATTAAAGCAAAGTACAAAACGTAAACGAAATTCTATCTAAAACTGCCGAAAATTACATCCATAAATAACGAATCGTCATCCAATCTCAATATTCCTCGGCTAATTTTTCAGCGCGACTCCTCGTCATAAAGGGCTCTGAAATTCGCGCGATAAAATCAACATAAATTTATTTCGGTCTCGTTTAGCTCATCCTTCCCCGTCGTTAAAATAAGCCAGCGTGGACACAGCCATCCTGGCCCCGCTGCTCTCTCTCTCTCCATTCTTATTGCCGCCGCCTCTCTATCCGCCGAAAACGAGATTACTCCGGCAGGCACGCAACAAGAAGAAGAAGCAGCTCGCCGCGCGTCACGACAGGACCTTCGTCAAATCCTCCTACCGGATTCACGAGCTATCAAGCCGTTTACCTGGCGCGACGCGTCGCAACTTCCGTCGCGAATTAACGAGGCAGCTCTCTCTCTCTCTCTCTCCCTCTCGCAGGTGCGAAAGCCGAGAGCGCTCCAACTTTAACCCCCTCGTGATTTATAAGAACGTTTTTTGCCGAGGTGCCGAGTGTGTTTTCGAAAAACGCGAGACGCACCGAAGACGCGTCGAATCGGGAGCGAGTCGGAGGCGGCGCAAAAACGCGGCCGCTAATTCATTTTCGGCGCAAAGTGGCAGCTGCGCTTCCAATTACGAAGCGTTTCGTCTCGAGAGAGCGCCTCGTGCGTGCTTTTTCGCACCTCGAGAGAGAGAACGGACACCTGCAAAGCGACGATCGGAAGCTGTGTACGCGTCACACGGTAATTAAAGATGGATTGTACGCGTACCTGATTCAATCGCGTGACGGCGCGACGCGAGCAGTCTTAATTTGGCGTGATGCTGCAGCTCTGCGAGATGAATCACTTAATATACGGACGATCGAGAGCCGACGCGAAGTAAAAAGCGAAGTTTATATATTTATTACGGCAAGAAACATTTTATCCTAATTTGTATGGATAATATTTACTCAAATCATGAAAACATTATATTTTTATAATTCCAACGAGAAATACCAAAAGTAAATTATTTCCAGTTTCCACTATAAAACTAACAATATTTCAGTCAAGTCTTTACAACAGCAGCAATAAAATATCTATATAATACATCACTTTGAAATATCTTTCCCAGCCCTATCATTTAGAAAGCCAGCAGCACCTAAGCCCGTATAGATTTCAAAACTAGCCCAGCGAACTTCATCTATTTCGAGGATGTGGGACGGCGTCTACCCCGACGACGCTTATTATATACACTGCCTCGGCTCATCAGCATCGTTATAGGCGAGCTAAAGTTGCACTTGCGGACAAGTTTGTAGGCGCTCGATCGATCGTGCGCTCGACGACGCGACTTTCCGAGTTTGTCCCTGGTAGCTGCTCTCCGTGTTTATCTCTCGAGGGAATATGATCGATCGGGGGCCCGACGCTTCGCGCTACCCGCAAATTCGCGGGCCGAGGCTTGATCGAGTGGTCTAGTTCCGCATATATGCGGGCCGCCGCCGCCGACTTTCGGCGTGAGAAGACTCCCCCCCTTTTTTCGAATAATCTTCATTTCGACTATGATGGACGGCTTTCTAATTATAACCTCGGCTGCGCGCGGCGGGTAGAAAAAAAGGCACGGACGGTGGTATAAGAGAGTGCCGATGATAATTCAGTCGATTTCCTGGCCTCGACTCGATTCACGCAGACACTGCCGGCTTCGGCCGCCGGATAATGATGGACGGCCGAAATGAGAGATCGGAGAGGTGAAATAAAAAGCGAGAGAAAAAAAATGAGCGCGTAAGAGGACGGGAGGCGAGGCGGCGGCGAGAGGAGGCAAGCTCGTCATTTTGGGTTTAGGAACATTTCTCACAATCATTAACGCTTTTTCACAGGTTCGATTTTTAGGCTTTATGACGTGTGCCCGTTCGATCGCGGCAAAATATCTAGAAATTATTTTTATTACTGTTTTAGTGGCCCGTTTAGTAGTTTTTTTACTTAATAATTTTGTTTAATTGCTGAATTTAACGTTTTGATTTAATTAAAAAGTTTGAAAAGAATCAAAAAACGGAATTCTTTATTTTCATGCTCCCGACGAGCAATTTCGCGTTCAATCAAAGCATTCAACATTGATACTCTTTATCGACCTCGACAAAAAAAACGCCTTATCCTGACTAGAAAGCCGCTTTACGATAACGCACTCGCGGACAATACACGCCTAAGCCTCAATTTTCTAAAGTGCCTCTTCTTTCCCGAGCTTACATCTGTAAAAGGCAGGCGCGCGCACACTCGCCCGGTATAATAATAAGCGGCGCGGAACAGCGCGAGATAGACGCTTACACGAGAACGTCGAGAGAGAGATTCGTGCGCGCACCTTGCGTAAAACGTGCCCCCTCGGAGCCAAACTACTAGGCACGTGTACCTTCGGCTCGAAGCTCCGGGGGGAAACACGACACGGGTCTTATGTGCCCGCCGCGCTCGGGATATGTGTACGTGTACCTATAAACCTTCTCCGCTCGCAAAATTGGGCAGAGAAAAGTGATTCCTGGCCTCGAGCTACGTTCTTCGCCGGCGACTACGCGGTCTGCCGTATACGCGAGGCTTTCGATTTTCGAGTAATAATGATCGCGCACTATTTTTAGAATTAGTATTATCCGCTTAGATTTTGTGTTTGATTATACAGTTGAAAAAATTAGTCAAAAAATCAGTTGAGTTACGATAAGTTTCTCACGTTCTATTATATGTATTTAAAAATCAGATTCCAAAATGATAAACTTCTCGAGGATCTAACCGAAATCTGTTTACAATTTACCAGCATTTAATTAACCCACATACGCCTTAAATATACCCTATAGTAACAAGTCGCACACACCTCTTGCACTAAAAAAGCACCTTGTACTTTTCCCATCAGCCTCCTAATGTTTAATAACAGCCAAGCGCGGCAGCCTCTCGAAATCGGCTCCGGATCAGCGTCGAGATCGAATCGCTCCCCGGGCCCCGAAGATAGATAGGCCGTCGATAAAGGCGAGAGCCGAGCGCTGAAAGTAAATCCGCCGCCGCTCTCGAAAAGCGTAAGGTAATCCGGGTGCGGTGCTTTAGCTCCCGCAAAGCTCCTAGATCAGCGAGGATCGACGGATGATCGATGGAGGTAGCGGATGTCAAAGTGCCGCGCGCCGCCTCCCGTGTAATTAGCCGAGGAGATCGCTAATGGAGCCCGGCCGGGTAAGTGGCTAGGCGGTTCCGCGACGAGAGCCGAGAGCGTCAATCTTCATCCCGTGAGCCGTTCATACCTCGACGGGACAATGAAGGGAACCTCCCCCCAAAGCTCGCGGAACGTTTTTCCCTTTCTTTTTTTTTTTAATTTCGCGAGCGAGAAAAGAAAGGGGGTTAAGTGTTAAATTACCTGGTCGATGACTCCCGAGGAGGCATGCATGGGAGCTGCCCGGCGACTTGGGACGCGTTTTCGCGTTTCACTTGATTTAATGTGTGTACTTGGAGGCAGGTGCGGCTCGTTAATGTGTATTATTTATGAATTTGTGAATTTAATTCTTTTCTTTTTTTTACATTGATTGAGAGTATCAGGCTGGTCGAGATTTTTTGCTGAAACAAATTTTATTTAAAGATATAGATTACAGATCTTTTTTCTATATTGTAAATAGAAACACCAAATGCACATTTTGTAATTGTTTGACAAAAGATTTATCAATAAGTTATTGAAAATTTGTACACTTTTACGAGAAACATATTTTAAAGCATTGCAATAATGTAAGTAGTCAATATCTTTGAGCTAATATCAAAATATTTTTCTCAACCTTTTACGGCTAGTCATTCTATACCGCGGCTTCCCTTTGCTCCGTGTAATATAAAATTTCTCGATCCACCAGCCAGTAATTTACTTTCCATCACGCCTTGGATAAAAAGGGTTGATGGGTCGCTTTATCGAACGCCACGAGTTAATATCTTAAGAAACTCTTCTCAACAATGGCGAGGCTTCATTTGAATAAGACAAGCGTACCGTTTAATAAAACAATGAAGCGGCATCTGGATGGAGAATAATTCCATTGTTTGGTCATTTAAAAATGATGATTTCCTTAATATCGCATATGCTGAATTGACGATTTGTTTGATATTTTTAACAAGGGTTTATTTTTAAAATATAAAGGTTGTAAAATAATGCTTTTACTGTTTTAAATGTATAATTTCGACTTGAATTTACTTCACTTGAAAGGAATAACTTTTAATAGAATCATAATAATCAAATTATATCAGAATCAAATTATTCAATTTAATTAATGACGTTTATTTAATTCAATAAACTAGTTTTATTTAATAAATCAAAAATAATATTATAATTTAAATATTTAAATTGCATTGTTTATTTTCTTTTTTTTCTTTGTCCATTAGTAAAAAAAAATGATGAATTATTAATAAACACCATAAAACATTTTGAAAAATTATTTTATGTTCTTGAAGAAACTGATATTTATTGGCAAAATAATCTGTATGCACAAATTCCTTATAAATTACACAGTCTGGCGAATTTCGCGTGTATAATAAACTTTAATGGTTTTTTTTTTAAGTAAAATTAAATTTTTTTCACGGACACGTCGAAGTCGAGAGATCCCAATCAAGAAATTCAATCCTTGATGAAAAAGGCCGACGATGGCTTCAGCATAATTACATTCGCGCCTAAAAGCTTCAAACCAGTGTAACTCGATAGCAAATAATCCGCGCCTGGCCATTTTAAATTTCATTGCGCACTTCGAGGTGAAAACGCTTTTTTTTTTTCTAAATTCCTCTAATTTTTTCAGCCTCCCGCAATGAATTACAAGCCCCGCAGTCAAAATTTATTACGCACCATCGCATGAATTTTCTCTAGCCAGGCCGCGCGTCCGCATGAATAATTGCATAATTTTAAACTGTCTTATGTAACTAGATACAAGTGTGACACGGGCTAGGCGAGGCATTTTTATCCCGCTCTGTTCGCGGGTTTTACATTTCTGAGTTACTGCAAGCACCGGCAATTAATACGCTGATTACACCATATTTTACAAGAATTACAAGACGAAATCCCAACGAAAAAACGTCCGCCTGCAGTGACGCTCGGAAAACAAATTAATCACCGGCGGCGGAGCACGCCAGAAGAAAAGATTTCGCGAGTAGCGAGATACGCCGCGCCGCTTTAAATGCCAGGCGACTCCGGCAAAAATGCAGCCGGCCATTTTCTTAGCGAGAGAGAGAGGAAGACGACGGAGGAAAATATTGCGTCGCCGCGCGTTCTCGCGCGTAAAAGCTCTAAGCTCGGGGAGGGAAAAAAAGGCGCGGACGAAAGCGACCGGTAGGCGACGCGCGCGAGCGTCAAGACAATAAATCTCGCAGTCTAACTTCCCTTCGGAATGCAAGTCCCTTCGGTATTCTCGTAAAAACAACGGACGCCGTAACGGACAGAGGTCGTACGCGCGCGCGCGCCCGAGGAATATAGAAATTTACAGAGAGAGAGAGAGAGAGTACGTCTGCCTTCGCGCACTTTTGGAATACGCCGCGAGAGATAATCGTAAATTCTAATGGCAATTGTACGAGCGGAAAATGAGAAGCTCGCGGCTCTAATGCACGGCGAACGTCATTTTTACGAATGGGGCTTTCGCGCCTGGTGAACGGCGCTTCTGCTTTTAGAACTTGTTACGTGCTGCCTAAACTTTTAGCGTCTTTGGTTGCGTTGCTTATTCTTTGCTTAGGAAGTTATGCGACTATTTGAAAAATTCGTGATATTTAAAAATATTTATTTTACCTTTTACTTTTAAGATGATAAATCAGTATACCAGCTGCTAAAATTTACAATTAACATAAAGATCAAGTATACCTCGTAACTCGCAGAATTTATAAATTAATATTGTTAAATTTCGAGGCTCAAAAGAGAGGAAGCTCGTATACATTCTTTACGATCGCAAACAAATCTAAAACTGTCATTTACCAAATAAGCTAATATCCGGAGGCTCTCGAAACGAGCAATACCCCGCGCCAAAATTCGAGCTCCGCAAAAAAGTAGTAAATTACCTCGGCTACAACGAGTCGTCCACCTTTCGACACTTTCTCCCTCGTAAAAGCCACTCAGACGCACTCGAAAACTCGCACTTGTTCCGCGGCGGCGGCGACGGCGGCGCGCGTAACGGTAGCCGGCGAAATTACTCGAAAAGATAAAAGACGAATTACGCGCGGCGCACAGGATGCAGGTGGCAGAGCCGAGTGGTTGCATCGACGAAAACAAAGCCCCCGCAGACAGGCTCTCTCTCGGAGCCTCTGCCTCTCGGATTTAGCTCGCGGGGGCGGTGGCCCGCAATTTCCGAGGAGGAGCGCGGCGATCGTCCCCCCCCCGAGCGGTTATTAGCGATGCTGATTTTCGGCATCGGCGGATTATTAAATTTGAAATTCCAATACGGCGCGGCGGCATTAATGCCGAGCGATAAGACGGGAGATCGCGCGAGAGAGAGAGAGAGAGCCGCGCGCAGCAGCGCCTCTCGTCGATTATTATACGGTTTTGTTACGCCGTATTGAATATCCTTTTTTTTCTCGGCCCGGCGCTGCAATTTTCGGCGGTTTTTGCTTTTTTAAATCAACACGCGCACCCGGTGGGATGATGAATAATGCAGCGATGCAATTATCATTCTGCTCGGGTGTCGCGCGCACGATCAACTTCCGATAAATAAGTTATTTCGCTGTAATTCTTCATTGAAAAGTTGACGGAATTAGTGAAGCAATTCTGATTAAGTATAAATGTGCTTACTCGCGAGAGGGTTAATTTAATTTCGGACGCATTTTGGCTCGGTTTAGCCATTCAAACAATTTCGTACCCGCCGTAACATCAGCCTTCTACCTCGCAGCAATTCCGTTTAATTTACAGCTTTCAAGTACGAAATTCAATATTTATTCAAAGTATAATAATTCACTTATTTTCTCAGGGCCTCGAGTCCCTCGAGCCAGGCGACGGGGCCCCTCGAGTAAGGAGCGCGTTTTTTTTTATGCGCGAGGTGAGATTGGATATTTATTAATTTTGCGCAAGGTGCTACGAGGCTCACTTTTCGGTGATTGAATAGGGCCCCTGGCTTATACACGCTCGCGCGCCGACAGCGTCGTCGCTTCGAGAGAAAAAGGTGGAGAGAAGAGTCAGAGGCGCGGACGAGGCTTAGGAGGAGAAACGCCCATCCTCTCTTCTAAACAATTAATGCAGGCTTCGTTTTTTGGCAGGCACACACAACGCAGACGCGGCCGCAAATAACATGAATCACGAGTGACAGTTCCGAAATTAATTTATATGAAAATTCGAGCCGAGGAGAGAGAGAGAGAGAGAGAGGAAGGCTTGCCGAGCGTAAAACAAATATTTATTCTTTCTTTAAGAATCTCTTTTATTGCTGCTTTTAATTGCTTTCTTTACATCGCTACGGAATACAAGGTTTTATTTAAAATTAAAATAAGTTAGGTCACGCGCAGTTTTACTGCGATTAAAAAACTAAAAGCTATATATCGCGATTAAAAAACTAAAAAACTACAAGTTAAAATAAGAACAGTTAACATTTGCGAAGCTCTGCTGCCTCTTTTCAAAAACACTGAAACAAACGCACACGTTTAAAGTTAAAAAAAAAAACGACAGCTCTCCGGAGCTCAAAGCAGGCGGCTCTAAGCAGCTTTGCGCTTGGCGACCGAGGCGGTAGGCTTCGGTATAGTGCTCTGCACGTGCGAGTACCTCGAGTTGACCTTCTTCGAAGGGGGCGACTTGTGGCCGCTCGACTTACTCGACTCGATCGAGTTGATCGAGGACATGGAGCCGCGCAGACTCGCCGGCTGGCTGCCCAGCTTGCCGGCGGCGGGCCTCGTCGTCGTCCCCGGCTTCTTGAGGACGGCGGTCGGCGGCCCGCCGAGGCTCGGCCTCGACGTCGTCGGCGTCACCGGGATGTCGTCGCAGTTGGCGTGCTGCAACGAGCGGCGCAGAGCCTTCGCGCGCTGGATCGTGCGCAGATTGCTGCTGGGGCCCAGGTTCTGGTGGAGCGGCTGCTGATGCGAGGCCGGCTTCGAGGACGGCGCGAAACGCTGCATTATCGTGCTGAGACGGCGGTTGGCCCAGCTTTCGGGAGTGAGCATCTGGAGAAGGAAAGGCCTTTTTGTTTTAGAAGCGTGAATCGTTTTATTTAGGTAGCATTAAATTCGCGTTTTGCTGGAAATGTATGGTTTTTTTTTCTTTTTGACGGGAAATGATGGATCTGTAGAAAGTTATTAATTAACGATATTGCAAAATGCATTCGCGTACTATATTGCCAAATCACTCTAAATATTAATAGGAACGTATTGCTTTAGCAAATGGAAATCACTTCGCTAACGAACAATAGGTATCGATCGGCTGGGTAAAGTGTTTAACAACAAACTGTTGGGAAAATCAATAGTCTACAGTTGAACTGAAGCTCTGCTAACAGCAATTCAAAATTTAAGCTACTCTAATTTGAATTTCAAAATTTATTAAATTAAAGCGTGTATGTAAAATAAATCGCCCCGTTAAATGAAACAATTTGAATAAGATTTTGATGTGAAACCGCAGCAGTATAATATCTGTTGTTTACCTGTCGCAGTTGCAGGAGTTTATTCGCATTAATATTTGCAGATTGGTAGACTTCTTCAACCATTTTGAACACGCTATAATTATTCATTGCATCCACCTTTATCAGTTCTGCCTTCAAGTTCTTATCAAATAATGCACTTTTCGTATCGCCTACGTTGTTATTTAATTTACTAATGTCACTTAAATTATTTTCCTAAAATAGAAAAGAAAAGAAATTAAGTCAGAAAAACGCAAGTTTTACGTGAAAAATTGGTAAATTTTGCAGACCTTTCCAAAATCTGAATCCTTTACTTGATTCTCTAGATCTTCAAATATCTCCTCTTTAATCGTCTCTTTTTGCTCTCCTAAGCCATTTGAATTTTTCACACTCTCAATTACCTCTCTACCAAAAAGAAAAAACAATTTTTTTTTATTCATATTTTACAAAAATGAAAAAAAGTAAAAGGCGATGATTCGGAAGTAACCTAGATTTCCAGATGGTTGTATTGTTAAGATTATAATCTTGTCTGAAAACGTCCGGCGCGTCGGGCGTGGCGACAACAATTTCACTCGCCGGTGTCTTCAATGCAGCAGATTCGACGTTTTGCAAACTTATGTTAAGCGTCGAGCGCAGCACTTCGTCAACGGCACTGAGTATTTCCTTCGAAAGCTTCGCCGAGGCTTTCGGAGATTTCGTCTGCAAATAACGTTTTCGGAATATACATTTTAGAAAAGAAATTACACTGTCATTCAACGAATAAAGGCACAAATATCATCACTTTAAAATAATGCGCAATAGTAGGATTGGCATAATTACATCGTCCGGAGGATCGGTAGATGCATAGCGGAGCAGCAGTTGCGAAAATTCCTCTTTGAATTCGTTCATGATCAATGGTATCTCGTGACTGAAGGTTAAACACTTGTTGTGAACTGAATACTCGATTCCCTTTGTTGACTATTTCATGCCGGGACGAAAGCCTTTGATTTTAACTTTAATTTTGAACGCAGTTCAACGTTGATTGTAGAAATAGTAAACACAGAGAATGTACTACCTTCTATTTCGAATATAACGAATTTCAACAGTAAAATTTCGTTGAGAAAAGAATGACGCGCCTGCAAAAGTATAATAAGCATTTGTATTTATTATACAAATACTTCTACAAAAAACTCGAAGAACAATTGCAGCCAAAAGAAATATTCAAAAATTTAAAAATTCAAGGCAGCAAAGAAAATTTTCCGGCGTTTATTTATCTCGAAAGTAGATTAAATTTCTTCATGCAGCGACCGGGAGTATCATCTGTATTTGCGCCGGCGCGCTCAGTTTGTTCTAACGTTCGCGCAGTTTGTTCCCATGGCCTTCTGTATTTTGCCAACAGGCCCTTGTTCCGGCTAATTCCCGACTATTTGACAAGCTGCGAGCTCTCGCCTCGGCAAGCAAAAGTATAGGAGTAGCTGCTGAAAGTCATTTATTTACTTTCCCCAACCGGCCGGAAACTTGCGAAAATATTTTCCTTAGTCTCGCCGGGCTCGCGGCCCTTTGAAATTTCATATCGGCGCTCGCTCGGAAACTCGAGTTTCGTTTAAAATAATTAAAGCCAGACGTGAATTTACAGGATGCAGCGTCAAGCGGGAAGAAGCTTTTATTGAAAGGTTTAATGGATGGTTATGAAATATTGGTACCTAAATAGAATCACCAGCTATAAATAATGCACATTTCCAAAGTAATTTTGAGAGTAGCAAAGTCGGGATGAAAAATTAAATAGTACCAAGAGTTTTCTTTTTATGTGAATAAAATATCCTCTTTATATCCGAAAAAGGAAAGCTTCCTCGTCGGATTTTCAGTGATTTCTCGAGCTTTAATATAGCGGGGTGTTCATTAAAATTAAATTACCAGCGAGCGAAAATATTTTGTTGAATTAGCAGAAAAGTAAACCGTGAAAAGGCAATTTTTTTCGGTGTTACAAGTTTAGTTAGCTCTGATGTACATGGAAATTTTTTAAAAAAGTATGCGGATCGAATTTAAAGAATCTTTTATAAACCTTTCATAATGTTTTAATAATTTTCAGCGCAAATTGCGGTATAGTAAATAACTCGACCTTAATTTAAACTGCGCCTTTTTTCAAAGATCAAAAGTTAAAAGTTAAAAAATGACGCGCCATAAAGCAAGCTTTAAAAAACTACGTCAATTTATACCTGTCCCGCTTAATTAAACTACATTTCTTGAACAACGCTTAAAGCCCGATATAAACAAACCCCGGAGCTCATTTAAAAGAAGAAAGTCCGTCGGTGAGCGGCCATAAGTAAGCTAAGCATGTCTCTGTCAATGGATTTCGTTCCATTTGCGGGAGCGTCGCTCGCAGCTGAAGCGGCCAATTGACAAAAGTCGCGGGGGGAACCGGCGGCGTTCGCGGGCAAAAAGCGGCACAGATTTATGCCCGCGCGGAAATCTCTCGGCTCTCCCGGTCGGCCGAGGAGTCTGGATTCTTTTTTTCCTTCCGCGCTCTCTGCCCTTATTCGTCCTTTCACTTGTCTCGCCGGCCAATTTAGCCTCTCCGCTCGCGCGCTTATGCGGATCGTTTCTTCGGATTGTAATTACGTCGTTCGAAAATTGCGCAAATGCCGCGCGGCGCGAACTGGGTCAATTACTCGCTCGCGCGAACTTGCCGGTGTCTGAAATGAGATACTCTCTCGCGCGCGCTGTATGCGCCGGAGAGTCGTAAAAACTGCGCACGCGCGGATACTGCCCAGTGACTCAATTAAATCCCGTTCGGGTTGCCCGGAGACGCGGCTCGTCCCTGGGCCTTATTAAACGGCCAAATTGGAGAGGGAGAGAGAGAGAGAGGGCCGACGGTCATATTGGAGGCGCTCTTGATGATTTCTCGAAATTATTGATGCCCCGGAGAGAGCTTTATTGCTTCATTTATTTTTCCACAAATGGAGCGTTAATGCACCTTGGCACTTTATTTTCGCGTCGTTAAATATTTTGAATTATGCATTTTAGCGGGGACTGATTTCAATATTTGATATATTTTCGGGCGTAATGACTTTTAAAAACTGTCTTTTTAATTTAAATTCAGAAAAGGCGCGCTGCTTTCCGGCGGCGTTCCGATACAATTACATTGAGACGTTCCGCGTAATTTGCGATGATTATTTAATAAAACGATTATCATTCTCGTATTTATGAGACGAGAATTTTTATACGTAATTAAAACTATCTTATGTGAGTACTTAAATTATACAGCAGCCAAAAATTGTAATTTAACCGGAAAAGGCGTTCTTTTTTACATTGATAAACATTAATATAGTCAGTAAAATCCATAAAGTATTTTATTTTATAAAGTGTTTTTCAATGCAAAACATGTTACGTACGTTTAATTACGTACATTCCGACAAAATTACATAAAAATTTTACTTTAAATAGTGAAATTCTCAAAAATAAATTAAAAAGCGAAGCGTTCAGAAAAAATGACGAGGTACAAATTTTGTTGCCAGGAGCACATATTTTTTTTTTTTTTTTTTTTTTCAGCAAGCCCGGATAAAGCACAGAGTTGAAAAACGAGCCCGCAAGATTTACCATCAGCATTAACGTTAATCTACCCGGCAAGGACTCCTCCGGCTCTCCGCAATCACTCGCAGCTCCTCATTTTCCCGGCTCGGTAGCGGGCAACGCTGCACGCGCACGTATATATCGGGGTGAGTCGTCGGTACCGGGGACGTGATAAATCTCCGGAGGAAAAAAACTAGCCGCAGAAAAATATGCGTGCGAGAGAGCAGCGCGCGCGCGCCTCCGAGACGGATGGGTGGAGTGCAGCGGCGGGCGTAGCCCGGAGTTTGCTTCTTGCTCTCCTTCTTAATTTTTTCCTGATTGAGCGATTAGAGCGGGGCGGCGCTCCAGTCAGTCAAGCGCGCGGGGTATGTATGCAGATAGCGGTGTGCGCGCGCGCAGGTCCTTCTTTTTCAGGACTGAAAGGCCGGCCTACTCGAACTTTAAGACTAAATCAAATCGTCGCCGAGGAGCTGCAGCTGCTGTCGGGTTTAATGGATTTGGTTAGACTCCCCGGGCTCTTAAAAGCATATTGGGAAAAAGGAGGCTCGGCGACCACTTTCGAGTGTTATTTATGCCATTAAACGGGCTGATAAAGCTGACTTTTTTCCCCCGCGGAGCTCGCGGCTGAGAAGCTTTTCAGATCTTTCTGGGCGTGTGCCTTGACGTTAGTTAGAAAAATTTTTATTTTCCTCAATCTATTAAATAATATACTTTAAAAGACGTATTTTCATTTTAAACGTACGTTTAATTTGCCAAATTTATATTCATTTTTATGCATTACATTTTAATTGTATAAGTAGTTACAAATTCTATAATTATCGACCTTGTAATTTTCAAATTACGATGTAAAATATTCATCCATTAATTATTGTTTAATTTCCATTACTCACTTTCGCCAAACAGGTAAATTAAATGAAAACCCATACATTAAACGAAATAATCTCCGTGAAGCATTTTGAAAGTAACTCCTCGCCGCTTGCTCCAATTTTGCCCTCGAACATTTTTTCTCGCGCCTCGTAATTAATAACTCGCTCCGCGCATTCTCGTCCTCGACTTTCCTCCGAAAGAAGTCTCCTCGCGCACCAGTTCTATAAATTAGCGCATTACCATAATCGCGCGACGTAAATAAAGTGCTTTAAAAAGTTTCTCTCTCCGCTCCAGTCGGCCTCCGCAGTGCGCCACCTGTATTTGCGCAGAAGGCCGCGGGGAAAATTTGCCGGGTCCTAGTAAAACATTAGCCGCGCCACTAATTTCGAGCTTGTCCTTACAAATGAAAGGGTTCGGTGCGCCTTCGCCCTGCCGTGGCGGCTCTTCAAATATTATTTTTATAACTCGCCGCGTGCGCAGCTACACATCAGCCGCGGGGAGATGCCGCCGTCGCGCGGCGGCGGCGCATCTCCGCCGAATTCCAGGCCGTCGCCGAGCGCCGGTAATGTTTGATGTTCGAACTTGTTTACCCAGCCAATGGTTTTAACGTCGTTCCCCGGTCTGGACCTGCAGGTTTTTTTGCCGGCCTTTTATTGGCCGCACTGGTCTCGGGGCCCGCGATGCCGCGGTCGCGGAACCGCGAGAAGACGAAACGCGTGTTTTTAGATAAGGAGCAATTAGAGGGAGACGAGTCGAGAGCTGTGAAAAGGATTTTTATTGCGGGGCCTTTAAACGAAATTTAGCTCGCCGGTGAAAAAAGAAGCGCGCGGCTGCGCGGAGGTATTGAAGCGTTGAAAGATGCGAAATACCGAGTGCCTGTATTCGTAAAATCGTTTTTTATATGATACATAGAAGTTAAAAAATTTATATGTTTCGTAAGTGTACATAAAATGATTACGATAGGAAATAAATCAATCGTAAAATTGAAGATTGAATTCTTCTTTAAATTCATTGCAATCTACTCGTTTCAAGCCTATTAAAAAACTAAACAGTTGCGTGAAAAGATTAATAAACAAGATATTACGATACCCTCGGCTCAATCCTAAAATAGTAAAAGCTGTTATTCCTGAACAGGTTAATTTCATGCTCAGTGAGACGATTAAGACGCGCAGCCGCAGCCCGGAAAAGTCGCGCGCGCCGATAATCCGAAAAATCCGAGGACCTGCGCATCTCCCAAAGTCAAGGTGCACACAATCCCTCTCCGAAATCCCTTCGTTACATTTCGCGATGGCCGCAATAGGAAAGACGTCCTATTTATTTACCCAATATTTGACTTTCGGCAGATTGAGCCATAGTCGGCCGTGGGGGAGAGGGAGAGAGAGCCTTTCCTCGGCCTGTTTGCAAACACTATACTCTCCTCTCTCTCTCTCCCTTCTTTTTCCTCGCGCACGACGTACAGGTTGATTTAGGATTTAAGGATTTCTGGGTTTGTTATTCAAAGATCACGTGGATAAATATACTTAAGGCGAAGCGATTTCTCTATTTGGCCCTCTGCGTGAGAACGACCGCGCGGGACTCGTGCTTCCAAAATTACGGAGAGTGCGTGGCGGCGGCGGCGGCAAAAAAAAAAGACGGATAAACAGGCGGAACGAGAGTTACCGCGGCGGGTTCTTTGGGGATTTTATTTTTGAATCGACGCTGCTCGTAAAGGATGCAGAGATTAGGCGAGGATGTTTAGACGTTTGATAAACACGATAACCTTTTTTTCGGTGTTATTATTGCCGTTATTATCTGTACACACTCCTACAAGATGCGAAGAGTTCTTAGATTTTTTTAAAACACATGCGTCATAAGAGCCCTCTGTCCAAATAGTCGCGTTTAAAATTAGGGGTTTAAAAAAAAAAAAAAAATTCCGAGAACAGACAATTGCCGCCGAAAATAAAGTTTTTGATTTACAGAATATACATATACAATCCATGGGAACGCAAGTGAAGCCGAAAAGCCCGTAAAGGAAGGCAAAGCGAATAATAAGAAAAGTCCAACAAAGCTTCCAAAAAAAAAAAAAAAAAATGCTCTCCCTCCCCCCCGTCCGAAAGTGGCTTGCGCTCGCTCGCTCGCGAGCGGTCTGCCGCACGGGTGTGGGTTTGCCTGTGTTTGGATAGTCTTTAACTGACCATTACACCTGAATGGGCCCCGGGAGAATGAAAAAGGGCAGCCCTGCTCCTCGATCCGACCCGACCCACTTCCTGTGATCCCGAATGCCGATGGACGGGGGGCAACGGTTATACGGATAATAATGACGAATGTCTATCTCGCTTCCGATTCTCTCCTCGTTTTCTTTTGTGCGCGACGGCGCGCCGGCCACCGGTTCTACCTGATTTTTCCTAGCCGGGGCGAAAGGCTGGCTCTCTGGCCTTTCTTCCGCGCAAAAACTCGTCGCGACGTCCTCCTTTGTCAGGGGGGGGAGGAGACAATGTCGGCGATCTCGAGACACTACTTGAATTTTCTGCTTATTAGCGGAGGAAGCCCGGTAGCCGGTGCGCGTCTCCTCTTATTCGGCGAAGAGAGCAGCTTCGGATTTTCTCGGGCTCGATAATTTTCAATGAGCGGCGGGTAAATGTTTGCTTTCGATACTCGGTGTTCCGGGGGAAGATTAAGATCGTTGATACGGAATGCGCCACAAGTGCGCAGCGAGGAGTCCTGTTTGGGAAAAAGAGCACCGCGATCGACGTGTGTTTTTGGTATTAGAGTCGCGTTGAAAAGTTTATTGATGCTTCACTTTGAAAACTATGACCAATCAAGCTTAATCTTCTACAGTTATATTTTATGATTTTTGGGACTACATAATTATCTATTGCGCGATATTAGCATAATCATTAACATATACGCGACATTTCACTTGATGAATTATTATTGCGCAAACGAAATTGTAAACCTGATTATGCATATATACCCATTAGTATAATGCAATTCACGCTCGCAGATTAACATTAACGAACGAGTGCTTCAAAACCCGCGAAGCGCACGACGCAATCCTAGGAAAAGTGACGAGAAAAGGTACACTTCTCAAAACCTTCCTCGCCATTTTCCGACGCCTCATTGAAGGCCCCCGCTCGAAGAATGAATAAATCCCGACCCCGGCCCACAAATAATTTAATCGACAATTTCCACTCGGCTGACTCGGAGGGCACACTCGACAAAGGGCTGAGAATACGTCTCGGCGGCGGCGGGGGAGAAAAAAAACGCGCGCCAGCTTTTGAATATATCCCGAATCAAAGGCAGCTTTCCTCGACCAGTGGGTATATTGGTTTAAGGCCTACGCCCGGGCACAATAATAATAATCAAACACGCGGCGCGGCCCGGGAAACATAATGGGGAAGCGATTGAAAGCCCCGCGCGCGTTCCTCCCTCGCGAAATCGCTGCGCCGCGCGATCCATCATCGTTTAAGTCGTCGTCGACTCTTACGCCCTGGCTTCTTCTCCATCCATTTGTCCGCTCCGCAAGAAAGGAGGGAGGGGGGGCAATAAATTCGAGGCCCTCGCGACGCGTGACATAACGCTTCGGGTCCGCTTTTACGCCCTCGCACGAACTCCGTGGGCCTTTCTTCGCTGCGACAATGAGGCCGCATTGTAGGGGCTTGTTTGCCGAGGGGCCTGGGAAAGGGGCCCGGAGTGGGGGGCTCGGGTCGTGTGGCTCCTCGTGTGTTTATTTAGGATGATCCCATCAATGAGCGCTCGGCGAGATGCCCCGTTGGTGGGGGGGGAGGGGAGGCTTCCGATCTGTGGGAACGCGAGTAACGGAGCATCTGCATCTCCCTCTCGAAGGCGAGCGCGGTGCGTGCGTGCGCGCGCGCGCGCTCTCTTTTTTCCGGGCCGGCTTTTGTGGAAAAGCCCTCTCCGCGATGGCCCGGCGACGGCGGGTCGTCGACGGAAAAAAAAGGAGGATCGCTCTTGCGTGCTGTTTGCTTTGAACGGATTACGCGCGTCCACGGGTACGTGTCGCCTGCGCGCGCGCGCGCGCGCCATTGGCTCCTATTTTGCTGTCGGATTGATTTTATATGTGGAGGACTGCGAGTGGCAGGGATGTGCGCCGGCTTTTTCTTGTTTGTCGAGAGTCCTGTTGGCTCTTACGTTTTTTTCTTTTTTTTTTTCGAGATTACTGCCTGCGTTTTGAAATTATTATGTTTGCCTTTCGGTTTATTTGGGCTCGGGGGTATAAATAGGGGGTTTAGTATTGCAGATAAGAGCTTCGCGTACAATTTAATGCTTGAAGGCTTCGGGGGCGCGTAATTGATGTTGCTGAATGTAAAGTGCTTTTTGGCATAAAGATTAATTAAATAGTGAAGCGCAATAATATTAAAAGCAGCCTATCTGCAAAGTGTAAATGAATTGCGCAATAATGATGTATATTCGAGTTTGGAAATGAGTATACGTAGGAATTCAGTTAATCTATCATCTGTAACTTGTGGATGTAATTAAATAAACGGGCGATTGCGTAAGTGAAATGTTGAACAAGACATTATAGTAAATGTTTTAGACACAACTTACGTATTATAGAAATCATCGTAAAACTCAGCGAATATTATAATGAAATAAATTTGAAAAATTTAACGATGGTCGGATCGTAAATTCACGAGAGGACAGCGAAAAAAAGGGCGACGACGCGGTAAAACTTTCACTCCTTCAAATGATCCGTCGGGACGTGAAAAACAATTGACGCTCGGCGCAGAAAATAACAGCGGGCCGTGTGCCCTCGAAATTACAGTAATGAAGTTTTCAATCCCGCGCGCAAAGCGTTTAAGAAGTCAGCTCGTCCTTACCGGGAGGATAAACGCGGGTAAAACAATCTCCGTTCCGTTTGGTAATTGGCCGAGATCGAGCCTAATCGGCTTCCGCCGATAAATCACTCTCTCCTCCGTAACTCGATAAGTGGCGAACTCGGCTTCTTTCGGCTGTTTGTTGTCGAGCCAGTTCTCTCTCTCTCTCTCTCACTCTCTCCTCGGGTGTACGGTTACGTCGGCAGTCCCGTTTCGGGGGACCGGCCTTTTCCCGACGCGTGTCCAAAGTGAAAATCCAATCTGTCGACGAAACAGACACTTTCCAGATCGCCCCCATGAGCCGTAAGCGGTTCATTAGAAGACCCCGCTTGCGGCTGTCCTCAGCTGCTGAGGTGGCCCGAAATCTGGTCTCTACGTGGGTTCGTCTTTGAAGGAAGAGGAAACAGAAAAAAATGTTTTCGAAATCCGAGTTAGTCGCTAAGTTTTTACGGCATTACAAGAATAATATGTGTAAGTCGGTAAAAGGGACGTTGGATGCTAGTAGATTGAAACTATTAAAAGAAACAAGAGTCTAAATAATATTTCGGAAAATTAAACTGCAAAGTACTGCATTCGGAATTTCTCATGTGAAGATATTTTTTGCACGAAAGCACTATTTTATCGTCATTTTTACAGGTCCGTCCGTAATTATATTGATAACATATATATAAATACAACAACCTGTTTATTTTACAGCGTCCGAAGAGGTTTCTACAGATTTTTTAATTAGTTGTTTAAAACGCTGCCAGAAAAAAAGAAACTTAAATCCAATCCAGGGTAATTACTATAAAATTTACTCAAAGTACATTTCACTTCGGCATACTAATTTCCTCCGGGCAATAAAGTGCTTACTGCAATTTCTTAATTTAAATGAGCTTAACACTCCGAACGCGTTGCGTGCTCTTACCAAAGAGAGAGAGACAGAGAAAAAAAATCAAGCTTATAAACCGATAAGGCCCGGGAGAGTACCGCAAAAAGCCGTCGTATCTAAAGCCCGCGCGGCCGAAAGTAAGACGTAAACTTTCTTAAAAACCCGCCGGCGAATCGAGGGACACACTCCGCGCGGCTTAAATACGTCATTATTCGGCCGGCCGCGCATATTATTCGCCCGTAGAAAAGGAGCAAAGAGGCGAAATCGGGCCAAGATAAGCGACACGCGCGTCGCGAAGGTGTTTGCCTCGCGCGCGCGCGACGACGACGACGACGCGTCCCAGAAATTGCGGCGCGCGTGCCTCCTCCCCGCAGCTCCTTTTGACACGGACTTTTACGAGCCGGAGCAATAAAACCAGAGCCGTCGCGGAATCCGCGCAGACTCGAGGCCGCAGACGAGAGGCAGGTTATACGTGGCAAGGTGCGCTGCCGAGTGTGTAGGTGCACCTGCAGGTGCGAAACGAGATTGACGCGTCGCGCCGGACGCTCGTTTTCATGGGAAAAAAGGTGCTCGGAGCTAAGGCCGGTAAAGCTGCACTCGGCCGATTGATTATCAATTGATTTTTTTTTAAGCGTTCTTTTTTGCATGAGATTTCGGCCCGGTGGCTTTTTTTCCTTGTTTCGATGCGTAATACGCTTATGTATGGTCGATGAGAAAAATGAACAAGGAGGCTGTGAACTTGCTTGGGGAACGCATGGATTTTACGACTTTATTCAAGTTTTTCAACCTTAAGTTACTCTGTAAAAATGATTATTATCTACGAGCAACTGATTTCTCGAAGGGAACCAGAAACCGACTAATTACCAGCAAAGTGAAGCGAGGCAATAATTCAAACCAGCATCGAAGCAATTCAAGCGAAACCCGCTAGTCAAGCGCATCGGCCTATAAGCAGTCGCCGGCAAATAAGCCCGAGTGACGGAACTGCGGCAGTAAGTCAGTCAATTTCCATAAATTAGTTCGTTAGGCGGCGGCTGGTGAGTTTCTCCCTTTCCGGGGCGCACATGTGACGCTCGCATCTCTACTGAGTGACCCTCCTGGAAAGCGGCGGGCCGACTTCCTTAACCGGGGGCCGGGAAGTGGGTGGCGCTCGGGGGTGTCGCCCCGCGTAAAAAGCGTTGCTTGTTGTCGGAGGTCTCTTCGCCGGCCGGGGGCGTCTTCGAGGGTGTGCGCGCCGATTCATCGCCCGGGATACGTATCCTTTGCAAAAGACAAATATTGTTGCGGCGGACCACCGATACAGGCGGACTGCTCTCGACGGCCACACGCGACGCGCGGCACGGCGCGCGCATATTTTTTCTGTTTTTACAGTGATTGCCTGTTTGCTTTGGTCGGGATGCGGGTATATCTCGCGGGACGTCGTCGGGCAGTTTCCCGCATAACGCGCGATGGAATTATTCAGGGGCTCTTTCGTGGATGCGTGTACCGGAAGCGTGTTTGCGCGAATAGTTTTGCATTTTTCATTTGTGAATTACGCTCGGAGAGGGAGAGGGGCTTATTGAATTTTATTGGGTAAGAAAATATTTGCCCTGGCCGGCAAAACAACTCGGGGTTGTAAAGAGAGTGCTGATTTTTCTGGGGAATTTTTTTATTTCGAAAATCTCTTTTATGCAAGCAGAGTAGTTTTTGAAATTTAAGGAAAGCAGAATTTGTACGATATCATTCTCTATCGACTATTTATTTTCAATCGGATGAAAGTCGTGAACCAATACCTGCAATGTTATTATTGCTTTCGAGCAAGAACCTTACTTTCGTAAAGTAAGCCAAAACTCGGTCATTATTCGAAAACTCAATAGTCCGCAACATAATCAGTATTCTCTAGTGTGAAAGAGGGACTGGTTGACGAAAACGTATATAAGTGGCCCCGAATATCCTATAGAAGCGCGTGTTTTTCTTCTACTCCCCCGCGTCCCTTAAAGAAAACTCGACAATCGGATTCAGCGGAGCATGTCGGTTCCGTGTTTTTTCCGAATAATTCGGAAGAAGCGCGTCGGGAGCAGAGCGAGAGGAAAATTGCGATGAGAGCAGCACTCGATTTCCTGCTTACGGGGGCTTACGTCACCATTCAGGGGCGCTCGAGCGATTTTTCCATCCCCATGCGGCCCCGCGGCGAAGAAGTGCCGAAAATTCACTGCTCGCGGACGCGTAACGCCGCTTGTTATTGCGGCATTACGGATATCGAATGTCCTTTTGCTTTTCCGCTCCTTCTCCCTCTCTCTCTCTCTCTCTCTTGCTGGCAGCTCGAAATCTCAGAAGGCTGTCAAGGGGAAAACCGAACGGCGTACAATGCCGGGGCGCAGGCTGCGCTGCAGCACAGTTCCGCCCACTTCCGGGAGCGGCGCGCTTGCCTCAATGCATCCTCGACTCGTCTAACTACCGAGGGTAGTTAAGCCAGACTGAAACGAAGAGACATGTCCCTTTCGACGAGCTCCGGGCGACGAGCTTCTGCCGGAGCCAAAGCGCCGCGCTCCGCCGTGAAACGAGCGTACTTCGAATTTCGAGGGTACAATTACGGAGACTCGCGCGGAGAGTAAGCGCTTCTTTTAAAGCGGTACGGCGGAAAAAAAAAGTCTTTGAATTTCGATTTTTTTTTTCTTCCTAGAGCAAGAAGCGTCCATGGAAGCTTTCTAGGAATTCTGTTTCGCGAACGAGTCCTTTTATGCTCATTCATTCTTACGAATTGTCAACGGCTTTTCAATTTTTTGTCTATTTATGAATTTTATAAGGTATAATGTTAAATTACATATTATATGAAATAGAAACAATTTATTAAAAAACACATTAAAAAATACTTACTCGGGCACGTTTCAATCTGAATACAACTGCCGAGAATACATACTATAATTCTCATTTCTCATCGAAAAATAATAAACTCATTATCCGCTGATATAAAAGATGCATATTACTACGATTGTTTTGCAGGATCGACTATCAATTACATCTAGTGCAAGGCAGAAATAGAATATGACGTTTATTAGAGTTCTCACGGCTCCAGTCGAGTGCAGCTCTCTCGCGGTGCAGTCGATACTCTCGACACGAAACAAAATTGCAAACAATATCAGCGTTATTAAGCCGCCATAAAAAGCCAATTTGGAACTACAATGGAGCCTCTCACCGAAGCAATCGCACCGGAGAAGGACGAAAGCGAGAAGAGTCCATCCCACGTTCGATGTATATGAGGAGGGCGATTTTTCTCTCTCTTCTCTCTCTCTCTCTCTCTTTCTCTCTCTCTCTCTCTCGCGCGCGCGCGCGGAGCTCGATCGAGCCTTGATTAAAAATGAAATTGCGGCGCAACGATTTCAAGGTGGAAGATTAGCCCGAGCTCTTATTTGATTTGCAATTCAATGACTTTGACTTGCTTATTTTTTAGGCCTCACGTTCGCTCTGCAATCCGCATTAGAGTTATATTAAATAACGTATACTTATTCGAATTCGAGCCTCCATTTTCATTACCTCGAAAATCAAATTATTAACGGAGGACCGATTCCAGCGGAGCAACAAAGCACAGTCCCCAGTTTCGTCTGCAAATCTTAATCTGATTCGCCATTTAAATAGGAAGCACTCTTTGCCTTTTGAGAGAGCTTAAAGCTGACAAAAGAGCGAGTACTCGAGGAAAGCTTTCCAATCCAATTGTCGAGCCGGTACATATTATGACAAGAACATTGTCCGCCTGACGAAGCAACAAGCGGCCGGCGCATTTTTGCCGGACGACTAACGCCGGACCAGATAATCTCGGAACTCATTTCGAACGCCGTTCGCCGCGGCGTGAATGGCGTCCCGCGGCGCGCGAGGAGATTCGAAGAAAGGGGTTTGCTCCAATTCGCGCTCCCCGGATCCTTTCGAAATGTGCCATTGTCCTCGCGGCCCGCCTCAACAATGGCCCCGGTTTTGTCGGGGCGCAGAAACAGAGAGAGAAGGAGAGGGAGAAAAGAGGCGAACCCCATGGAAACGAGATCGGTTTATCGTTTTAACGATCGCAGAATCTCTCCCGCTGCCCTCCCCGGATCATTCGACGTGTTAAATCGTCCATTCCGTAACCCGAACCGTGAGATTTCCTCCTGCTGATTGCTAAGCGAGCGGCTTTTATTTGCGCGTAAACATCGGCAGGAAGACAAATCTCGGGCCAATTATTCCGAGGGGACAAGTTGCGCTGCTCTTTTCAATATAAGGATCGACCTATTTAGGGAGAAGCTTATTTAAACTAGTACTTATTCGGACGATTGAGTCTGTTACATTGAGAAAATCTCTATTTTTAACGATGAAGGAACTGAAAGGAGTAGAGAAAGGGTAATGAAGGTTACCTGATCGTTATAATAGACGAATTTTTTCTCAATATCCATTCACTTAAAATCTAATTTCATTAAATCATTAAAATGCATTAATTTTCTTACTTAACTAAATCCAAGAATAATTAATTATTTCTTATTAAATTTCAAATTATCAATTACATTTAAAGTATTTATGGCTTAAAGTATTTATATTTCTCTTGTTACAAAAACCAAGTTTTTATAATAAGAAAGAAACGATCTCGTGGTAATATGAAAAACAAATCTTTACTCGCTTCGGTAAACCTTCCCTCCATAAACTCGGGTCCCCCCCGTCTTGAAAAAAGGTATTCCCCTTTAAAAGTTCGAGATTACTCGAATTTAGTTATGATCTTTAAGTTCTTATAAAAGATCATAAAACGTCTTTCCGCTCTGTATCCACAAAGTTTTTGTCATCAAACTCTCAGCCCCGACTCTCAAAGCGGCCCAACTTCCCCATCTCGAAGTGTTTGCAAGTACTTACACCTGAGTATCACGAGAATCGATCGTCGTCCTATAAAAATATTTTCCCCGTTCCGGCCACTTCCACGGGCTTATAATACTTTCCTCGGCTCTTCCTCGCGCGAAACATCGTGGATCCGCGCCGCAGGCCGCCAGGTCTGAACCGTAATTACGCGCGGCACCTTCAAAACCTAATTACTTTTCTAGGTACGCCTACTTAGCCGGCGCGAAAGTTGGCCGTTGTTGCAACTCGCCGCGGCAAGAACGTATTCTCGTGAAAGAAGGCAAGAAAACGATCCTAAGGGCCGCCGCCGCCCGTAGCCGCCATAATTAGTTTATTTGCGCGCGCGTCCGAGCCCCGCAAGCGAGCGCTCTTTCATTAACCCGCGACGCCGGGCGTGCGAAGCTTACTCACCTCTCTTTCTCTTCTGACTGGGAGAAATTTCCGGGGAGAGCGAAACCGAGGCGAATTTTCCAGCGGCGACCCTCCGGCGGCGACTTTGCACTTTTACAAGGCAGGTGCTACGAGGCGCCGAGGCGCAACTGTTTACGTAAGCGGAGAGACGCTCCGGCTATTCCTATGCAGAATCCTTTCTTTCTTTTTTTTTTTTTTTAAGGGAACCGGCTTTTCCGCGTAAGGAGAGGCGGGTAATCTAACACTTTTTCGAAGGAGTCACGTTCGCGCCATTACGGACTCTCCCGTTTCGGCGAAGAAGAAGGCGCATCCCGGGCTCATTTTTCACCTCTCCGGGATATATATTCGCCACAACCCCTTTTCGCCGCCCCCGCCGAAGCGCCGAGAAACAAAGGGAAATTAGCCGCGTCGGGCGTGAAGTGCGGCGCTCGAAGGGGTCAAAGGCTGCGGCCGAAACACGGGGGTGTGGTCTCAATTTGCAAAACGGGCCCCGCTTCTCGCTCTCGCAAGCCATATGTCGCGCCTGAGGTGTACGGGGCCGGGCTCCGGCCCCGGCTTTTCCGAAAATGAGAATTTCCCTTTGTGCTGACTCCTCTGCAGGTGCAGGCGGGGGCCTGCCCCGCGCGTTATTCAACCTTTTCATCCGAGCACAATGCGCGTCGTTTCGTGTGTAACCGGAATATGGATGTCGCGCGCGCGCGGCCTTTGCTAATGCACTTATAAATATTCATTGCTCGCTTGGTTCATGAATTTTTTTGAATTTTTTGTCGAAACGCTGCACTGTGTCCCTGTATATTTATATTATAAAAAAGTCGGCGAATGAAGCTTTTCGCAATAAAGGTTTTTTATTCGCGTAATAAAAAAGGCAACTGCCGATGAAAAAATTGGGAAAATTAAGTGTGAAATTTCGGGCGAATGTAAAATTTATCTTTTAACTATGTATCATTCTATTTTTTTTTTTTTTTTTCGGTCAAAATAAGCAACACTGCGACAAGTGCGAAACTCTTCTAACGCAGAGGTGCAGTTAAAAAAAAATGTATAAAAATAGTATTTTTAGATACGCAACCTCATTCGATGGAAATCCGTTTTATTTCAAAGCCGTTATACATGTATATCAAAAACAGAATGGCCACATGTCCAATTTATTTTTTCCACATTTTCAATTTCCCCTCAGCCCCAGATCCAACGGAAACTTCAATTTATCGGCACGTAAAATCAATAATTTGGGCAATCGAGAGAATTCTGAAAGGTGCATCTTCCTTCTTTCTTTTTTCACCCCCGTGCATTCAAGTAAACCGATCGATTCCTCACACAAAGGGGAAGAAAATTTTCTTTGACCCCGCGGTCCCGAGATTCCCACGCTCCATAAATAAGGATTTACGGAAGACATAGTTCGCCATATATATATCGATGTAGGGGAGCCGTGAATCGAGCGATTTTTTTTTTCTTGAATCGAAGACACTGCTGCATCCGCGCCGTTATATTAGGCACGCATCGCTTTGGGGATGGACTTTTTGTGGAGCAGATTGTGGTACCCCGCGGCGCTGTTCCTTAAACGAATTTCGCAATCCTATAAATAATTAATGCCGGAATGCGGGGCTTGTAAATCATATTAGGAGAAGTCGGATGGTCCCGCGAACTTGACCGAAAATCAAAATTGTGACGTTCCGCTATAGATTATTAGTCTTATTTTAAATCTTATCGTGAGAAATTTGTTTAAAAAATGACAAATGCGCCTTGTTTATTAATAAATTTTAATTATAATTTTTGTTCAACCGAAACTTTGACAGATTATAGTAAATAATTTTATGATGTACAATTTAAATTATTTATACAGTACATCGATAAATAATAGTATAGTTTGATTATTGTAATAATTTAAGAAAACTTGCGTAATACACGGAAGCGATAAATATCTAGAATGTAAAACATGATGATGTATAAATAAAAAGTTTTGAATTGTATCGTTTTTTTTTTCAATGTAACTTACTTTCGTATAAGTGTTGAAGCTTAGTATAAAACATTTTCCAGCAGTAATTTGTATAGGCTTTTGGGATTGCATTAGAATTAAATAATAGTAGTTAAACGTTGTACGACTGCAGTCAGTCCAAATGTTATGATACGATGACAAATTAATATTATACACCTGCAAAAAAGATTTTATAATATTACTTTTATCTCAAATACATAAGAATAAATAGAATTAATACCGATGTCATTAAGTCTTCAGATAGACTAGTATAGAATAATGTAATTAACCCTAAAGCCGCGAGATAAAAAATAAGTTCAACCAATTCGAAAGTATTTTCTACTTCATAACACTAAAAGAAGAGAATGACATTAAGTAACCATTTTACAATGTAATGCTTATTTTTGGTAATCATTATTTACTTAAAATCCTCACCGTGAATAAAGTATGAATCATACTAAAATAAATACACATATATTTTATAAAATCTGCAAGAATTATTGCGTTGAATGCCGCGTTAAAGTAACTGATAAATCTGAAACAAATCCTTTTTACAATTTTATAAATAAATATTTTACAAACCTATACCTTATTATTTCAATGTGTCCTTTAATAATACATTTAATACAACTACAATTTTCAAAGATATCACATAATAAGATCTTCGAATTTCCATGGCTTCTTCCTTTATACGTTTTTAAAATCTGATGAAAAACATTTATTTTAGCAAATGCATGAATTACAACAGTCCATAAAAAAGAATCTATGGTCATGATTATTAATGCCGATATTTGCTTTGTGCATATTTCTACTATATAGAGCGGCAAAAAATAGAAAGAATAATTTTGCAAATTCCAAGAATGAATTATATTGTTTGTTTTATCTTGTCTAATTTTTTTAATATCGTAAAAGTTAACGGGATAAGTAACTTGTTCATCTGTAAGAAATGATCAGTTTATAGTAAAATAGTATTAAAACCTAAAAAAAATGTATAATTTAAAACAAATAATCTATTTACATGTTGCTACTATTACTGTCACTAAAGTCGTAGCAAAATTAATGCACCTTCCGATATTCACGTAACGAGTGATAATAATTTTAGTACTGAAGCTTTTCGTTCGATACCGCTTCCAATCGTCTATTATTTCATCTAAAAGTATTTCAAAGTTTCGTCTGTTGATTTTAAAAATTGTAAATTTGATTATCGCCGAAGTATAATAAATCCAAGTGACGATTCTCTTCGATTCTTCAAATCGAGTCACTGCAGCGGAAATTGAAAAAAAATTTACAATTGTACTAAATAGCAAAGACGCTGCACTCATCGAAAACATGAAAGTCGATAACGAGCTGTTCGATGGCCAAATGCCCAACAGTTTCATGCAAGAGTCAATTCCAGCGAAGGCAAATTCAAAATTTGCATCATGAACACTTCCTACTATTTTGAATTTACGAAATTGCACTGTTGACTCGATTATTTTTGCGATGATATTATAAAGTGAATTATAATAATAAAACATGAATGATTTAATTAATTCTATATAAAAGTACTCAATTTAAAGAAACTAGGACTACCTGTTTAATACAACTGAAGCTAATAATGTCGAAAAATAAGCTTTTAATTGAAGTCTGGAGGTTAAGTTGATATTATTACTTAATACTCGCAATGACTAATTTTGTTTCTAATTGCTCGTTATACAGCTATTATATTCTTGCTTGTATTAGGGTTATTCCACTGTTTAATGAATGACCATTAGCCGTTAAAAACCTATTAGAGTAAATTTCTAAATTAAACTTAACAATCCCCTTAAAAAATGAGTTCAAGGGCTAATTTATATTTATTCTCGTTCCAATTAAAGAATAAATTTTCGAGATCGGTGGCAGATACTCGCTGCCCCAAAGAAGAAGAATCCCCATAAAAAAAAAAAAAAAAACTGAAGAAGACATGAAGAGTCTCTCGAAAATCCAGACACACGCTTACCCAAATCAGAAAAGGTCCATTGAAGCAGCGCGGGCAGAAAAAAGCCCGAAATTGCGGCACAATTTGGTAAATGTATCCGCTGCGTGCGCATGCACACGTAGAAACCTCCGGCTCTCTCTCCAGGCAGCCTAGCTGAAAGAAGCGGTCGGCGTGTAATTGCGTTTTGGCGCATTATATCCAGACGATCCCTTTGAAGTATCCTTCGGAGGATTCTGCAGCGGCGGTCGCGATGATCGCACAATGTAAGGAGAGGAGGGAGGGTAGGAGGGGGAGGGGGGGGACGAGCCAAATTTCGGAGCATCCGGCCCAGGGGCACGCGCGCGAACCCGTGAGAGCAGAGAAGCCGGCAGGTGCATCTCCAGATTCGCCGTATTATACTCTTTGCCCTCGACCTGCGCCCAGGTCAGGTCCTCCCCTTCTCTCTCTCTCTCTCTCTCTCTCTCTCTCTCTCTCTCTCTCTCACTCTCCTGCAGCGAGAAATGCGAGGCTCTACATATGTTTAGGCTTTGTGTCGAGATGCACAATGCGATGCCGTGCATAATTGAAAATATGGGCTTTTGGGGGAAGCGAGGGAGGAGGGCTCGCCAGATTTCGCTGGGACGTCAAGTGTAAGGGCTGCGTGTTGCGGGGAATCGGGCTGTCTATATTGCACTTGCGCCGATTCGAAGGAATTTAGGGCTAATTTAATTTCGCTCACAGCTGCTTCGAAGCATTAACGTTTTTGCTGTTTAAACTTAATTCTAATAACCACATAATAAGATTTAAAATATCCTTTTGAAACGAATACCTTTTAAATATAGATACCTAATGAAGGAGAGAAGGATATACAATATATTTAGTAAAAATAAAAATTGCTCCGTTGCATTAAAACTTAACTATGCTAATCGTTAATAAATCTTTTCACAAAGCATTCAATTCCTTTATCCGTTTTCTCAAAAGCAATTAATTAGAGCTCGGTATCAGTTACACTTCTACGCATCGCATTTATTCCCATTTAAAAATTAAACCATAATGGCAGGGTCTAAACATCCAGCCGCCTCTCGTATTACAGATCAAAATAAAACGAGAAAATCCATCGCCGCCACCTTACAGCATTCGCGTTCTAATTCATTCAATTCTCTATCTATTCTGCAAATAGCCGAGGATCTCTCCTCTCCTCGTCTAGCGCATCTCGGGCCGTTACGTCAGACTAGACCCTCTGAAAGAGCTCGAGCCAGAACAAAAGAGCACCGAGGAGAGAAGAAAGAGAGGAGCCCCTCTTAAGGCCTATCATTATATCTCACACGAGCGCGCGAACCGGAAGCCGCGAAAGCGGAGGCTCTGTATTTCGGGGAGCTGCTCTCTCACGTGCCGAGTCGGTTCATCATCTCGGCTCGTCGTATATATGTATTTTCCGGACTCAGGCGAGCGAGACGGATTGGCTGCGGCGGCGGCGGCGGGCAATCGGAATGACATTAGCCGATCGATATCCCTCTTAGCTTAATTGAGGTATTAGCGCCGACGCCAGAGGAGCACCAGTGCCGTTTCCGCTTTCCTGTCGAGAGAGAGAGAGAGAGCTGGCAACAAGCAGCAGCCGGTAATTGACTTATTTTCTAGAGATTTATATAGAAGGTGGGGACCGACATATGGGCAGGTCTAGAGGAAATCACGAAGATCGCGAGTCATTGTAAGCACGACAGGAAGTGACTTTGGTGATGGAGGTTGAATTTTTTTTTTCTCCAGAAAATTACTTCATTTTGTCGGCTTTCAAGGTTTCACGCGGTTGTGGATAATTTTGAGAGGCTGCCTGGTTTTTGTCGTCTTATTAATTTATCGAGGATCGACGTATCTGTCAACTCCGAGGGTCGTTAATTGCCCGCGCGGGGGAAAATTGTGGCCACATATGGTTCTAAAACGTTTCTAGTAATCTCTAACTAATGAGGTGGACTCCCCAGTTTAGTGCCGAAGCACGAACGATATTGTGAACACATGGGCCACTTATGTTTTCTAACAATTTTTTTCTAATATGTATTCTACTGTTCAATGGAATTAATTAAGATGCATCATCTTTAATGTAAGCTTTATCACGTCATAGTAGTAATTTTAAAATAATACTTATTTAACATATTTTCTTGACATTGACAGTACTTTTTATTTAAATGTTACAACCCATTTTCAAACAATATTTACACGATCCCGCAATAAAATTTTCACCAATTAAGGAATCATCTTCCCAATAAATTCGACCCTTCGATTCATGAAAAGATTGCCCTTTCAGCACATTTCAGGTCAGAAAAAGCGACGGCTACCGCTCGCGGACGCAGTCCGCCATGCCTGGCCGTCATAATTCTTTTTTGCTCGCGTCCGCGACTTCCTGGACGATCTTCGCCTTTGCTGCCTTGCGCTTGAGATCTCTGTTTCTTCCAGCTCGCGACGCTTCGGGCCGGCATTTCTGGAGCGACACGGCAATCAAGCGTCCGGCAGACGTCGAAGCGGCGGCGACATTCCGCGGCGTACGACACGGCGATGATTTGCCGGGGGCTCTCGCTCGCCTGAATCATTCGGTCGAATCAAAATTCTCGCACGGATGCCATTTCATCGGGAGAGAGCCGAGGGTCGCGTGCTGCTACTATAACTGGCGCTCGCCGAAGAGCGCATAAATCAGCAGCGACGGAGCAGCGCCACGAGCAGCAGCAGCAGCAGCAGTTCGTAATTGAAACAACGCGCGCGGGGAGATTATTTTTCTAGGAAGGAACCGCCTGCCTGCCGCCGCCGCCTCGTCGTCGGGATTCGCGGCGTCGCGCAGAAAAAGCTTTTATTGCTAGAATTTATTTACGCCGCATCTTTATGCCGAGGCTTTTTCGCGTTCGCTCGGCGCTGGCGATCGAGGGAGGAGAGAGAGCCGCTGGTGTGTCTTGGCGGTAGGCTCCGCTGATGGAGGAGATATGTTCCGAGAAAGAATTATTTCGTGCTTCGATTTACGACATGTTTTATAAATCTGCGACATTGTTTATGGACTTATCTTTTTTTCTACGACTGCTGCGGCATAATAAAGATTAGCTGTGTAATTTTAATACAAAATGAATGACATATTACAATTCTTGATAATTTTTAAAAATTTATCACTCTTATCATAATATTTATTAAACCGATTGCTCTAAAAAAAATATTCTCCTTGAGTAAGATATAACTCCGAAAAACAGTATTTGAATGAAAATCCCCAATCTTATTTCCCCTCTCCCGGAGCAACTATCAATATCCAAAACAGACTTCGCCTCCAGTTACTGAAAAGCTGCCATCTCCGAAAGTGAATCGAAGTCCCTGCCTCCCATCCCCCCCTGAAAACTCCCAACGGCTTGGCGAAGACGATAGACGGGCACGAATCTCCGGAGCGAGCGGAGAAGCGAATCTCTCTCGACTCTCTGCCAAACCGGGATCCGGCTGCAGACGTAAGAATGACAATCGTCGCGCACGTGTGTGTGTGCGTGTGTGTCTGTGCAGTCGTCGTGCCCGTTCATGCGGATAAACTCCGTTCCTCCGCGGGCCGGAAATCCTCGCCGAAATGGGAAGCGGATAAACCGAGCTGAAATTTCGCCTCGCGTGCCCTTGCACGCCTTGGCGTAGGCAACCGAGCGGGCCCTCGAACCCTCGGGTTGTCGCGCCAGCCCCTGCTCGTTTCTGCGCGACCCGCTGTGCCGGGAGGAAGCGTCGCTTGGCGCGGAGGGACGTTTTTTTAAATTGCGAAGGGGTCGCGGAGCGCTTTCAATTGCTAATCACTGCCGGTTTGGCTTTTTCTCTTGCGTTATACAAATCCGAGATGATTTAGAACTCGATCCAGCGACGCGAGTGGAGAATCAGTTTCGTTTTTATGCTGAGAGAAGATCTATTGTTGTTCAAGGAACAAAAACGAATACAGCTAAAACTGTCGAGTACTCGTAATGTCTGAAATAACTATTGCGAATAAAAAAAAGCCAAAGTTCATCGTGCCGTCGATTTGGAACGTCGAAATTAATCGAAGCTAAAACAAACTGCAGCATTGTCCGCGGCCTCCCCTCCGTAAAAAAGCCTGTAATCGCATAACTCACTCGGAACGAAATATCGCAACTCGGCGCGGTTAATTAATAAACGAGCCCCGCCGACAAGCTATACGCGCTAAAAACGCATCCTTTTTTCCGCGAGCTTCTTGCCCGCGTCCGCATAGCAACGCAATGTTACGACAATTAATAATTAATCGAGCGAATCCGATCGGTTTTTCCCCGCCGGTTACTCGGCCGATCCGCTCAGCACGCACGCTTAGCTACAAATGAGCTACTCGCGTCCTAACGAGCCGCTTCCCCGCGCGAGAGACGCGCCGTCGAAAGAGAGAGAAAGAGAGAGAGAGAGAGAGCCATTACGCCGCTCTCGCAGCCCTGAATAAAAGAAGCGAGAGCCCGAGCGCTCCTCGCGTGGCATACATATTTAAATAAATATAAATCGCGCATGCGCATATCTCCGGGCTGCCCGAGAGCATGTTTACTTGCATGAGCACCTGCGCGCGCGCGCGCAAGCGAGCGACTTACGAGATCGCCCTGGGAGGACTTCCCTCCGCGCATTCCCGTTGCGACACAGATTTCTTTTCACTTGTGTCCCGCATGCCCGCGGGCTGTTATTATTTTTTTGCGGGTTTTCATTATTTTTAATGAGCGCTTTTCGGGTACAAGTGTAATACAAGGGGACTATCGGCCGGCCTTTTTCTGCCGGGGCCTCGGTGAGAAGTACATTCTGCTTTTTTTCTGTTTTTTCTTTTTTTTTTAGTTTCGCTCGAAATTTTTATAAGCCTCGCAAATTATGTTCTTATAAAGCAGCGTCCCCCCGGAAGATTTTAATGGCTTTCTTATAATTGTTTTGTAATTTCGGCGTAAAAATGTAGCGAAACTCGTTTCAATTATTATCCCGGGGCCGTCGAATACCTCGCGAATAAAGGCGAGCCTAATTAATTTAAATTTACTCCCGAAGTAAGTGCTTGTATAAATAAAGTTTGTACACTTTACGTACCCGCGAGGCGCCTTCTCCTCCGTTCCTCCCCGCGAGCGTCATACTTGAAAAGCGTCCGATTTGCATCTCCGATAAGCGGAGGAAATTCAGCGAAAACCGGGGCATAATTTTCCTTATCTCGCCCCTTTACAACACTTCCCTACAAATCTTCGCGGCCGATTTCTGCCAAAGCGGCTGTGGATCGGCGCAAACGCAAACTCGAGCTTACAATGCAGTTATCCGGGGACCGGTTGCCGCGAGATTTTAATTGAAGCCGCGCACGTTAACTATATATAAATCGACGGATTTCAATTTCGACGTTGCCTTATATATATCCTTAATCACGCTCGCGCCCGACAGGTGGCGCTCGTTAATGCGGCGACATTTAATAAATAGTGTCATCAATTACCGCGTTCCTTATAGGCCCATAGAGTATAAGAATATGGCGTAATGACGCGGCACGCGCGCGCTTCGCAATCTTGGCTACTCATCGCGAGAGAGAGTTAGTTGGCTGCCGAGACGTCGGCCCGCGACGAGCCGAGCGTTCCTTCCAATCAAAGCTGATTCACTCGCCGAGGAGGCCTTGAGATCGCTCCGAGTATATATATATATATATGTATATAATGCTCGCTTTGCTCGTCTAGAGCCCGATTTTTAGCCACTTTTTCTTGCTCTTATCCAGATGCAAGTCGAGCCCGAGCGCATTAGTCTCCTTTCGAAAAAAAAAACGAAAAAATACACCGCGCTTTATTTATTACCAATTAGCGAGAATTAGTGGGAGCTAATTAAATAAATACTCGGTTTCGCGCCGTTCGAAAAAGATGGCGTATACGCGCTCGATTGAAAAAAAAAGCACTTAAAACATAAATCAATTGACTCCTCGGCGGAGCAACGTCTGAATAAACATTCCGCTCCGTCCTCCTCGCGAGTAAAAAAAAAATCATTTCCCGCCTTGTGCTTAACGCCCCATTGTTCCGTCGGAGCGCGCGAGAAGACTCTCATACAGCTTTCACCCGCGCGCGCGCGCGGGCCTAAAATCCCTCGGTTTCGAAATTCAATCAAGCATCGGGACGCGATGGCGAGGCGTCGATGTGCCCGGGCATCCTTTACTTTCGATTCTTGCATTACACGCTCCTCTCGACGCGCGATACTTTAACGATCCCCGTAACAAAGGCTCGCGCACTCCGGTTTTAACGATACATATCCCCCGCCGCCGCCGGCTTGAACTTTCACGCGGTATCGCGTCGCTCGCGCATGCGCTATGAATCTCTTAGCGCGTGGCGGCCGCCGCTCTTTTCCCTTTCTTTCGGCGGCGCGCGAACACCTGCGTGACCCTGTCGCGCGATTTAATGTTCGCGTTATGTTTGTTAATGTTCGCCGGGGCTGCTCCTCTTTATCTCGCGCGCGCCTGCGGCGCAATTAAGCCGGATTGATATACGGGGAGAGGGGCTTTAAAAGGCCGCCGAAATATTTCTCTCGCCCTCTCGGCGGTGCTTGCTTTTTTTTTTTCGAGAGCGGCTTTGTGCGCAAAGCGCGGGTATGAAGATATTCGATGGCCCGAGAGAGAGAGAGTTTCGTAAGATCCCCGAGGAGATTGCCGCGCGTGCCTACATGCATTTCGCCTTATCTTTTCGGAAAAGGGAGAGAGAGCGTTTCGCGCGGCCTAACGGAGTCGCCATTAATTTCGAGATTTATTGGAGAGGCGCGCCGGAGTTTCGCCGGCGAGTTTGCGATTGTATTAATGAAAATTAACGATTTTTATTTTGAAGTTTGTAACCGAAAGCTTTTTCGTACTTTACGTTTAACTGTACTTTCTGCTTTCGGTCTTTGTTTGTTCTTTGAAGCGAATCTTTTTATAATCGGTTCTTGAATCTACCTTGATTTTGAGACGGTTTTCTAAAAATCCAAATAAAAATGGATAGAACACAATAATTCGAATACTTGAATTTTCCAGAATCAAAAATCATCAACTTATAAATACAGCGTGCAAATGTAATAAAGTTACTTTGAATCTATCAACAAAAACATATAAGCGCCTTCCTCGCTTCCGTTTCTCCGCGGCGTAATAAAGAGCGTTCCCTCCCGGCGGCATACACAATTACAGCAATCACTCGCGAAGAAAGAGCAAGAAAAGACAAAGAAAATCAGCTCCTCGGCCGCGTACACCTCCCGTGTACATGCACCATCTGGAATTCGCCTCCGTAAAAGGCCGCTCTCGCGATTGCCATAGCCGCGCGCGGCTCTCTCTCTCTCGGCGGCAGAGGCTAGAGAGGCGGCTAAAGAGCGCGGCGTATATATCACCTCTCTCTCGCGGAGAATAATTACGGCCGCATTAACCGCTCACTCTCGCTCGCCGTATGGGAGCGTCGTCGTCGCGCGGCCGATTTGCATAATGAATCGCGCGTCCCTCTCCTCGCTTGTTCTTCTCTTTTCGATTTCGGAAAATTATCGCGCGCGGACGATCGAGCCGCGAACCGAATCGATGTAACTGTCGCCGTGATTTCGTACGATCGACCGATTAATTACGCGGGCGCAATGCGCGCGCTCTCGCGGTTTATTTGCCGAGGAGGGCGAAGGACGTAAGGACGCGGCGAGTAACGACGAGCGTCAAGATTAATGAGGGAGCTAATGCTCGCGTAAATGGCTTTACTTGTAAATTGGTGTAAGGCGGAGAATCTTTCAAGGGCCTGCGAAAGTCCGATTTCGCGGGGGGGAAAATGGATTATCGAGTTTGGGCATCGCACGCCGTCTATAAATTGCATTATGAATGTGGATCGGACGTATATAATACATTTTTACCACTTTGAAAGATTTAACGTGGCTCAGGGGTATGTTTACACGCGTTCGATTTATAGAGCGAGTATCACCGTGTGAAAACATCGATGAAATTTGCTGCCTCGCGACGACAAAATTAAATCATTGTCAGGGCGAAAATTGCCTTTGAATTTATATTGACAGTACGCCTGTCTTTAATTTAATCACAATTAGTTTTATAATTAAAACGGGTACGAACCTTTTATATAAAAAAAATTAGCTCTAGTCGCAAAAAAGTTTGACGCTTTTTTAAAATCTGTCAATTTCGCCGGTGTTCCTTTACGCCTGAAAGCGAGAATTCGTAAATTACAAAGCGGAGCAAAAGCTCTTTGATTTTTGAAATTTTAATTGCCTCCAGTACTCTCCGCCGTTAAAAATCAAAGTTAACTTTTATATTACGCACTACAGCCCAATTATGACACCCAATTATTTACGGAGCACCATTCGATAATTACTTTTAATGCTCCCCCTATTAAAAATTCGCAAAGCGAGCCGCGCGTGTGACTCGCCGTCATTTACGATCGTCCCGTTAAAAAAATCAGAGCCGAAATCGGAAAGTCCAGCTGCGCGCTTGCTTCGCTTACACATCTCATCGCGGATGCAGCAAAGTTCTGCGGTCCCGAAAAGAGAGAAGAGAGAGAAAGAGCAAATATGTATCAACGCCCCCCGAGGACTCGACGCGCAGCCCTTTGCGTCTGGCCGGCGGATGAGTCGAAAAAGGAAGACGGCGAGCGGAGAAAAGGAGGTAGAGGGAGGGAGGCTCTCCTCTCTCGTAGAAGAGCAAAGAAAAGACAAAATTAGTCGGCGAAAAGGAGCAAAGGGAGCAGCTTTTGCGAGAGCGAGCCTGCAAAGGAGAGAGAGAGAGAGAGAGAGAGATGAGGGACGACGAGGAGGTAAAAAGAGATAAACGCGCGGAGAGAGGAAGGAAGAGAGGAGGGCGGCGGCGGCAGGCAGGTGTTTCCACCGAGAGATCGTTCTCTCGCGCGTTTATGCGCGCACGTGCTTTATTGCCCGCTCGCTCGCTCGCGCGCGCGCGCGCTCCGCTGCCTCGTCAATCAGCGGGAGAGAGAACCGCTCTTTCTCCGCCGGGGTCACGGTCCCCGGCGCGCGTTTGTCGAGAGGAGAGCCCCGCGACAGAGAAAGTGCGCGCACGCGATCGCAGAGAGAGGCAAAGGCTCTCTTCCTCTCGAGCGGCGCGCGCGCGCATGCACCCGGGGGCTATTACGTAAATTTCGCGTGCGCGGCTATTTTCTTTTTTTTTTTTTCTTTTATATTATCCCCGCTCGTTCGCTTCGACTGCTGCCCGGGCCTTCGAGTGGCGGAGGGTACCCCGAGTGTTATGCAACGGCGATCGACCCGCTCGCGGTTTATCGATCGGAGGGGGGGGGATTCGGGTTATTTCTTTTTTCGGGGTATGAATTACGGAAATTAAGTTATAATTCTGATAGGCGACCGGGGCCGAGAGGGTGAACGCAGTGGTTTTTATAGTAAATTATGCACTCTGAAAAATTGCGGCGGTGCATTTATGTCGTAAAGTTTGTTTTAAAAAAGTTTTAAATTTGCTCGGCGCATATTTTCGAAGCGAATATGCATCGCACTCCTCCCTCCTCGCTCTTTTAACGCGCCGCATTTCGTTACCGCCAACTCAATCCTCTCAACGTTGATTCGCCCAAAAATTTTCCCAGCTCCCTCTAAATAATAACAGCAAGCCGGCAGCTTATCGGCAGGTGAGAAGCCGCGGCGTTTACAACTCGGCGGCTTTTAGCGACGCGCGAAAAAATCGGCTTATCGGCTCTCTCCCGCGGAAAAGGGACGCGCCGAGGTGTGATCCCTCGCGGCAGCAGGCCTTTCCACTCGGCCGGTAGCCACGAAGCTGATCCTTGGCTTTATTAATGCGTCTCCTTCTTAAGTGGCGATATAAAGTTAACGGTTTGCTCTGGATTTGCGAGGTTTTTCGAAGTGCGCGTCGATCAAACGCATTAACGTGAAAGTGTGTTTACTTTGATTCTTGAAAATGGATACTCACGTCGTAGGCTTAATGCTTGGCTTTTATAATTCCATTAAAGGATTAAAAGGTTTTAAATCTTCAATTATTGTAATCTGCGGGGATTCGATATATGCGAGTTTCCTTTCTGTTATTTTTCTCCGTTTTTCGTTGGATGCTAAAAATTATTAAGGCGTACAAAATTTATGAATACCCCGAAAAACAGTTATATTTCTTGTTAGAGTAAAAAGTCCAGCCAATTTATTACTGTTTTGACACGTATTGAATACAATAGAACAATCTATTTTCAAAAAAACAACTGTAACGGGTTTTATATATTTGCCATCGATATTCAAGCCTAAAAACCGAATGGCAAAATATATTGCCTTTTATAATGGATTCCTAAACCTTCACCGCAAAAATGCAAATCCACAATATTTTTTATAATGGCAATAAATTTTGCCGCCATAATAAATGCTAAAAGGTTTAAACACACAACCATTTATTCACGTCTATCTCGCTTATTTCTTCTTCGCCGCGCTCGACGCGCATAAGCCTCCGCGGCTTTATTGACAATCAGCAAAGTGCGTCCGCCTCTCCTTTTTAAATTCGTAAATTAAATTTCTCCCGCGATCGTTAGAGAGCTCCGCTCCGGCAAGAAAGTATACAAAATCTCGACGGCGTACGCTTCGAATATATGTATATACAAGCTCCTCGTGCGGCTCGCGGTCGTGCATCTTCTAGAAAAGGCTGACGGAGAGGAGCCGAGGAGCGGGGAATGATGTCAGTCGCGCCGATCATTAATCAGCTGTAACTGATTACAGAGGGTCGCGGCGTCGATCGAACTCGGGATTCCAACCGATTTCGGCCTCCTCGTTGCGGCCGCGCTGCTTTCGGACGTCGATTAATCGAGAGATTCGGATCGGATTAAAGGCGCGGCGATCCATTAAGCGGCGACTTCATTGTTTTGCCCGCGGTATTTACCGGGTGAAAGTTCGCCTTCCAATTCGGCTCGATATATATATAAAAATCGGAAATTAAAATTTAAAAAGCTGCCTCGGGTGCATAAAGGAGCTTAAGCCCCGAAATCCAGCGGCGCTCGGGCGGGAAAGCTCGAGCCGGTTTTACGGGATTACCGAGGCTCGGGATATATTCAAATTTACGTCTTCTTCTTCTTTTGCGCGACTGGCGTGCGTGGCTTAAGGCAGCGCGCGCCTCCAAAAACGCGCCCCAGAAGCGGCTAATAAATTCAGGATTTCACGCGGCGCGTCGCGGGTTTTAGGAGAGGGAGCTCTCGCCGCTCGATATGTATATAAATACAACGGGGACGCGCGCGCGTGCGAAACCCGTGCACCGAGAGCACTTTATTCGGAAAGTCGATACGCTCTCTCGCTCTCTTTGCGTGCGAGTCTGCGCGCGTCGACGAAAATTGATTCACTGGCTCTCGGGCTCTCGCTCGCTCGTATTAAATATTTACTCGGGGATTCTGCGATCTTTCGGATGAAAGGGGATACGATGAATGACATTTTTCGCAGAATTTTACTTTTCGAGCGTTTGATTGAATGAAGAAAATATTGCAATAACTTTTTCAATATTGTACACTATAAGAATTTTGAAATAAAGTTACAAAAAAATCTTTACTTCCGTTATTTTTATATTTAAAGTTCCTTTGCGAGTGTATAGGAAAAATGCGGTAGTAATGCGTGCAGCTCATGTTTAACGCTTCTAAACATGTCATGCGCAATGCTAAAAATAATTTCTCAGATCCTCAATCAAGCTAATTTGAATGTAACTCAAGACTAACAAAGCTCCGAATAAAAGTATAGATCGTCAGCCCGGAGCACGAAACGGGACACGCAGCCCTCGATCGATGTGCTAATCATCACTGCCGATAGCAACCGTTTGACAAGCGGTCGTTAAAAAACGTCTCGATGAAAGTCTACGGGGCAACAAGCTCCCGCAAGCTCGTTCCGCGCTCTCTACGCGCATCTCACCCGGCCATTGGCTCCCGGCATAATAGCCCAAGCCTTCCGTCAACAATAATGATCGCGCGCAGCGGCGACGTGTATCGACGCGCCTGACTTTGATTCATTACGCGGCGGCGACGCAGTTTTAAAACTTAATTAAAGCCCCCGGGAGCGGAAAAAGTATACGCGAGCTTTACGCGCGACCGTTCGCTCGCGCATGATGAATGATCGGGCTTTTCCGACGACGGAATACGAGGCCGGGAAAGCGAGGCAGTCATTAATTTCGATCGGATCGCACTGGGGGAATTTGTGCTTTTCTTCAAAATGAGATGGTTTTTGCGGTGACCCGAGAGGTATTTGCTTATTCAATGGGAGGAAGTTTTATAAAATTAAATAATAAAATTTCTCGATTGAAGTTTGAGAAAATTTTTAGAATCTTAAAAAAGTAAAAAAGTTATAAAGGTAATTATGCCGTCTTCGTGGGAAGAAATGATCACTTTTTAATGTAATAAATTGATCCGAAAAAACTGGTCTCGTTTTTTATCATTAATTTTATATAAGAGACTTGATCATATATTTATGTACAGCGTAAGAAACAAGTAGGATAACCCGCGAAGGTGTGCAGCCGCCTGGCAAAGGGAGAAACAAGAATAACCCCGGTAATTCGATACAATACTTACACGCTCTAATGAGCGATATTCGTTTCATTGCACTTATTCCCCGCCGGGTAACAAGACAGACTTACAACTTTACAGGATATGCGCCCGAGGAAAAATTGCCGGCAATGGCCGAAATTAATTTGCACTTTTTATTTTCATTGGCGCCGATCACAATTCGCAGAAACATAACCCGGCATCTTCGCCTGTGCTGCCCGCGGAGACGTACGTAAGAACGTCGGGCCCTCGCCGTAATCCAATACAATACTTACCCCGGCTAATGAGCGATATATTCAGATAGTTCCTTAAACTCCAATCTTTAAGTGATTTGTCGACGGGAACATAGTAATCATCGCGGGCGCGCGCGCGCGCGTCTTAACCCCGAGCTCGCTTTCCCAGGGCCTTTAAGCGATATCGCATCCCCTTCGCCGCGGTTCTGGACCTCGCGATTAATAATAACGGGGGAGATGCTTAGATAAGAGAAGCGAAAAACAGCCGCTTTCGCAATTTATAAACCGGGTAATTATACTCGCGGGCTCGCGCGCGAGAGAGAGGGATTGACGGAGAGCCAATTGCGTCGGCCGGAAAATGTTGCGTCTAATCCCGGAGTACAGCTATACGATAATGCGCTTATGGCGGCGTAGCCATTATCTTAAAGTATATGAAAACGCAATTCCCGCGAGATAAGTCGCCGAACAATCATTAATACATCACGCACGGTTTTCCGCCTCGGAAATTCCGATTAATAATGCATTTAATTAGGGGAGCCCGGCGGTAATTTTCAATGTATATTCCGAAACGAACATTGCATTGCAAATTCTAAACATCGAATTCCGCGCTTCATTAAGCTCATGAATAAATACCTTTGAATTCGGAATTTACGCGCTAAATTTAGTCGTTACTAATTTCCAGCGGTCTCTCACCGCCCCCCTCGTACCCAATTTTTTTCCCAGTGCAAAAGCCGCGAAGAAAACTGTATGCGTGCCGTCGCGCGACCGGCGACTCTCAATAAATCAAGCTTTCTCTCTCTCTCTCTCTCCAGCACTGCCGAAAAGTTGACGAAGTAGCTCGCGGAGCGGCTCTCGTCGGCGTGTCCATTTGTCAATCAAAGAAAATGACGCCGCGCTACTCGGGAGGAGTGCAAAAAGCCGGCCGCTATATACTCGTCGCCGAAGGAAAAAAGCTCTCGGGCGAGAAAAAAGCGGCTGTTGGCGATCGGGAGCGATGAACCAGATCTCTTCGGAGAGAGAATGACACGGAGCGGGGCCTCGGGGCAGTTCGCGCTCATAAATCTTCTTAAATATCTTCTCTATCTGCTCATCGGGCCTCGTCGGCGAGAGAGAGAGAGAGAGAGAGAAAGAGCGAGCGGTCGTTCTAGCGCTGGGAGATTATTGCGCGTCTCGGGCGAACAGCTGCCACTTAACAGTAGTCCGCGAGTCATGCGCATGCCTGGCGGAGAGCTCTGCGCGGGAGTCGCAATAATCGGAGCTCATCTACTTGCGCGCTCTCTCGCGCGCTGGACGTTATATCTCTCGCATCGCGCATTCGCGCTGCACTCGAGACTTTCTCGTTACCTCGAGCGGGAGAGCTGCCCCCCCCCCTCCCCCCGAGCTTGTTAGGCCCTCGAGATTCTCCGCTGATTTTTTCGGGACGAACTTTTCGGCGAGAGCGCGATTATCTTTTATTTTTGACATTGCTCTCCTGCTAAGTGACGCGATGCGTTAAGGTTGCTTCCGAATGATAATGATTTAGTTGATTAAGGGAAACGTATACCGAAGCCGGATTTTTGTTCCAAAAGTCTGAAAAGGAGCTTCTCCTTTATTAATTGAAGCTGCGAGCAGCGTCTCCAGCGGGGTTCTCAAAAAATATAAAAGTCAAATGTCTCTACCTTGATTGCAGCGGAGAGCCGCTCGTCCAGTCCGGGCTTTATCTCATCGCGAAGCAGCAGGGCGGCAGCTCTCCTCGCTGCCAATCCGGCGAGCTATCGGGCTTTTGTTTTTTCAGCTCCTCTCTCTCTCTCTCTCTCTCTCTCGTCCCGTACTCCGCGTCTCCCTTCGCGGAACAATCAGAGAGAGCTTCGAGCACATGCGAGTGCAAGTAGATCCCGCAGCTGCTCCTCTCCGCGCTCGCGCGCGCGAGAGAGAGAGAGAGAGAAAGGGACGAGCTTTTATCTGCATAATAGTATTTGCCTCCCTCCCCGGACCCGATGTGCCTTGGTAAATTACCGCGGATGTACACACGGTCAATTTAGCGAGGCTGCACCCCCCCGCCTCTGTGTGTACCGGGCTGAATCGCTAATGGCGCAACACACTGCAAATCGGACTCCGAGCGAGAGGGAGAGAGAGAGAGAGAGAGAGCGCACGGTTAATCAGGAATGCACGGCGCCATTGTAATTTACCTTCCAAGCACCAGGCCATGAGCTTACGAGTAGTCCGGCTGGCGCGATACTTTTTCTGGCCTGCATCGTTAATGCCGGCGCTTTTTTTCACCCTCCCCCTTTGCCGAGGATCGCCTCCGCTGGCGCGACTGCTCGATACTGTAATTCCAATCCTAAAGTGCCTCTCAGAGGGGAAGATATTCGTATGAGCGAATAAAAAAAAAAGACCTGTGGATTTAAATACATTAGAAATCAAGGGATCGGACCACCAACGTAGAAATTATTCTCCTGGCTTAATAAACCGTTTAGAACATTCACATTCAAATCGGGAGGTTATTTTGCAAACCACGCACTGCCCGATAAATGATCTAAAAAAACGAAATTCCCCGTTAGGAGCTCGTAGGCGATTCCAATCGGCCTCCGCTTTATCTTCGAATCTTCGACACCTTCCTTTGGCAAAGTATGCAAACACATCTCTCCGGGACACCGGAAAAAGTCGCACCGCGGGTCCAAGGGGGCAGGTGCCAACCGGTGGTCCCGCTCGGGGAAAATCGATGACGACGAGGACGACGACGACGACGCACTCGGAATATTACGGTAATCCTCGCGAGCATCGCCTTATCTCCGGCATTCGCCCCTTCCTCTTAGTTCCGGGCGGCCACACAGAGCTACGCTTACCTGGGCCCATTGGGCATTGTTCGCCCCGCTGCGGAGCCCTGTCATTTAGTCACGTCTTTTGCATCTCTCCTTCTGGCCCTCCGCGAGAGACAGCTAATGCCGGGGGATCGTAGCGCGTATCAGCAGGTGCCATCTCTCTCTCTCTCTCCGCAGCGGCAGCGGCTCGAGCGCTTGACACCTTGGGTGGTGCTTCATTTAGCGCGAGATATCGGCTCGCTGATCTAGGAGCTCGCCGCGCGCGGAGACGATGGATCGTTCGGCTGTTTTGTCCGGGTCTCGCTGTCGCGCGAGGATTTTCTCTCTCCCCGGGTTTTTTATGCAAATGCAACGTGTGGCGCGAGGAGGAAAGCATGGGGAAAACAGCGCCGGATTTATGCGAGACGTCAGAGGGGAGGACCGGAGAATTATTGGGACGATCTTCGGGGCTGCTTTGTTTTTCGAAGAACGCGGGGAGAGTTGGGTCAACTAATTTTTATTTTCTGTCACAACCTATTATGTCGTTGCTCAAAGTGGCTGTTCGTAACGAAACGAATAATGTAAATGAAACACTTAACTTAGAAGTAATTAAGAGAGACCGCTGAAGGGCGCTTGCGAGGAGAAATATTTTTTTTAATTACTTTTCTACCCCTCGTTCTCTGAAAAACTTCTCGAAGAAAATGCAAGGTAAATATACTCCGAAACGAATAGAAAAAATCAATTACTCCCTCCGCAGCCTGGAGCTTGCATCGATTTCCTACTCGGCGCTGCTACGGAACTCCTCGACGATAGAAAGATAACGATCGCGCAATTACAGCGTTTTACTTAGATACAGGCAACAAAAGCCTCTCAGCCCGAATAAAAAAAGGCGCATATCCCTCTGACACTCGGTGTTTTTTTCATTGTCTTGTCAGAGAGCTCTGGCCTCTTACGTATATATGTGTGTGCGTTATGGCCGTGTCGTGCATTTTCGAGGAGGGCGACCGGTATTTAAGGTCTTTGTAATCCCGGCGAAGTTTTGCGGGGGAGCCTGGTGAGTCATGGCAGGTGCTCCGCTCGCGCTCTTCGCTTCGAAAAAGAGACAACGAGCCGGGAGAGAGAGAGAGGGAGAGAGAGAGAGAGAGAGGAGATCGAGTTCTTCGCAAACGTACGACTAAATGCCCCCTTGCTCTTTTTACCTCTCCTTTTTTTTTCCTCTCGTCGTCTTTCACTTCTCTCCGAGCGCTTCGTCCACCCTTCCCTTTTCAACTGGTCGAAACCTGCAAGGAATTTTTTGTGGCCGATATGAAGTGCGCTCCGGAGCTCGTCCACGAGGATCTTATTCAATCAAGGCTCTCTCTCGGGGAAAAGGTTTCTGCATACAGATAAACGTTTTGTTAAAAAGTAAGAAAAATAGAGTTTTTTGCGGGGCACCCGCGGGATGAAAAGTAAACTTGGCTACTGAGTGCTTTAGGAAATTTTTTTTTAAACCTCTTTCTCCTCCGATGATCCTTCGAAATCTTGATGAATAATCTATTCAAGATTATACGCCCTTGCTGCCCTGAAAGCAGCGAAATTTCGCTTCAACTCTGGCAGTTCCGCTTTCTCTGCATTGAAAAAAAATTGTAAACGCATTTAATAAATATCAAATGACAAATCAACTCGACGACGCAATTCCTTCGGAAATCATTCGAAAAATTTACATTTCATCTCCTCGACGATATTTGCAACGGAATATACGGCGGAGAGAGCTCCGACAAAAGATTCAATTTCCGAGGCATCCCGTCGGCGCCGAATGGAAATTCCGAAATAATTCCCTCCCATATTCGGGCCGTCTTCTATCTCGCTGGAGCGTATCTAAGAATAAGTACAGCCGAGGATTTTCGCACGGTCCGGTGAGCAGCAGCAGCAGCCGCTCATCTCTCCCGGCTTTGCTTTCCTTTTTCGCCCCCGCGCGCGATATATATCCTCCCAAGTCCCGAGGAGGAGCGAGAGGGAAGAGTAACGAGGGATATTCAAAACACAAAGGGCTAGAGTTGCGCCATTGCGGCCTGCTCGCGAGGAGGTCTATTTTCTTTTTGCCCGGCGAATTATTGCACCGGGAGGTGCAAGGAAATTTCACGTCTGATTTCTTTGATATTGCTGATGGCTGTAAAAGAGGGTGTTTTTGCCTCGTCTTTAAATCTTCTATTTCTTACATTCTTTGGCTATTTAAAGATTTTGCTAAATAGAAAGATTTTAATTACAAAGTTTACTCCTGTAAACATTAGAAGTCCGAGAAAAATCCACTGTTCCAGAAACAAAGTGTACTCTAAAAGAAAAAAATAAAAGAAAAACTAAAATTTGATTCACTCCAAGCTCCCCGATTGAAAAAGTCTAATTCCATTTAATTACACGGAAGCAGCGAGGCGAAGCGCCTAGCAATTGCGCGCGGCGCAGCTCCCCTCGCTCTCTGTGCACACACACAGAGCACGCACACACGCACAAACCAGCCCTGGCTCGTGTCCGCTAAAAAGAAAAGCTCAGTCCCGCTTCGCAGCAGCGGACGAGTAAGACAAGAAGAGGAGCGCGCACGCGCACGATGACCTAACGAGCAGCATCTTGTCGGCGCGAGCGCTCCTCTATTCTTAGACTCGCGAGGAGGCAGGTGGTACACGCGGCGCAATGGAAGAGAGCGCGCTTGCATTATACGCTCTGGGTCAGCGTGTCCTAAGCGAGAAGAGAGGAGGCTCTCGCGCGCTCGTCGGGCAATAATTCCAAGTGACTCGGAGGGTTTAATAACTTTTTATTCGCCGCGCGCCGCCGACTTTCCGCGGGGCCGCGCTTTTATATTGAAGTCGCGGAGCTTCTAATTGCTTTCAAAGGCATTTTTAAAATGCGAGGAGGAGGAGGAGGAGGCACTAAAAAAGCCCGCGCGACAAAATGCTATTAAAAGAAATGCGCGTTATTTAATTTTCTTTACGGCGTGTCTGGAGGCTCCTCGGAGGAGTAATTGCGAGTGTAACGTTTATAGGCCGTAATAAAATAGGTTTACATTATATTTCGATAATAAAAATAGAGGGGACTTTTATACGGGGATCCTCTTCTGAATCATTAATTTTATGGGCTGCACTTTGTTTGAAGTTGATTTTCAATGCGACTGTATATTGTTATATAAATTTTTTAACGGCAGCGATATTATTAAAAGAACGTGCAATACCTCCCCTTGGAAGAGTGGAAAAAGCTTTATAAATTCAGATCCGACAAAATTGCACGCTCCCAGCTCAAACATTAAAAGTCATTCTCGAAAAGAGACCGCCTCAAGGATACACACCTACGACTGGCGCTTAAAATATTTCCTCGCGTATTCCCTCGTAGAAAAATGCCTCGGCGCCTTGGCGCTCGCCGCCGTTGTATATCCATAAATCTCCGAGGACTTTTTCCGCTCTCCTACGACGTATATTTCCGCATTCTCCGCTATAATACTTCCCTTCGCTTTTATCATACGGCCAGTGTTCCCTTCTTTTTGGCGCTTTCCATGCGCGCGCGGCACGTCTGCCAGCGTTATATCGGCGTAATGCGCGCAGGAATTCGCGCTCGTACGCGTCCCTTTGAGCGAGGCGCGGCTCTCTCTCTCTCTCTCTCTCTCTCTGCAAAAGGATTATACGCCGCGCGACGTCGACGTAGCGATCTGCCCGGACGCGAGAGGGAAAGACTCGATTTGCAGCAGCGACTGGAAAGTCGACGCTGACGGAGGGCTTCTCTGTCTGTTTCTCTCCCTCTCTCTTTCCCCTCTCCGCGGCGAATGCGGGAGACGTTTAATCGATGAACGTCTTTGTTGTTTCTTGGACTTGTATAAGATACTTATACCTGTCTCGAGCTCAACGGGGATTAGCCGCGAAAGTAGTTTTGCTTTTGTTGACGGTACGGAGATTCAACGAGACTTTCGAGCTGTTCTTCAACGAGATTTTTAACTTTAATCGTAGAATGAGGCTTTTGTTTAAACAAGCCCTTCTCCAAGGCGGTATCGTCTACGTTTTATAATGCAATGCTGTATTAATCTGGAATTATTTTTAATAAATCCGACGTACTTGTATAAATTTATATTTTTTAAAATTAAGTCAATATATATTACGTTCAATCAGTTTCATTATTTTGATGCTTCATAATTTTTGTGAATTTTATATTTCGCCGTCAATATGTTACATTAAAATTTGAAAGGCGTCATTTTTTTCAAAGATTTCTTGCGCAATCTTCGTGAAAAAAAAATAAATAAATATCCTTCACGACTTCAAAAAGAGCTCCTCGGAGCCAATGTACTCCATTATAAAACCTCGAGGCGTTTGATGCTCTTGATGGAATAGCCGACGTCACTTAGCAGACAAGACCGAGTTACTCCTTTACGGCCGATGATCATTATTACGGGCGAGAGTATCACTGGGCCATATCTCGCGTAAGAGAGGATCATTTTTTACGTCTTATAAATCGCGCATCCTAAAAAGAGACGCGCTGATCGACTCTTTTGTCCGTATACGCTCGCGCGGGCGCAGGATAATGAGCGTTTTTTTTTTTTTCAGCCGAGTTTCGCCGACGCACGAACAAATGCTTGATCAAGCGCGCTCATTTGTAGCGAGAGCTTTTATTAATGGAGCCCGAGCCGCTGCCGAACCCGCAAGGCGATGGGGGCTAAGGAGAAAAAAATTAACGCGCCGAAAAAGAAAACCGAGCGGCGTATATGGCATGAGTGCAGGCCTTTATTGCGCACTTCTGCGGGGTACTTACCGATATAATGAATGTACGAGTACTTTTTTTTTTTTAGTTTTATTTCTTATTTATATACGTTTCTTGAAGAAACCAGAGTACGCCGCAGATTTTTGATAAGGCAATAACGTATTCTTTCTTTGTAATAAAAATTGATCGAAGATGTCAAAATTCATTTTTCGAATCTTCCAAAAGAGAGTTTGTGAAAGAAAGCAGCCCAGTTTCTATTTCCCAAAACTTCCCACTTTCGGTTTCCTCTCCCCATAATGTTTAAATAGAATAAGCAACTTATTGCCACATAAAGGACGAGCCTCCATTGCTCCCCCTCCGAAGTTCTACCAGGAAAAATTCGTTGTTCACCTTGTACGACATTATTACTCGAATTATCATTCCATCATCCCCCCGGAAGACTCAATACACTCGTTCCGTTCGCGCATCTGCCCTCAAAAAAGACATCCCGCCGCTCGTCCCACAATTCAGCTCATCCGTAAAGTCGAAAGGCCACTGTTCCCTCTCTCTTCTGGCGCGTCAATCCGGCCCCACTCCCGCAAAATTAGCGCTATGCGCGTGCGGACGCTTTTCATTGAGCCTTTTTTTTCTCTCTCTCTCTCTCTCTCTCTCCGGGGCCGGCTGCCGCATTCCTGGCAGTGCAGCAGCAACAGGCGCTCGACTGTATACGCGTCCGCGAGTAAACAGTAAACAGCGACAAAGACCGGTGTGACGTCTAGTTTTAGGCTTGCAATCGAGGCTCGCGTGCATAATGCAGAGGCGCGGCCCCCCTGCCCGCCTCTCTCTCTCTCTCTCTCTCTCTCCCTCTCGCTGCGCGCTCCAACGCTGGAGGAGACAATCTCGGGGAAAAGACGCGTCAAAAGAGATGTTCTCTCCTTTGTGCCCGGACTCGCCTTTGAGAGCCGCAGCCGGGGGGACAAATATTTTCAGGGATTCCGCACGCCGGCCACCGAGCACAATGCCCCGACTCCCGACTCTGTTGGGCCAACCTTCTGAATAAACCGCCTGACTCCTAATTATCCGGCTGCGAGGGCTTAGGAGATCTCTTTATTCGGAGACGACTCTCTTTCTCTCCTCTTTCTCTCTCGGACGTCCGAGTTTTTCGCGAGAGCCGCGCTTTCGCGATAGCTGTATGTGCACGCGCGTACGTAACGTACACGCGACCACCCGGCGGATGAGCAGTGCGAGAAGACGGACGCTGAAAAAAGGACGCGCGCGCGGGAGAAAGAGAAATGCTAAACGGGGAGCCGAGCGAGCGAGCTCTCAAAGTTTCTGAAATGCAAATAAGGAAAGTTGAAGGGAGAGAGAGACGACCGGGGGGGAGGATGGAGTAATGAAATAAACATTAGGAGGAGATAAGGCGAGTTTGAGCGGGAAAAAAGTAATTGATACGAAAAAAAGAACGCTCGACAAATAAATTGGGCCTCTAAGACGCGCGGGGGGAACTTTAATATTTATGACGATGCTCTTTGATAGGCGAGTATGTGGCGCTTTTTTCGAAAGTTAGAAAATAAACGGAAACGATGCGCACGTGATGTTTATTTCGAGTATAGAAAAGAAACTGCGTACGGAGTTTGTCTTCTGCACTCTTGATAAAATTATATACGTTTTAAGAAAAGTTTCAAAATGCTTCTTCTTGACTTGAAATTTTAAAATCACTTGAAAGTCGCTTTAAAAAGACTATGTTTATACAAGAAAGTAAGCATTAAAGGAATTTTTTTTTTGTAATTCCTGTGCTTAATTTCTGCGACGAAGTCTTTGAAAACATCAAGTAGAATTTTCTACTAAAGAATAAAACTGCATTCCGGAGCAGTTTTTAAAATTTTCTGTAAAAAGTTCTCTTTAATGCGATCAGAGGCAGATCCACATTTCTCTCGAAATAATAAGCATTAAAGTGGCGCGACACAAAAAGTCCATAATCTAATTTATTTAGTAAACAGAGCTTACGAAAGTCTACTCTCAAAGGCACTCTCGTTTTCATAAAGTCATCTCCAGTTTATTTAGGGGCAAATCGCGACGACGTCCCAACGAAGCGAAGGCTTTTTCCTCGCCCTCCTTCGCCTCCCCTCGTAAAGCAACAAAGCAAAGTTGCCGAAGAAAATAATAATAAATTAGCAGGAAAAAGAGGCGAAAGAAGCGAGAGATGCCGGAAGATTAAGAGACGCGGGCCGAGGCTACATACAGCCGCGGATCCTCGTAAATAAAGAGAAGGCCCCGATTATTTTTCCAGCGCTCGTTTGTCCAGCGGCGGAACGTGTTTCGTGAGCGAAAACAGCTCCCTCCCGCGCGTATAAGACTCGCTCATTATTTTTTCAACGATTGCAGCCCCGCGCGCCGAGCCGTTTCCACCGGTCAAAGCGAGGCTCTGCTCTCGAGAGAGAGAGAGAGAAAGAGAGGAAGAAAAAAAGGGAGCTGCGGGGGTGAAAAGCGAAAGCAAATTTTCCCCGAAGCTCGGGCTTCCGCGTCCTAAAACAACGGGGGCTTCGCAGGGGGAAAGTCGGCCCCGGAGAGTGAAAACGATTGCGTCGACGAGAGGAGGACTAGTTAGCGAGTGCGGTCACGAAGTCCGGACAGGTTAAGGACGGAGGATCGTTTCGTTACGGCGCGAGGTCCTCGCTCAGCCGGCCAAAGGTCAGTGAAACCGGGCATTAACTGGGAGGTGGTCGCTCGGGGTGAAAGCTGCGTAAACCCCCGTCGACTGCAGTGACGACTCTGTTTACTCAATCGTTTAGCGAAAAACCGCACTTTCGAGCCTGCAGGCCGCGTTGGCTTTTTGCCCGCAGTTTATTAGATGGGATTAAGGCTGGCTGTTTAGAAAATATTTTTCAATAATATTGGTCGACCTGCCCGAATCTTATTATGGGGGACGTGCCTTTTATAATTTTCTCGCACTTCTGGGAGCGCGTGCCTTCGTTCTGGATGAGAAGAAAGGGTTTATACTATTATATATATATATTTTTTTTAACGATTCGGGAAAAAGGAAATATATTTAATGATTGGAAAATAAATTTATCGAGGATCAATTTTATTTTTCTGATATAAATTTCGATTTTATTAAAAATTCATTCACAGAATCGTAAAATACTCGGTGAAAATTATACCAATCGATTTTCATTTTCAGCGAAATTTGGGGAATTATTTATTTAATCCCTCGCCACTTCGAGCGGCAAAAGCAATTCAATTTAACGGGCGAATAATATTTTAAAACAAATAATCAACGAAACGCGAACACAAAGTACCATCGGTGTATAAAATAAAAATTTCACCCGACTCACTGAAGGATACTCATTCCAAACAAAAGCGAAACAAGTCGACGAGGGCATCCTCTCGTCCAGGCCTTGTGTGCGGTCCGGCACAAGGTGCCTCCTTCAAGTGCACTCGGGGCCTCGTCTAGTGCTTGGTCGAGCCCGACATATGCAGCGTCACAATCAGCCTCGCTTTTCCCTCGTCTCGTCGTCGCGTGGGGGCCGCTCGCCTCACCTGCCCCGCGTCTGAAATCCGTGAGGCCCCGCGCGGATCGTCACAATATTTTCCCACAGCTCGGCGTCACAGGTGCTCACCCTCCGGAAACCTGTTTTCCTCCTCTCCTGCGTAGGCACTCGTGCTGGTAGCTCGCCGAGGGGAATTAAGCGTTATATATCTGGATGCGCGCCTCGCCGGCACGAGGGAAAACCGAGGATGTGGCGTGAAACACGCGCTGGAAAATTACGGATGGATTAGGTTCTAGTTTTCGCTTGTATCGCGGTGTATTGTTTCGATTGCTTTTTAATAAGGAGCTCTTGTACATTTAAATTTACCTTTTTTATGAAATCTTTTGGTTACTGTTGTGAATTTAGCTCTTTAAAAATTAAGTTTTTCCAATATTATTATTAAATTTATTTTTTTATTTATATTGACTAATGACTATGATTCATCCAAAAACTAAAACATTAATTCAATTCTATATTTCAATATTGTATAAATATATACAAGGCTTGTTACGACGTTCCCTGGAAAGCAATCTATTTTATTAGATAATGTATCCCCAATACATTATATAACATATAGTTAACACTAAAATTAGCATCTCCAAACTATAAATCATTGTTTATTTCAGAACCGCAGCGTATACATCTTCTGCATACCGGGACTCTGCACGTCCAACACTCGCCACACGTGCCCAAGGGAATATGCTCGACACATGTTCCACTAATTCAAATCCGCACGGCGAGAAAAAAAGCGTATATAGAAAGCCGCGCGCGGCATCGGCGTGCGGCAGAAGTGCTTTTCGAGCTCCAAATGACACTGCAGACTCATTGTGTCCCGGTAATTGAGCGGCTTCTTCGCCAATTCCCACGGAGCAGCCCCGGCCTGCAGGCATTTACCCGAGCCTAAGAGTTTCTTTAGAAAGAATTATCCGGGTTATTAATGGCGCTGTGCAGAATGCACCTGCCGATCGAAATCACGTTTTTCCCCTTGGAAAGTTCGATCTCTCCGACTCCTATGCGCTTTTCATTGTCGTCGCGCCGTAGGACGCAGCGTGGGTTCCCCGCTTCTTTTTTTTCCGCCCCGGGAATATTAGGAGTGATTTAGGCCCTCGATTTTTTTTAAAAAAGAGGATCATTTCTCCTTTGAGAAGACTGATGGAATGAGTGCGCGAAAGGAAATCTTACGACTAAATGCCTATTAATCTTGCCGACGTTTTGCAGCAAAAGCAGCCCGATGCTAATCGAATAAGTGCACGTTGTCGGATTTATACACACAATTTTGGATTAACCTCCATTAGGCAAATCCTTTCAAACTCGAACGCTCCACAATCATATTGGTTTAAAAGCCCGCAATCATACCCCCAAACCCAATTTTATCCGTCAAACTACAGCACTCCGCCATTTACCCGAAACATCCCAGCGACACAATCGTTCCGCCGCATCTCCGAAAAGCGGTAAAAACAAAAATCCCGAAAGCAGCTCCCATATACCGGCGGGCGCAGAAATTTACGCGAGAGACGGCCCCCCGATAGCCCGGATAATAATGCCCCCAGCTTCCCGCGCGTCTCGATCCGCCCCGGCGTGTGTGGGTCCCCGCACGCGCTCCTAGCTCGGCAAAGCACACACACGAAAAGGCAGCTCCGTATAACGTAACGGTTATCGCCGGATCGACCCGCCCAGCGATCGCGCGGAGGCTTTGGCCGATAAATAAATCAGGTGGCCCGCCGTCTCTCGCGCTTAGACCACGGAGGACGGTGGAGGAGGAGGAGGAGGTAAGAAAAGGGCCCGGAGGGCCGTCATTAACGAAAGAAAGCCCGCAGAGATGAGAGAGTGTAAAAGGCCATTGTTGGCATTCTCCGCAATTACCGGGGGCCTTTAAGCCCCGCGATGGCAGCTCTCTCTCTCGCTCGCGTGAAAGGCGCGAGCGTTAATCAATTTCAGCCCTGGCGGTTCAAAAGAGCGCGCTTTCTTCGCCGGAGCGGCTCGCTTTCATTCGATTAACGCCGGAGTTTGTAAATTTCTCGGGCTGATAAGCCGGCTTTAATAAAATTCCTAAAACACGCCGCGAACGCAGGGGAGGAGGGAGAGGGGGAGAGGATTCAATTTTATCGAATGAAAGCCCGCGGAAAACTCCTCCCTGGGCTAAATGAAACTTTTTCCCAAAGCGAGAGAGCTGCCAGAGGCTCAAAGGTGGCGCAGGAGAGGAGAGAGAGAAAAAAGAGCAGCACGCGAGAGTCGGTGGTGGTTTGAGGTTGAACTTGAGGCAGACCTCTCCGGGATTGCTCGCTCGTGACCTGCCCGGGAGAGAGAGAGAGAAAGAAAGAGAGAGAAGCTCTTGCACAAGGACACAGCAGGCCGCGTCCTCTTGGAATACTCCCTCTGATCGCTTTGTTAAAAGATGCTTTATATTCGAGGCTGGGCCCCCGCAACCTGCCTTATTTGCTGCCGGGGCCCTTCGGAGAAAGAGCGATGCTATTATATACGGTTTTTTATGCGACTGCGCTTACGTGACTGCGGATGTGTGATTTATCGTGCAAACGTATGGGTTCACCAAAATCGTCTTATAAGGTCGGCAGAATGCTTAAGTAATGCGTGAAATAGAGCTGAGAAGGTATTGTGGAACGCTGCCGATTTGGGCCCTCCGAGCCGAGAAAGATATTCTTGCAAAATTTCTTTCTGTAAAGTGATTTATTTTGCTCTCGAAAATGTATTCGTACTAGAGGGCCTATAAAACTGTCTGGATTAACGATATTTTAAAACAAAATGATGCATTTGCGAGACTGACACGCCGTATGAATGTAATTTCTAAGTATTTCTGCTTACATGAGCTCTTGAAATGAATAAAAAAGATATTAACTAAAACTTTACTCTGCAATAGCTGTCATGGTTTCAAATAATGAAATAAATAAATTTTAGTTTGAACATCGTTTGGAATATCGTACGCAAATTAATATCCAATTTTCAGCTTTACCCAAACATTCCTTAAACTTCCCGTACAGCACAGAAAATTAGTATAGAAATGTGCGACAAGCATGCCTCATTTCCACAAAAGCCCGAAAAAAAGCGATCTCGCAAGCGGCCAGAGTATCTATATTCCTTTCAATTCAAATTCTAATAACAGCCAGGGCGCTTAATATACGACAACGGGGCCTCCTCGCAACCTCTCGCAGGAGAGTCTCGGCAAAGAAAAGCCCCCCTCGCGTCGAAAAAAAAAAAAAAAAAACGAAGAGAAAAGGCGAATAAAAGAAAAGAAGACAAGCCGTCCTCTCGAAGCCTCTCGAAAATAGTTTTTATTGACGGCGCGCGTGAGACAGACTCTCCTCGCAGACAACTCGCCGTCTATATACGGAGAGGAGAGAGGACTCAAAGGATGCGAGTCCTCTCTCTCTCTCTCTCTCCCTCACAAGGGAGCACTGTGCGGCCGCGTGGGTGGACGTTTTATCTGGCATTGAACGACATCGAGGGATCGGAGAGCGCCGTGACTCGGTATTATTATTTAGGGGGCCCCCGCTTTCAATCGTTAGGCCAGCCATTCAAAGGCCACTTTAAATCATCCATCGGCCGAACACGACGCGACGTCCTCTCCGCTGCAGCGAGAGAGGCTCGCGCGCGCGAGAGAGAGAGAGAGAGAGAGAGAAAGAGCGCGCGTGTCCCTCGGAGGCCCGAGCGGCTTTCACAATTGGACGTTATACCGTCGCCGGGGGTTGACCAAATAGTAGACGGGAGATTTTTATCGGGGCCGCCGCGAGCGGGCTTTTTTGTTGCCGAGCCTTTTGCCTCCTTCTCTTTGCCTCGCTTTTGCTGCAATGATCAACGAGGTTATTGCCTGTTTAAGGGACGTTTTCGGCTTAACTGATTTGTCGTTTCCCATTGTTGGACCTATGAAACGGCTCGTTTAAAATAATCGGCTTTGTTTAAGCTCGATACTTTATCGACTAAAATATTTCTGCACGGTTGAGAAACGTTTTTGACTGAAAAATTTGCCACTCTTTTTATATCTTAATGAATTTTACACAACGTTTAGTCAATCAAAACATTTTACTTAAATTCATTTGATTAATATCCAGATTATATATTACTTTATCGTTAAAACATTTTAATCAGAGAAAGCTCTGTACGGAATTAATTAAAAACAGGTACCCTCCGATTGCCTCCGATCCAAGTTTAATCAGCTTTGTGTACTAATTAGTAAAGGCGATAAACTCCCAATCGAGATACGCGCAAAGGCCAGGGCGTTTATTCCGCCGTACCCTCTCTCCGTCCGTCGCTTATCACTTTTACTAGCCTCGTATCAAAAGGAATGAAGATAGCCGCGGCCGTTACGAAAATGCATTACGGGCCGCGCGCGCGCGATATTTTCCGAACGGCAACCTCCATAGAATTATTACGGCGCGCGCGGCGAGTCCGGCCGGCGCAGTCGGCGAAAATGCGCGCCGATAAAAAGACGCGAATGCATTTGATCGTTTCAATAAATCTCGGGGGCTGAATCAGTGTTGCAAGAAATTTATGCGCTACGTACGATGCTTCCATCTGCATTTGTACGATTTGGAGAGAGAGAGAGAGAGAGTCGGAACGCTTTTGCCCCGCGGGGGTTTCCCTCCCCCCCCCTTTCCCCCCCGGCGCTATTTCATATTTATCGAATGTAAATGCAATGATAAAGCGCGGCGCCCGGCAGGTTTTCCCTTTTGTGGCGCAGGCCAGACTCCTTTTTCGACCGTAACTTTTTGACGGTGGCAAGAGCGACATATTTTTATGGTCTTCTAAACTCCGGCCGTCTCTCTTTTATGTTGTTCCATGGCCTTAAGGCAACGAGCTCTCGGTTACACCTAAACGATTTATTGATATTTTAAGGGTAAGCTCGAGTGTTGCCTACTTTAACGCCTTCGCCCAGCTGCAGGTCGAAATCTCGAGGTGTATTAAAAATGGAATCCTAAATTTGAGCTCAGAAGGCGGTAAGACAATTCCGCCTTCGCCTGCAGTGTAGTACTGCGTCGAGTCGAGCCCCCCACTGAAAGTTTCTGGATCGCAAGGCGAATATTCCGAGCTAATTATTTCCCGGGCTGAAATGTTTCCAAACGCGTCTCGTCATTCCCGCTGCACTCGACAAAATAAAACTCTTCCTCTCCGATTCCCCGAGTCATGTATTCATTCAGTTGTCATCGTGTCAGCCTTGGAAATCTATATACCCGCTAGGCTAGGAATAAAAGTGATCGCGCCAGACGCACTCGTACGAATTCCCTGTCGCGGCGGCTGTCCGTATATACACATAAGCGTCTTATTCACGCAGCCGCGCGTGTACACACGGCTCGCTTTTAAAGGTACAAGATGGATCGTTATTCCGCCGCGACGCGTAACAAAAAATCGAGCCGAATAGTCGGATGATGAGCTCAGTTCGTCTGCCGAAACAAGGAGGGCTTTCAAGCTCGCGTTATGATCTCTTCCTGCACCCGAAAGAACAGGCATTCATGGCTAAATACCGTGGAAAAAAATTCAGGCAGGAAGAGCTTTGCGAGATTAGCGTGGCTCTTTTTTCGTTCTGATTAATAACCGCATCCTGTATCCGTAGCGATAAGATCTTTGTATAAAGGAGAAATAGTAAATAGGGTTCATGCCATTAGAACAGTCCTCAGACAAAAGTTCAAAGTCTTTTTACTAAAGAAACAGAGTATATATACCTTTCGCAAAAAAGTTTGAAGATTAAATTTAACTGTTACGCCCGAGTGGTTACGGTTAAAGCGGCGAAAAATAATCAAAATAGGTTAATGAAAATTAAAGCTAACACAAGATAGAGGATCACAATTATCTCGGTTTCTGAATGCCCGGAGCGAGTTAAACTGAAAAAGTTCGCGGCGCCGCGGCTCTCGGGAGAATATCCACGGCGAATCGCCGTGTCTTGCTTATGAGCGCGGCGCGGCGGGTGTATGAGATCTCGCGGCGAGGTAAGAAGGATATCAATTCAATCCTTTAATTAAACTGAAATCGTCGAGGCGCGGATACTCTCGGCTCTTTCTTATATCCGAGAGCTGCTTGACCTCTTAAACTTTGGCGTTGCAACGAGGGCTCGGCGAGGCGCACCCCGGCGACTGTCTATTCAAAGGTTTTTATTCCGCGGCGAAAGCCTCCGGGGCGCACGCGCGAGTAACTAAAAGCTTTATAGAGTCGGTGCGCTGCGCTCGGTTAATTTCGTTGGAGTAGCTACTTCCGCCTTTGCGTTTTTTTTTTTTGCTTACTTGACTTTGTACGTTAAGCGCAAATCCTTTTTAGATTCGCACTGGAGCGGTGTCCTCTGCAGCCCGGACTCTGTTACCCTCTGTTGAATGCTTTGAGACACAATAAGGGCCAAGTGGGTCAATGGCTGTTTCTTGATTATTGCAGTGTGAAAGTCGGGTTAGTTTTTTTTTTTGAAGCAATAAAATAATCCTTTATTCCTAAATGTAAAGCAATGTATTTCGAAATTAGCCTCCACCGTGCAATAAAGACTGTTACTATCATTGACTCGCAACGCTTTCATCCGAGAGGAATAAAGGCATTGCGCATTAAAACGGAGATTATAACCTGTTATTCGGCCAACGACAAACCTCCCCGCAGAGCGTTCGGAGTCCGAGATGCCGGAATTTATCCTCGAGCATCGAGCGAGCGTGATAAATATTTGAATTAGCCCGCTCAGTGTCCTCGGGAGACCCTCGTCCGCTCCCCCCCCCCCTCTCTCACGCTTGCAAATACACTGCAAATAAAAAGCAGCTTGCTGCCTAAGCGGATTATTCCATTTCGATTGTGCTCCAACCCGCTCTCCTCGAAGCAAATCCTAATCGGCCGCGTGTCCAATCCCGCCGAGGCATTCCTTAGAATTTCGAGAGGATGACCTTACGATCGTCTGCGCGCGCGGCTGCTGCTGCGGAGGGCCCGGGTCCCTATATCCGACGGTCAGTTAATTGGAAATGAATTCGATTCAATCCAAATCTAATTAGGGAGACGAGCGAGAGACTTTTTTACGCGCGCTGCGCCCTCCGAGGGAGAGAAGGAACGGAGTAGAGCGTCGACGGCCGCTGCCGGCGGGAGAGGCTCTTCGTGGAACTTGAATCGGAACGGGGAAATCTAATGGATTAATTTCTATTTTTGGCACACGAAGCTCCTCGCGGACTCGATAGACCGCGGCGCTTGATTTATAAGACCGGGGAACGAACATTAATTAACGTTTTTTTCGCGACCGGCCGTGGGATTTTTATTGGGGCTCCGACGGAAATTTACGGCCGCAAAGGTGCAATAATTAGAGCAGAAGTTCTAAAGCGGAAGGCGTCGGTTTGTAGAAGATTTCAAGGTATTTTTATCATTTTTAGAGGAAGAGACCTAATTACGCACAATTAGCTGTTTTGTGTATTTGCCTCGAGTAGCTGCTTCATTAGTAAAAAATGCTTTTGACTGTAAGCAACATTCACGCGACAGATATATACTTTGATACACCTCAAACGAATTTTCCGAACGCTTTTTCGCAGCGAGTTTTCCAAATTAGAATGGCATCGCATTGAAGGTTCTATTGCAAAAAATGCTTTTGAAATCGGTTGAACTGCTACTGCAAAAGCTTTGAGCTCTCACAGGTAAAGAAGCTTTTGCAGTTGCGTGATTTTTGAACATTAAATTCGAATCGAAAAAGATTTCCCTTTAAAACGTTAATCAGCTTACTTTTTTAATATTAGCCTACTTTTCGTTGAGAATATTAATTTCAACATTACCGAGCGCTAAATAATTTCTTCCATTTTATTTTTAAAAAAAACTTTATACCTTATTAGTACTAAAAATAATCCAATTTTAAAAAAAATAACGAAACGGAGTACGATTCATTGCAAGTGAACTGCGGCCGCGCATTAATTAACAGCGTAAAAGCTTTAGTCGACGTTAAAACAAGTCATTTCTGCAGGCCGCGCCAAATTCCAAGAAAGGCGCGTAATAACAAAACGTATAATCTCCGCATAATAATCGAAATGAATTCAGCGATAATCTGAAAAAGCGAGCCTTCGGCAAAAGCGCATTTCAATGGAAAAGCACTTATTTACGGCGCAGCCCGCCGCCGTCGCCGCCGCCACTGCGAGAGAGAGAGAGAGAGAGCGAGCAACAAAAATATCCGCACGGGAACGCGGAACGCTCGACAACAAAGGCAAACAAAAACAAGAGAGTCGGCAGAAATAAAACAGAAAAAAAAAAAAAAAGAGTCGAGCGAGCCGATTGTCGGAGAGGGCTTTTACCCGGGGCGCGTGGACATTATTTAAATTTCGATCAAAGCTCTCGATTACGCAGCGGAGCGCGTCGTCCGGCCGGGGCGCGCGAGTGAAAGGGCCCCGGCGCGACAAGCGCAATTTCGAACAATCCACGCGTGATGGCTCGCGGACAATGCCGCGAAGGGGGCCATTATCTACCGCTCTTTATACGCGAGAGCTCGAGAGCCGCGAGTGCCACCTGTGCGCGCGCTCTCCCCTCCCCACCCTCCCTCCGGCCTCTTCTCGCGATGTAAAGATCCACCGCGATTTCCTAGGACCACCGCCGGCGCGCCCATTCGGTGAGGCGGCTCCTTAATTCAGCCTCCAAATCCCGTGATTCATGCAAGGGCGACTGATTCGTTATAAGCGACCTCTTTCTCAAGCGAGAGGAGAGGCCGCCCGTTTCATTCGGACTGGCTCGTTCTTTTTTTTTTTTTCTCTCTCTCGGCCGTTCGGTGGTCCATTTGGCGAATAAAGAGCCTAGGAAAAGTCCGGCTCTCTCGGGTTCTATTTTTGAGCAGCTAAAAAAACAGCCTTTTGTAATCTCTCGCTCTTTCATGAGCGCCTTCGTTTTGTTGTTATTATTATGCCGTTTGCTCGCCTCTCTCTCTCTCCTGGCGTATCTCTTTCCGAGTGTAAGGAGCTTAACGCTCATTTTACGGCCTCGCGTGATTAACGAAATATGCTGTACCAAAAATTTACCGCGTCCCCCCTTAGCAACGGTCAAAATTCCGGTTAAAATTCCGTACGAACCAAATACTACGCTTGAATTTCGCAACGAACTGGATTAAATGTTATAGTCACTGGTTAAAACGCAATTTACAAAATGCGATACGTCGTCGATTATATATTCAACAACTTTTTCGACGAAGCAACGTAATAAAATCGTCAAGGCTTCGCCGCTCGCGCAATCGAAGGCAAAACCAACACCTCGCGACTCGTCGAATTTCCCCTCGCTCGTACGCCAAAAAAAAAAAAAAAATGTCCCGAGCATCGATCAGCCCCGGCAGCGGGAACACTCGGCTCGTTATTGAAATTAAGCGGCGTGTAAATGAGCGCGTCGCCTTAAACGGCCGCCGCGCGTTTGTAGGCCGCGCGCGCGTGCATACATATACCTTTTGCACCCGAGGAGAGGCGCAGAAGAAGAAGGTGCGAGGAGAGCACCATATTTAGCAGCGAGCCCCGATAAATCTGCGCGGCTCGCCTCCCAATTTCGCGGAGAGATACGCGCGCTGAATTAAGATGGAATCGAGAGAGTCGAAGGGGATATCTCGCTCGCGCGGCGCGGCGGGCAAAAAGCCGGGAGAGAGGAGGCCTTTTTGCCGCGCCGTTTGCAAGAGCAAGCGCGAGAGGCGTCGGCCTGCGCTGCTCGATAAAATCGGGGGAAAATAAATGACGCGCGTATATATATGTATACAACAGGGTTTTTGTTTCGCGCGCTTTGCTCGTTTACACACGAGGCCGCGGAGAGTGCGTGAGTCAACAAATTTGGGCATTTCGGATTTTACACGCTTTTGAAGTTTGCTCACGGAATCGACCGGCCGCGATTCAATTTTATTTTATTAGTTTCACTTACGCGCCGGGCTTTTCTTTGCCGAGGCAGAAAACACGATTCACCCTGCTCGCTAAAATTCAATTTGGCAGTTCTTTTTCTCTCGTTTCTTATAATCTTAATTCGAATCATCATTTATTTTAATCTTTATTTGAAAGAATGCCAATTAATCTACCGTACGATTTTCTGTTTAACGCGTTACACCCAAAATTTTTTGCCACCCAAAAGCCCGAAACCGAGGCAGCGCGTCGCTTCCGCATTACTTCGAAATTTCAAATGCGCCCAGCTTTTTATTACCGTTCATTAGGGGTAAAAAAGGCAAGAAACCCGTTTCGGCAGAGCGGCCCGTATATATCGCAAAGCAGCGCGTAACGTGCCGCAAAAGTGTTCGAAACTCCCCTCGCAGACTTTCCTTTATTACTAGTCTCCGGCATTTGGGAATCCACGCATACGCCGCGCGGCGCGACTCCGAGAAAAAAAAAGGAGCTGCGAACTCGCTCGTTAAAGTACCCAGGAAGCGTCGGCAGTAAAGTCCAGCCTCCCTTTCAGCTCGCACTTTTGCCCGGTAATTAGGCTCGCGCTCTCGCTCCTCCGCCCTCGCCTTTTCACCAAAATTTCGAATGTGGGTTACGGCTCGGCACCGTATACACATATATATATATATGTATAGCCGTGCTTTTTGCGCGGAATAATCCTCTCGGACGCGCGTTAAAAAGGGCCGAGGTGTTATTGAAAGCGGCGAGCGGTCAAGACCGGGGCCTGATTACAGAGCCCCGTGCACGTGCAGAGGAAGAAGGTGGCGAAGGGGGACCACCTATTGCGGGCCCCAAATCCGCCCTCTTTCATTTTTCCGCGCGCGCAAGGACCGACCGGATGGGACGACTCTCGGGTTTTTATGGGCCTTGACGCTCCGACGCGCCGATATTGGGGCTTTTCGGGTGTCATAATCTGCGCGTTTAGGTTACCAGCTGGCTAATTCGCCGGGCGTAAGCCCAGCTTTTGTCGCCTCGCTCCCCGAGAGAGTCGATGCCGCTGTTATAATGTCGCCGCCGGCCGCTGGGATTTTGCGAGGCTTCGGTGGTTTAGTGCATCCTGGAGAGTTGACAAAGTCGGCGAGCTCAAAGGACTTGTACACTCATTTAAACGATCCAGAAACTTTTTAGAAGTATACTTACCTTACCTGGAGAAGTACGAGACGGACGTTCCTTGGTTTCTTTTTTAATTTGAAAATAACTTTTAGTAAACAAATTGTAATTATCATGAAAATTAAAATGCTCTAAATTATAATAAAATACTTTCATTGTGAAGCGAATACTTTATGTAATGAAATTAAAAATTGAAATAAAAAACTGACAGAAAATATTGAATGATTTATAAAAATGAAATAATCAATATTACATTTGGCTTTTCGAAAATTTCAATATACTTTTATTACTCGTAATTGAAGTACATTTTGCGCTCCAGAAAAGAAGCTGCTCACTATGCAATAAACCCAAAGAATGCAAAAAAGAATTTCCGCCTAATGAAGAGAAAATTGACAGAAATGAAATATCCCTTTGAAAGAGTAAAAGTCAATTTTCCGTAAGAAAGAAAAACAGATTCCATTCATTTTCTGAAATCCTCCTTTCCTCGGGCAATAGGCAGTAACTCCCTTACAGCAGCAGCAGCAGCAGCAGAGTCGCTCGCGCGCTTATTGCAATCGAGCGAAATTAAATAAAAAGAAAAGCGTATGCGCGCTCGGCGGTATCGCTGAAAAGATCCGAGCGTTTTACCGGAAAAGTCTCCTCGGCGCGTCTCTGCCCTCTTTCTTTCCTCTCTGCATCTCCTTTCCTTATAACGGCGAAGCATTCGCATTCGCATCTCTCAAAGGAAGCACACTCGAGTGCCTCCTCTCGAGTGCAAATACGAGGAGCGTTTCCTCGGCTCTCCCCTTTGTATTTCTCGGAAAAATCGCACCTCTCTCCTCTTCCGAAGGCGCGTCGCCGACGCCGGAAAGAGAGGAAGACGATGCGTCATTGTAGGCAGTTCATTCAGAGGGCGTCTCGAGTATATACTCCGTCGCCACCCTTTGCGCCGGGCTCCGAAAAACTCGGCGGGCGACTACTCCGCGCGTCCATTCACGCTTAGATTCCTCTTAAACGCCCCCGGAAAAGCTGACCGTCGCTCTCCCCCCCGATCATTGAGGCCAGTAATTTCACTTGGCTCCTGAATTGGCAGGAAGCCCGCGGCGCTTAACTCCGCGCGCCGACGCTCCTCCTTTCTCTCTCTCTCTCTATTTTCCTCGCTCCTCTTGGCGAGATTACCGTCCGGCCGTCCGGCCCGGGTATATAGTCCCTTCGATGAATCGCCGCGGAAAAGGAGTCCTGCCGGAGCACCTGTCCGCGCAGGAATTCAGAGAGAGTCCCGTTCGCTTTCCGGTCCGGCGAGATTTCGGGAAATTATCGCGTCAATTATGTATAGCCGGCCCCCCGGGATTATTGAGCGGTCTCGGGCCCTGGGAAATTATAATTGCTCATTACGGGGATTCGCGCGCGCGAAAAACGCCCGCTTTAATTGGCGGCCGAGAATTTATATATATATATATATATATTTATTTACAAGGATCTCGTTCCGGAGATGAAAGTCCCCGATAAAGGCCCGCGCTCGATAATCGTTTACGGCCGAAAAATTACGTTTATTTACTCCGACAATTATCGGGCCCGTGGCGATGCTAATTTTTCTTAATTGAGCGCACTGATTTCCTGGCCGCTTTATATATACATATATATATATATAGCAATTCGACCGCGCCGCAACGGCAGCGAGTAGAGGACTATCGACTATCCGTGGTAATCGCCGTCGCAAGAACAAAACCAGCGCATCTCTTTCTTTTTCCCTCCGGCTGGCGGATGAGCTTCGTCGAGCGAAAACGCCTTAATGCGTCCCCGGCGGAGAGGAGCTTCCGTAATGACTCGACGCTCGAGGCCGGGAATGACTTTGAAAAAAAATTCCACTACTTTTTTAGCGCTCGACTTTCGCAGAGTGGCGTAAAACAGTCTCCGAGGCGTCTACGAGAGCGACGACTGTCTTGCATTACACACAGGCCCGCGGATTTTTAAGTTACTAGGTGTCTGCGGGCTGTTTTGCAGTCGAGAGTCGTGTCGCGCGAGAGACGAGAGAAAATTGCGGTGAAAAACATTTTTTAAATCCGAGGAGGTTCGCGGTTGCGTTTGAAAGGGATGGGAGGCAGGAATTTACTAAATTTTTTTTTCTCGGGTACTTGTCTTCGTTCCGAAGGGCTTTCCTTATAAAGTAAATATACGATTTAATTAGAAGGTGCAGCGCAGCACTGACACCATTTACGGAAGATTTAAAAAACGAAAAGTCAGAAAGGTCTATTCTTCGAAGATACGTAATAAAGCTTTTCTGAAATCGAGAGAAATTTAATTAATTACTTATTTTATTACTCGAGTAAAAGAAACTAACTTAAAACTGTGTTTAAAAAAATGTTATTTAAAAAAGGCCTCAAAGCCGCGCTAATAAATTCTCAAAGTAATGATTCGAGACGGACGTAAGTAGCTTTTTTTTTTTCAGTAATCAGAATATTCAATTGGACTCGTTTCGGAAGCCAAATCGGAGGAGAGATGCAGATTGCGAGCGCACAAAGTCCCGAGATGTGTTACGCGATTGCCCCGTTCCCCCTCCCCTCCCTTACCCTCGCTCTCAAATTATAATTGGTTTGTAATTAATGACACTCGTCTTATTGACAGATGAAGCAGACTCTCGGCTTCGGGCTATCAATCGGGCGTAAGTACGCTCGCATTTAAATGGGTGCGCGCTCGCTTTTCAATCCGGACGGTTTATTTTCGGGGCTTTAATTGCCGCGATCGTGCCAGGGGATATTAATAATTGCACGCGAATCCTTCATTCCTGCTTTCTCCGCGGCGCGCGGAGAGCACTTCCTCTCTTTCTCTCTCTCTCTCCCTCTCGCGTCTTAATTGTTTTTCTGCGTCTTTTTTTTTTCACCGACGCGGAAAAAAGGAACGAACGATCGGCCCGGTGAGGCGAAAAAAAGAGGGCAGCGGCGCGAGTTGTTTCATTGACTCGCTCGCATAATGCAAATGAGCTGCCGGGACGACTTGATTTTCAGCTCATTTGCAGTTATACGGTAGCTCGAGAGCCTCGTGATCCGTAATTTTAATTGCCATTTCATTTTCTTACCTCAATAAAGTAACATAATAAAGCAGATAACGAGGAAAAGAATGATTTTATTTTTTTGCTTTTCGTATATAATTATTGAAAACAATCCTTTTTATTCAAACACAATCTTATATAAAAAACGTTCGAGAGTGTATATATATATAATATATAGGTTGAGAACGAGAGCAGAGTAGATAGTCGACGAGAGCGATTAAAGTCTTCAGTCAGTAGTGTATGGAAAAGATTTTATTTATCATCAAAAAACGTCATTGTTACACACGTTACAGTGCGCCTATCGACGAATAAAGGGAGAAAAAACAGATTATCTATCGGTGTATAATAGTGGTGTATAATCGCATAAAATTAGTTGCTTAATAATCGGTGAATTACCAATAAATTCCATAATATCACAATAAAACCGTTTGATGATCGCTCTCTGTCTTCACTTGAACTGCTGGTCGCCGTAGCTCCTGGCGGACCAGCTCGCTTGATTGTTCTGGGGCATGGAACGTTTCACGTTCGCCGTGTACTCCTCCTCGTACTCGTTCAGATAGAGATTCTTAAGAAGGACTTGATTATTCGGTAGCGGGGCCTTGAGGAAGCGCTTCAAGCGGCTCGGCGGCGGTGTCTCGGGCTCGTCGTCGCCGCTCAGCGGATGATCGATGGACAGGAGCTTGCGCCGGAACTCGCCGGCCGTCGGCGATCTCGTCGAGGTCTCGCGGATGCGCTTGCTGCGCGACTTGGACTGGTTGCTCTCCGTTTCCAGGGCCGGAATCTCGTTCTCGGAGACGGCCAGGTTGGCTTGGCTGGTCTTGGTCGGGCCGAGCGTCGTCGTGCCGAGGGTCGTCGGCGAGGTCTTGCCGCTCGTCGGCGGAGGGGAGGTGCTCGGGGCTGATTTCGTCGCGGGTTTCGCGGTGGCGGATTGATTCTCGTTCTCGGGCTTGCCGCTCGAGTTCAGCTTGTCCTCAATGATATGTTTGAAGAAGGTGTAGATCTCGCCGACGGTGAACATCGTGCCGTTGCGCACGGAGATCTTGTCGATCTTCATCTTCTTGATGAGCTCCTCCGTGGCGTTCTGTGCTTCCAGCGCGGAGAGCTTCTGGGTCACGTAGTCGTTGATGAACTCGTAGAAGCCCTTGTAGTAATTTGGCGACTTGTGCTGCTGCTGCTGCTGCTGTTGTTGCTGCTTCTTGTCCTTCTTCTCCTTCTCCTTGAGCTTCCTCTCCTTGCCGGTGTGGGCCTCGTTTTTCTTCTTCTTTCTGAGGTCCTTGCGCATGTGCTTCTCGCTCCAGCGAAGGGACTTGTTGTAGAACCTCATGATCCTCTCGAACTCGCGCTTGAGCTTCGTGAATTCTCTCTGGTTCTTTGACTCGAAGCTGTCGTGAGCCTTGCCGGAGGCGTTCTTGCGTGGCTCCGACAGGTCGACGTGGAAGAAGTTCTTGCTCATGACGTTCAGCAATTCGTGCATCGTGACGTTCGTGTCGTTGCTCGCGTGCCGCGAATCGATCCGCTGCAGTTTCCGGTAGACGATCCTCAGGAAGTCTATCATCTTCTCGTCCCTGGTGCGCGGCTTGCTGCCGTGGCCTCCGTGAGTTTTGGTAATATTACGCACTACGTTCGAACTACTATTCGTACCATTACTACTAGAAGTTTTATTCACTCGTTTAAAGTCTCCGCGACTCATAGCTTCGTGGCTCTTCTCCATCTCCAGCTCCAGCAGCTTCTTGCCAATCTTGCGGAAGAAGTCAATGAACTTTCGATAAGCCATAACAACAGTCTCGTTCTTCTGCTCCTCGACAGACCTGCGTCGTCTGTTCCATCTGATCCTCGGATGCTGACCCAATGTACAATTAGGCAGCTCCTTAGGACTCCAGGATCCACCGATACAAGTAGCACCCGGAGGACCTTCGCTCAAGTAGTATCCCTTGTCGCAGTCGTACATGATCTGCTTGTTGTTGACGACCTTCTTGACGTACGGACGGTAATCGTAGACGCCCATGTTCCCGACGAGCAGAACCTTGCCGTTGGGCACGTAGCCGGGGAACGGACAGTAGACCTCGATGCAGTGGGGGATGTCGCCGGTCCAGTTGCCGTACTGGCACTCGACGGAGTAGGAGTTGTTGTAGGGCCCGCCGCCGATGAGCTCGAAGCCGTCCTTGCACTGGAAGATGGCCTTCATGCCGTGGTCCGTCTTGGCCGCGATGACCATCCCGTTCTTCGGTGGCTTCGGCATCTGCTTGCACCTGGCGGGCGAGCAGCTCGGCACGATCGACCACGTGCCGTTGTTGCACACCACCGGCGTACCGCTCGACGCGAACTCGTAGTCGCCGTCGCACTCGACCATCAGCCGCTTGCCGTGCTCCGCCACCGTCACGTTGTTGATGTGGTCGCGCTCGTCCGACGCCACGTAGACGTGGCCGCGCGCGATATGAGGAACGATGCAGGGCGCGAGGCACTGCGGTAGAGGATATCGCCACTTGCCGTCCATTTGGCAGAGGCTGGAGCTGTGGCCCTCGAGTTTCATGTGCTCCTTGCAGCGGAAGATCAGACTGGCGCCCATACCTGTTCCTGTTGGCAGAATTTTAAGGGACGATTTCTTTTAAGGTCGCTGGACAGCTAAACGATTTAAAAGATAGATTCAATATTTTTTATAATTGAGGATTCGATTATAAGAAAAAGTGTTTGGCGCAATAAGGACGATAAGTTTATTGAGAGCTGCAAACATTTCAACAACATTTACCATTTTCAATATTGTCGATCCATCCATTGTAAAGAATCCCGGGAAGCCCGCAGTTTATCTCCCTGCAAGTTGGCACCTGTCCCGTCCACTTTCCGTCAGCGCTGCATCGTCTCGTGGCCGCTCCCGCGATTGTGTAACCAGTTTTACACTCGTAGGATACAACCGAGTTGTACGCGACGGACGTGTAAATGGCCTTTCCGTTTACCGGGTTCTCGGGCGGCTCGCACTGCACTGACGTCACCTGAAAATGCAAATTCATCTCCATCCGTATAACTACGCAACAAAGCACTTAACATGCTAAATCGCTGTTGCAGAAAGCCCTTCAGCGGCTAAGAGATGTTGATTGCCTATCAAAACACTAAATTTCACTCCGCGTCCGCACTCCTTTAGCTGTACCGATAAGGAGACGCGCGGCAGCCGATATCGCAATTGCTGTTATTTACTGAATTGAAGCTTTTCGAGAAGGTTTCGTGGCGAATCACAATCTGACAGTACTTTGCCGCAAAGTTATTTCTCTATGTTGTATAGGTAAATGGAAGCTTTCAAACATTTGCAGCGAATTTCATGCTTGTCTACGGATAAAAGAGAGTAAATGGAATAAGTTTTTAAACCTCGACACATTTGGGGAGCTCTGCAGGAAGCCACGTGCCGTCAGCAACACAAATTTTTTCAGCTTTTCCCACCAACTCGTAGCCGTCAGCGCAATGATATGAGACGTGACAGTCATACTTGTAACACTCCCCTTAAAAACAATTATTAAAAAAGCCGGTTAGTTTCGAAATTCGAACTTGTAACCGTTTGAAAACATAAATTTTCATTCCAGTAATATTCAAGAATTAAGATGTTAGTACATCGAATTTCAAAAGATATTGTTCTTTTTTTTTTAAACAAAATTGTATACTACCGTAGGTATCGGAAAACATGCTTTCTATGTGAATATACTCTTGAGCACATTTTTAAAAATAGATTACATAAATACAACGTGCTACGCTATTTTTAATAAAAATCGATAATTACTATTAAACATTATGTTTCATACATTATTTTATATTTATATAGAGAAAATATTAATTACTGATACGGCAAATGTAGTATTGATGTTTACTGTACACTATTTACTTCAGTAAATATAATATCCCTTTTATTCTTTAATAATTAATACTCAAGTGTAAAGTTAAAAATAAATCACGATAAACAAATTGAATAGAAAATATGCAATTATACCGGCGTGATACGATTCTTTTTCCATAAACAAGCTCAATAACTCTATAGAATCTAATTTAAAAAGTATTAGTTGCTTTCAAAAGAGTTGACGAAACAATGCGAGCAATGAGAAAGCAATCAGAATTTAAAATACTACGATTGTCAACAAATGCCCTTTAATAAACGCTTTGTGCGACGACTTTTAAAACCAGCTTTATCGTTGCAGGACAAAAGAGCAGTGTTAATCGAAGTCAATATCAAGCTCATCAACTTTTCAGACTGAAATCGTGCACTAAATAATACTAGCGAAAACATACCAGCGTGCCATCCGTTGGCGATGTCAGCCGGCGGGCCGCAGTTCCTCGCCTCGCAAGTGATGTCCGGTCCGTACCAGCTCGCCTGCTTGTCCGCGGCCATGAGGCACTTGGCCTTGGGCGATCCCTTCGTCTCGTAGCCGTGATTGCAGACGTAGGACACCATGCTGTCGAGGTCGAAGCTGGTCTGCTCGGGTATGGCGTTGTGCCGGGCGTTCTCGAACTTGTTCGGCACCGAGCAGAAGGTCTTCGGGTCGGTCTTGCAGGTCGGCGTGATGCCGGTCCAGTGGCCGTCGGCCCGGCAGACCCGCTCCTTCAGCCCGACGACGTAGTAGCCCGGATCGCAGGTGTAGTTGGCCCGGTCCCCGAAGAGCCGGCCGCTGATGCTCATCACTCCGTGCTCGATCTCGTTGAGGCTCGGGCACTCGCGGTCCGGCTTGATGCAGGACATGCCGCAGATGCCGTCGCAGCGGCACTTCTTCTTCTTGCTCTTGCAGTCCTCGTCGGTCGAGCATTTGCGGAGGCACTTCTGCCCGAGGAGCTCGGCCTGCTCCTCGTCCCTGGGGCAGTGGGCCGAGGGCGAGTTGCGCGGGTTCTTGTAGACGCGGCCGTCGTCGTCGATCTCCGGCTTCGAGGGGTAGTTGTCCTCCTTCGAGTTGTCCTCGTCCCACTCGTCGTCGTCGTCGTCGTCGTCGTCGTTGTTGTCGAGGCTCGCCTGCTGCTGGAGCTTGGACTCGGAGCTGGCGAGCAGGGCGCACAGCAGGAGCAGGCCGAGGAGCGCGACGGACACGCGCGGCCTCATCTCTTCCTAAAGTCTCTCAACTCTCGACTGCGGAGGTGTCAGACGTGTCTGGGGGCTCTCTCGGCAGTTAACGATAGAAGCTCTCGCGCGGAGGAGGCTTTACTCTACATGTTTACCGGGGAGAATAAGCCGCGGCCGCTTGCGTTTGTCGCGCATCGGAGCTCGGAACGAAGATTGATTCGAAACTCGCCTCGGCGCGGCGCGCTCTCGTCTCGTTCCCCCGGCCGGATTACAGTTTTTACGCGTACTGCGGCTCCGGAGCTGCTCCGTGCTCGAATCCAGGAATATTGGCGCATCCAGGTTCGCGCATCTGGGCTGTTCAATACGCCTCTCCTCGCCTTGCGCAGCATCCGTTAGATGGCGGCGCCACCGCCCGGCACCCCGACGGAGCTCCCACCCCCGCCGTCACCCAACCACCCGACCGAGCCGTCGACGGGAGAAGCGAGAGCGTGTCGTTGCCCCCGACCACCGAAGCGGCTCCTATATTATTATAAAGCCTTTTAATGCCGAAGCTTTTCCACCGTCCGCGGATTCCGCTGTCCTCCGCACGAGCCGTTCCGCCGTTGGGCCCGGGGCGACTCGCTTTCCCAAAGGGGGAGGGCGAGGAGAGCAGCTTTTTGCACGGGAGGCTGTGTGCGCTCACGGCGTCTTCCGCGTTAAGAAAATCAATAAGTTAGCGGGCGGCTGTCTGGTTCGTGCATGTATTATATATAGGTAATTCGCGGCGAGATGTTTTAACGAAGGAAGACTCGTGTGCAGTCGACGTTAAAACTTGTGCCGGGGCGCTTCGCAATGCAGATTGATGGGCTCTTTCTCTCTCTCTCTCTCGCGAAGAAAGCAGCGGGGGGTAACAATGCGCGCAAGTTTCTGAGGCACTCGGAACTATTTAAGAGCCGGGCGAGGAGGATGCACTACTCGCGAGAGCTGCGCTTCTTCGAGTTACTAGACGCGCCGAACGTCGGGAGTTTTTTTTTTTCAAACGCGAGTCAAAGGAATACTTGAATGGCAACTAATTCGTTCGCGAGTAATGAGAATGATAATGCCGGTTGGCTTTGTCGGGAACTTGTCTTATTCGCGAAACTTTTACGGAGTTGGGCAAGTTTTAATCGAAATTGTTAAAGCGTTTTACGGTTATTGTTCGGGTCTTGTTTAAATATTTGGCTGGTGTATGTCGTAGTGGGTAAAAAAGTTTTTAACGAATCGTTGTCGGAATTTTGTAAACGATGAATAAACTGGATAGTGTAACTTGTTGCATTGCCTATTACAAAAAATGGAAAATGTTCTGCATTGGAGAACGTTTATGAATTATTCATTAAATGTAAACACTGAAATTTTCACTTTAAAATGCATCTCTATGTAATGGTTACTGGTTTTTGATTAAATTTCGCAAATGTTTTTATTATACGTTCATTATAGCATTCTTTTCAGTTTGTTTCATATTCATCGATCTTTCAAAGTACATTCAAGCTCAAATTGATTAATACAAGCTACTTCTCACCTTTGTAGCTACTGATGAGGAGAACCAAGATTAAAACTGTGTCCTCCAAGATGGCTGGAAGATAAACAAAGCATCAACAAATCAATCTCCGCGACACAGACTATAAATCTACTTTTTCCAGATCGCAGAAGCAGCCAGCAGAATCAAAGTCTAAGACCCTCGACAATGAGGCCCTCCGGCAATTTGATTTCCTTAAAAAATCTCCAAGTTTGACATTAGCAAGTGAATGAGCCCGGTCGGCATAAATTTCCATGAAAAACAGTGGACAAAGCAAACAAAAGTGTCGCGGCGCTCTTGACAAATGCGGCAGCGAGTCTCTTTTCAATCGGCCACAAATTATAAGAAAGATTAATACGAAAAAACGGCTTTATAGCGGCGCGCGCGCGAGCCGAGCGCGTCACTGCTCCGGCAAGCCCGGGAGATTAAGGGCCCCAGACTCTCGGGGATTCGACTCTTTTTCAATTTGCGGCGTCGCGTCGCGCCCGATTTGCATGATAATGCAAGCCCAAAGGCCTCGACCCCGCCGCTAAGGACGTATATATTTATATGCGCGAGTGGAAGCCGCACAATCGCGAGCGAGAGCGACACTCCTTCTCTATCTTGCTTCGGCGTCGCTTCGTCCTGGAGAGAGAGAGAGAGAGAGAGATTTTGATGAGACGAGACTGAAACCCGATTCCTGGCTCGAGAAGAAGCGTAATTATCGGACGTAGTGATTAGTTGGTGAAACGGCGCGATTCTAATTGGTGGCTGATTTTTTCAGCTGGGAGTCACAGTTTATTTGTTGCTATTATTTTTAAGTATATTTTTTCAGATGGGTGAATTACATGCAAATGTGAAATTTCGCGTTAACTATGTCGCGTTGCATAACTTGAGCCGATCGATGCTGTATGACCTGAATTAATCAAATAATTAGCTGATAAGCTGTTATACATAAACATATTAGTCCGACGTATAGTTTTTAATTTGATAAGTAGATTGAAACATAATTATTCGCAATAATAATCCACTGCATTCGATGACTAATTAGCTCTAAAGTATATTGACCTATTAATTTGTCGAACCTTTGTTAAAAATATTACATAATTCCGGTGCTAAGGGGAAGCGGCGAGCTATTTTTAGCCTTCCTCTATCCCAGAAACCTCTTACATTTAACTCCATGACAAACGCGTCAATTATCATCGCAGCCTCCATTTTCTCCAATAACAATAACTTTTTCCGGACAGCTATGAATCAGAGAAACTCGGGGGAGCGCGAGGCAGAGGAAAGAAAAGCAAGGCGTTGCCGTTGTCGCGTGGGCAGAGAGAGAGAGAGAGTAGTAGTAGTAGCCGCGGGGAGATCAATTTTCATCGGACAAAGTTGCCGAGATATTCTCGGCTTATTAGTCAGCCTCTCAGCGCTCGTAATCCCCCTTCGATATATACTTCGAGTGCTGGCGTCGTTACAGAGCTACGCGCCATTGTTCGGCCCAACGATCTTAATCAATCGACGCGGTTCACTGCTCCGCTTTTCCTCAAAGATCTCGCGAAGAAATCTCGCTCTCTCGATACATCGGTCGCCGCCGTCTCTATGTCTTCATTTGTCTTATTCAAATGAGACGCCTCGTCACGTATAGGCGGCCTTCGAATTCCGGGAGGGAAAGAAAGGGATGTCGGAGTTTTCCTCGCGGGGAGTGCCCGTACAAGAAGGGGGGGAGGGGCGAGGCGGAGAGAAAACTTGCTTGGGGAGAAGATCGAAACCCTCGGGGAGGGCGAGGGAGACTTCCTGGTTTAGTTGCTGCGGGGATCCGACAAGTTGATTGTTACAGTATTTTATCGGAAAAAAGTTCGTTGCTAAGTTTTCATATAGTTTTAACAATGCTAAATCGCTTACTTTTCTGGGGGAAATAAATGAGGGAGTTGAGAGGAAATAAGGACTGCGGAAAGAAAGCTATAGGCACAAAGGTAATGACCTCATTATTTTATTTACGTTTTAATCCAATGTTTCTTGAAATGCTTTAATCTGCTCTGCGAGATTACTTTTTAAGTCTCCGAAACGTGTAAATATTAAATAACAAATCCTGCCAGAAAAATTGTCAGCTGGAAAAGAGTCAAATATAGATCCAGCAAATATATACACTGAGAAAAATGTTTTCTAAAAGTTACTATAAATGTACGAAAATTTACTATAATTTGTGGTAACGCGAGGACATACTTTCACTATGAAAAAAATTAATATATTTGAATAGAAAAATTATTATAATTGTTTTAAAAATTATTATAATTGT